>CANJKZ010000598.1:0-93515 GCA_947471745.1 Closterium sp. Naga37s-1
TGGTACCAAGGGTAAGTGCGTAACTTACCCATATGGTTGGTACCAAGGGTAAGTGCGTAACTTACCATATGGTTGGTACCAAGGGTAAGTGCGTAACTTACCCATATGGTTGGTACCAAGGGTAAGTGCGTAACTTACCCATATGGTTGGTACCAAGGGTAAGTGCGTAATCTTAACCATATGGTTGGTACCAGGGTAAGTGCGTAACTTACCCATATGGTTGGTACCAAGGGTAAGTGCGTAACTTACCCATATGGTTGGTACCAAGAGTAAGTGCGTAACTTACCCATATGGTTGGTACCAAGAGTAAGTGCGTAACTTACCCATATGTTGGTACCAAGGGTAAGTGCGTAAACTTACCCATTGGTTGGTACCAAGGGTAAGTGCGTAACTTACCCATATGGTTGGTACCAAGGGTAAGTGCGTAACTTACCCATATGGTTGGTACCAAGGTAAGTGCGTAACTTACCCATATGGTTGGTACCAAGAGTAAGTGCGTAACTTACCCATATGGTTGGTACCAAGAGTAAGTGCGTAACTTACCCATATGGTTGGTACCAAGGGTAAGTGCGTAACTTACCCATATGGTTGGTACCAAGAGTAAGTGTGCGTAACTTACCCATATGGTTGGTACCAAGGGTAAGTGCGTAACTTACCCATATGGTTGGTACCAAGAGTAAGTGCGTAACTTACCCATATGGTTGGTTCAAGGGTAAGTGCGTAACTTACCCATATGGTTGGTACCAAGGGTAAGTGCGTAACTTACCCATATGGTTGGTACCAAGGGTAAGTGCGTAACTTACCCATATGGTTGGTACCAAGGGTAAGTGCGTAACTTACCCATATGGTTGGTACCAAGGGTAAGTGCGTAACTTACCCATATGGTTGGTACCAAGGGTAAGTGCGTAACTTACCCATATGGTTGGTACCAAGAGTAAGTGCGTAACTTACCCATATGGTTGGTACCAAGGGTAAGTGCGTAACTTACCCATATGGTTGGTACCAAGGTAAGTGCGTAACTTACCCATATGGTTGGTACCAAGAGTAAGTGCGTAACTTACCCATATGGTTGGTACCAAGGTAAGTGCGTAACTTACCCATATGGTTGGTACCAAGGGTAAGTGCGTAACTTACCCATATGGTTGGTACCAAGGAGTAAGTGCGTAACTTACCCATATGGTTGGTACCAAGGGTAAGTGCGTAACTTACCCATATGGTTGGTACCAAGAGTAAGTGCGTAACTTACCCATATGGTTGGTACCAAGGGTAAGTGCGTAACTTACCCATATGGTTGGTACCAAGGTAAGTGCGTAACTTACCCATATGGTTGGTACCAAGGGTAAGTGCGTAACTTACCCATATGGTTGGTACCAAGGTAAGTGCGTAACTTACCCATATGGTTGGTACCAAGGGTAAGTGCGTAACTTACCCATATGGTTGGTACCAAGGGTAAGTGCGTAACTTACCCATATGGTTGGTACCAAGAGTAAGTGCGTAACTTACCCATATGGTTGGTACCAAGAGTAAGTGCGTAACTTACCCATATGGTTGGTACCAAGGGTAAGTGCGTAACTTACCCATATGGTTGGTACCAGGAGTAAGTGCGTAACTTACCCATATGGTTGGTACCAAGGGTAAGTGCGTAACTTACCCATATGGTTGGTACCAAGAGTAAGTGCGTAACTTACCCATATGGTTGGTACCAAGAGTAAGTGCGTAACTTACCCATATGGTTGGTACCAAGGGTAAGTGCGTAACTTACCCATATGGTTGGTACCAAGGGTAAGTGCGTAACTTACCCATATGGTTGGTACCAGAGTAAGTGCGTAACTTACCCATATGGTTGGTACCAAGGGTAAGTGCGTAACTTACCCATATGGTTGGTACCAAGGGTAAGTGCGTAACTTACCCATATGGTTGGTACCAAGAGTAAGTGCGTAACTTACCCATATGGTTGGTACCAAGGGTAAGTGCGTAACTTACCCATATGGTTGGTACCAAGGGTAAGTGCGTAACTTACCCATATTGTTGGTACCAAGGGTAAGTGCGTAACTTACCCATATGGTTGGTACCAAGGTAAGTGCGTAACTTACCCATATGGTTGGTACCAAGAGTAAGTGCGTAACTTACCCATATGGTTGGTACCAAGGTAAGTGCGTAACTTACCCATATGGTTGGTACCAAGGGTAAGTGCGTAACTTACCCATATGGTTGGTACCAAGAGTAAGTGCGTAACTTACCCATATGGTTGGTACCAAGGGTAAGTGCGTAACTTACCCATATGGTTGGTACCAAGAGTAAGTGCGTAACTTACCCATATGGTTGGTACCAAGGGTAAGTGCGTAACTTACCCATATGGTTGGTACCAAGGGTAAGTGCGTAACTTACCCATATGGTTGGTACCAAGGGTAAGTGCGTAACTTACCCATATGGTTGGTACCAAGGGTAAGTGCGTAACTTACCCATATGGTTGGTACCAAGGTAAGTGCGTAACTTACCCATATGGTTGGTACCAAGAGTAAGTGCGTAACTTACCCATATGGTTGGTACCAAGGTAAGTGCGTAACTTACCCATATGGTTGGTACCAAGGGTAAGTGCGTAACTTACCCATATGGTTGGTACCAAGGGTAAGTGCGTAACTTACCCATATGGTTGGTACCAAGGGTAAGTGCGTAACTTACCCATATGGTTGGTACCAAGAGTAAGTGCGTAACTTACCCATATGGTTGGTACCAAGGGTAAGTGCGTAACTTACCCATATGGTTGGTACCAAGGGTAAGTGCGTAACTTACCCATATGGTTGGTACCAAGAGTAAGTGCGTAACTTACCCATATGGTTGGTACCAAGGGTAAGTGCGTAACTTACCCATATGGTTGGTACCAAGAGTAAGTGCGTAACTTACCCATATGGTTGGTACCAAGGGTAAGTGCGTAACTTACCCATATGGTTGGTACCAAGGTAAGTGCGTAACTTACCCATATGGTTGGTACCAAGGGTAAGTGCGTAACTTACCCATATGGTTGGTACCAAGGGTAAGTGCGTAACTTACCCATATGGTTGGTACCAAGAGTAAGTGCGTAACTTACCCATATGGTTGGTACCAAGAGTAAGTGCGTAACTTACCCATATGGTTGGTACCAAGGGTAAGTGCGTAACTTACCCATATGGTTGGTACCAAGAGTAAGTGCGTAACTTACCCATATGGTTGGTACCAAGGGTAAGTGCGTAACTTACCCATATGGTTGGTACCAAGGGTAAGTGCGTAACTTACCCATATGGTTGGTACCAAGAGTAAGTGCGTAACTTACCCATATGGTTGGTACCAAGGGTAAGTGCGTAACTTACCCATATGGTTGGTACCAAGGGTAAGTGCGTAACTTACCCATATGGTTGGTACCAAGGGTAAGTGCGTAACTTACCCATATGGTTGGTACCAAGGGTAAGTGCGTAACTTACCCATATGGTTGGTACCAAGGGTAAGTGCGTAACTTACCCATATGGTTGGTACCAAGGGTAAGTGCGTAACTTACCCATATGGTTGGTACCAAGGGTAAGTGCGTAACTTACCCATATGGTTGGTACCAAAGGTAAGTGCGTAACTTACCCATATGGTTGGTACCAAGGGTAAGTGCGTAACTTACCCATATGGTTGGTACCAAGAGTAAGTGCGTAACTTACCCATATGGTTGGTACCAAGGGTAAGTGCGTAACTTACCCATATGTTGGTACCAAGGGTAAGTGCGTAACTTACCCATATGGTTGGTACCAAGGGTAAGTGCGTAACTTACCCATATGGTTGGTACCAAGGGTAAGTGCGTAACTTACCCATATGGTTGGTACCAAGGGTAAGTGCGTAACTTACCCATATGGTTGGTACCAAGAGTAAGTGCGTAACTTACCCATATGGTTGGTACCAAGGGTAAGTGCGTAACTTACCCATATGGTTGGTACCAAGGGTAAGTGCGTAACTTACCCATATGGTTGGTACCAAGGGTAAGTGCGTAACTTACCCATTTGGTTGGTACCAAGGGTAAGTGCGTAACTTACCCATATGGTTGGTACCAAGGGTAAGTGCGTAACTTACCCATATGGTTGGTACCAAGGGTAAGTGCGTAACTTACCCATATGGTTGGTACCAAGGGTAAGTGCGTAACTTACCCATATGGTTGGTACCAAGGGTAAGTGCGTAACTTACCCATATGGTTGGTACCAAGGGTAAGTGCGTAACTTACCCATATGGTTGGTACCAAGGGTAAGTGCGTAACTTACCCATATGGTTGGTACCAAGGGTAAGTGCGTAACTTACCCATATGGTTGGTACCAAGAGTAAGTGCGTAACTTACCCATATGGTTGGTACCAAGGGTAAGTGCGTAACTTACCCATATGGTTGGTACCAAGGGTAAGTGCGTAACTTACCCATATGGTTGGTACCAAGAGTAAGTGCGTAACTTACCCATATGGTTGGTACCAAGGGTAAGTGCGTAACTTACCCATATGGTTGGTACCAAGAGTAAGTGCGTAACTTACCCATATGGTTGGTACCAAGGGTAAGTGCGTAACTTACCCATATGGTTGGTACCAAGGGTAAGTGCGTAACTTACCCATATGGTTGGTACCAAGAGTAAGTGCGTAACTTACCCATATGGTTGGTACCAAGGGTAAGTGCGTAACTTACCCATATGGTTGGTACCAAGGGTAAGTGCGTAACTTACCCATATGGTTGGTACCAAGGTAAGTGCGTAACTTACCCATATGGTTGGTACCAAGGGTAAGTGCGTAACTTACCCATATGGTTGGTACCAAGGGTAAGTGCGTAACTTACCCATATGGTTGGTACCAAGGGTAAGTGCGTAACTTACCCATATGGTTGGTACCAAGGGTAAGTGCGTAACTTACCCATATGGTTGGTACCAAGAGTAAGTGCGTAACTTACCCATATGGTTGGTACCAAGGGTAAGTGCGTAACTTACCCATATGGTTGGTACCAAGGGTAAGTGCGTAACTTACCCATTTTGTTGGTACCAAGGGTAAGTGCGTAACTTACCCATATGGTTGGTACCAAGAGTAAGTGCGTAACTTACCCATATGGTTGGTACCAAGGGTAAGTGCGTAACTTACCCATATGGTTGGTACCAAGGGTAAGTGCGTAACTTACCCATATGGTTGGTACCAAGGTAAGTGCGTAACTTACCCATATGGTTGGTACCAAGGGTAAGTGCGTAACTTACCCATATGGTTGGTACCAAGGGTAAGTGCGTAACTTACCCATATGGTTGGTACCAAGGGTAAGTGCGTAACTTACCCATATGGTTGGTACCAAGAGTAAGTGCGTAACTTACCCATATGGTTGGTACCAAGGGTAAGTGCGTAACTTACCCATATGGTTGGTACCAAGAGTAAGTGCGTAACTTACCCATATGGTTGGTACCAAGAGTAAGTGCGTAACTTACCCATATGGTTGGTACCAAGGGTAAGTGCGTAACTTACCCATATGGTTGGTACCAAGGTAAGTGCGTAACTTACCCATATGGTTGGTACCAAGGGTAAGTGCGTAACTTACCCATATGGTTGGTACCAAGGGTAAGTGCGTAACTTACCCATATGGTTGGTACCAAGAGTAAGTGCGTAACTTACCCATATGGTTGGTACCAAGGGTAAGTGCGTAACTTACCCATATGGTTGGTACCAAGGGTAAGTGCGTAACTTACCCATATGGTTGGTACCAAGGGTAAGTGCGTAACTTACCCATATGGTTGGTACCAAGGGTAAGTGCGTAACTTACCCATATGGTTGGTACCAAGGGTAAGTGCGTAACTTACCCATATGGTTGGTACCAAGGTAAGTGCGTAACTTACCCATATGGTTGGTACCAAGGGTAAGTGCGTAACTTACCCATATGGTTGGTACCAAGGGTAAGTGCGTAACTTACCCATATGGTTGGTACCAAGGGTAAGTGCGTAACTTACCCATATGGTTGGTACCAAGGGTAAGTGCGTAACTTACCCATATGGTTGGTACCAAGGGTAAGTGCGTAACTTACCCATATGGTTGGTACCAAGGGTAAGTGCGTAACTTACCCATATGGTTGGTACCAAGGGTAAGTGCGTAACTTACCCATATGGTTGGTACCAAGGGTAAGTGCGTAACTTACCCATATGGTTGGTACCAAGGGTAAGTGCGTAACTTACCCATATGGTTGGTACCAAAGGTAAGTGCGTAACTTACCCATATGGTTGGTACCAAGGGTAAGTGCGTAACTTACCCATATGGTTGGTACCAAGGGTAAGTGCGTAACTTACCCATATGGTTGGTACCAAGGGTAAGTGCGTAACTTACCCATATGGTTGGTACCAAGAGTAAGTGCGTAACTTACCCATATGGTTGGTACCAAGAGTAAGTGCGTAACTTACCCATATGGTTGGTACCAAGGGTAAGTGCGTAACTTACCCATATGGTTGGTACCAAGGGTAAGTGCGTAACTTACCCATATGGTTGGTACCAAGGGTAAGTGCGTAACTTACCCATATGGTTGGTACCAAGGGTAAGTGCGTAACTTACCCATATGGTTGGTACCAAGGGTAAGTGCGTAACTTACCCATATGGTTGGTACCAAGGGTAAGTGCGTAACTTACCCATATGGTTGGTACCAAGGTAAGTGCGTAACTTACCCATATGGTTGGTACCAAGAGTAAGTGCGTAACTTACCCATATGGTTGGTACCAAGGGTAAGTGCGTAACTTACCCATTTGGTTGGTACCAAGGGTAAGTGCGTAACTTACCCATATGGTTGGTACCAAGGGTAAGTGCGTAACTTACCCATATGGTTGGTACCAAGGGTAAGTGCGTAACTTACCCATATGGTTGGTACCAAGGGTAAGTGCGTAACTTACCCATATGGTTGGTACCAAGGGTAAGTGCGTAACTTACCCATATGGTTGGTACCAAGGGTAAGTGCGTAACTTACCCATATGGTTGGTACCAAGGGTAAGTGCGTAACTTACCCATATGGTTGGTACCAAGAGTAAGTGCGTAACTTACCCATATGGTTGGTACCAAGAGTAAGTGCGTAACTTACCCATATGGTTGGTACCAAGGGTAAGTGCGTAACTTACCCATTGGTTGGTACCAAGGGTAAGTGCGTAACTTACCCATATGGTTGGTACCAAGGGTAAGTGCGTAACTTACCCATATGGTTGGTACCAAGGGTAAGTGCGTAACTTACCCATATGGTTGGTACCAAGGGTAAGTGCGTAACTTACCCATATGGTTGGTACCAAGGGTAAGTGCGTAACTTACCCATATGGTTGGTACCAAGGGTAAGTGCGTAACTTACCCATATGGTTGGTACCAAGGGTAAGTGCGTAACTTACCCATATGGTTGGTACCAAGGGTAAGTGCGTAACTTACCCATATGGTTGGTACCAAGGGTAAGTGCGTAACTTACCCATATGGTTGGTACCAAGGGTAAGTGCGTAACTTACCCATATGGTTGGTACCAAGGGTAAGTGCGTAACTTACCCATATGGTTGGTACCAAGGGTAAGTGCGTAACTTACCCATATGGTTGGTACCAAGGGTAAGTGCGTAACTTACCCATATGGTTGGTACCAAGGGTAAGTGCGTAACTTACCCATATGGTTGGTACCAAGGGTAAGTGCGTAACTTACCCATATGGTTGGTACCAAGGGTAAGTGCGTAACTTACCCATATGGTTGGTACCAAGGGTAAGTGCGTAACTTACCCATATGGTTGGTACCAAGGGTAAGTGCGTAACTTACCCATATGGTTGGTACCAAGGGTAAGTGCGTAACTTACCCATATGGTTGGTACCAAGGGTAAGTGCGTAACTTACCCATATGGTTGGTACCAAGGGTAAGTGCGTAACTTACCCATATGGTTGGTACCAAGGGTAAGTGCGTAACTTACCCATATGGTTGGTACCAAGGGTAAGTGCGTAACTTACCCATATGGTTGGTACCAAGAGTAAGTGCGTAACTTACCCATATGGTTGGTACCAAGGTAAGTGCGTAACTTACCCATATGGTTGGTACCAAGGGTAAGTGCGTAACTTACCCATATGGTTGGTACCAAGGGTAAGTGCGTAACTTACCCATATGGTTGGTACCAAGGGTAAGTGCGTAACTTACCCATATGGTTGGTACCAAGGGTAAGTGCGTAACTTACCCATATGGTTGGTACCAAGAGTAAGTGCGTAACTTACCCATATGGTTGGTACCAAGGGTAAGTGCGTAACTTACCCATATGGTTGGTACCAAGGGTAAGTGCGTAACTTACCCATATGGTTGGTACCAAGGGTAAGTGCGTAACTTACCCATATGGTTGGTACCAAGGGTAAGTGCGTAACTTACCCATATGGTTGGTACCAAGAGTAAGTGCGTAACTTACCCATATGGTTGGTACCAAGAGTAAGTGCGTAACTTACCCATATGGTTGGTACCAAGGGTAAGTGCGTAACTTACCCATATGGTTGGTACCAAGGGTAAGTGCGTAACTTACCCATATGGTTGGTACCAAGGGTAAGTGCGTAACTTACCCATATGGTTGGTACCAAGGGTAAGTGCGTAACTTACCCATATGGTTGGTACCAAGGGTAAGTGCGTAACTTACCCATATGGTTGGTACCAAGGGTAAGTGCGTAACTTACCCATATGGTTGGTACCAAGGGTAAGTGCGTAACTTACCCATATGGTTGGTACCAAGAGTAAGTGCGTAACTTACCCATATGGTTGGTACCAAGGGTAAGTGCGTAACTTACCCATATGGTTGGTACCAAGAGTAAGTGCGTAACTTACCCATATGGTTGGTACCAAGAGTAAGTGCGTAACTTACCCATATGGTTGGTACCAAAGGTAAGTGCGTAACTTACCCATATGGTTGGTACCAAGGGTAAGTGCGTAACTTACCCATATGGTTGGTACCAAGAGTAAGTGCGTAACTTACCCATATGGTTGGTACCAAGGGTAAGTGCGTAACTTACCCATATGGTTGGTACCAAGGGTAAGTGCGTAACTTACCCATATGGTTGGTACCAAGGGTAAGTGCGTAACTTACCCATATGGTTGGTACCAAGAGTAAGTGCGTAACTTACCCATATGGTTGGTACCAAGGGTAAGTGCGTAACTTACCCATATGGTTGGTACCAAGGGTAAGTGCGTAACTTACCCATATGGTTGGTACCAAGGGTAAGTGCGTAACTTACCCATATGGTTGGTACCAAGGGTAAGTGCGTAACTTACCCATATGGTTGGTACCAAGAGTAAGTGCGTAACTTACCCATATGGTTGGTACCAAGGGTAAGTGCGTAACTTACCCATATGGTTGGTACCAAGGGTAAGTGCGTAACTTACCCATATGGTTGGTACCAAGGGTAAGTGCGTAACTTACCCATATGGTTGGTACCAAGGGTAAGTGCGTAACTTACCCATATGGTTGGTACCAAGGGTAAGTGCGTAACTTACCCATATGGTTGGTACCAAGAGTAAGTGCGTAACTTACCCATATGGTTGGTACCAAGGGTAAGTGCGTAACTTACCCATATGGTTGGTACCAAGGGTAAGTGCGTAACTTACCCATATGGTTGGTACCAAGGGTAAGTGCGTAACTTACCCATATGGTTGGTACCAAGGGTAAGTGCGTAACTTACCCATATGGTTGGTACCAAGGGTAAGTGCGTAACTTACCCATATGGTTGGTACCAAGGGTAAGTGCGTAACTTACCCATATGGTTGGTACCAAGGGTAAGTGCGTAACTTACCCATATGGTTGGTACCAAGAGTAAGTGCGTAACTTACCCATATGGTTGGTACCAAGGGTAAGTGCGTAACTTACCCATATGGTTGGTACCAAGGGTAAGTGCGTAACTTACCCATATGGTTGGTACCAAGGGTAAGTGCGTAACTTACCCATATGGTTGGTACCAAGGGTAAGTGCGTAACTTACCCATATGGTTGGTACCAAGGGTAAGTGCGTAACTTACCCATATGGTTGGTACCAAGGGTAAGTGCGTAACTTACCCATATGGTTGGTACCAAGAGTAAGTGCGTAACTTACCCATATGGTTGGTACCAAGAGTAAGTGCGTAACTTACCCATATGGTTGGTACCAAAGGTAAGTGCGTAACTTACCCATATGGTTGGTACCAAGGGTAAGTGCGTAACTTACCCATATGGTTGGTACCAAGAGTAAGTGCGTAACTTACCCATATGGTTGGTACCAAGGGTAAGTGCGTAACTTACCCATATGGTTGGTACCAAGGGTAAGTGCGTAACTTACCCATATGGTTGGTACCAAGGGTAAGTGCGTAACTTACCCATATGGTTGGTACCAAGAGTAAGTGCGTAACTTACCCATATGGTTGGTACCAAGGGTAAGTGCGTAACTTACCCATATGGTTGGTACCAAGGGTAAGTGCGTAACTTACCCATATGGTTGGTACCAAGAGTAAGTGCGTAACTTACCCATATGGTTGGTACCAAGGGTAAGTGCGTAACTTACCCATATGGTTGGTACCAAGGGTAAGTGCGTAACTTACCCATATGGTTGGTACCAAGGGTAAGTGCGTAACTTACCCATATGGTTGGTACCAAGGGTAAGTGCGTAACTTACCCATATGGTTGGTACCAAGGGTAAGTGCGTAACTTACCCATATGGTTGGTACCAAGGGTAAGTGCGTAACTTACCCATATGGTTGGTACCAAGGGTAAGTGCGTAACTTACCCATATGGTTGGTACCAAGAGTAAGTGCGTAACTTACCCATATGGTTGGTACCAAGGGTAAGTGCGTAACTTACCCATATGGTTGGTACCAAGGGTAAGTGCGTAACTTACCCATATTGTTGGTACCAAGGGTAAGTGCGTAACTTACCCATATGGTTGGTACCAAGGGTAAGTGCGTAACTTACCCATATGGTTGGTACCAAGGGTAAGTGCGTAACTTACCCATATGGTTGGTACCAAGGGTAAGTGCGTAACTTACCCATATGGTTGGTACCAAGGGTAAGTGCGTAACTTACCCATATGGTTGGTACCAAGAGTAAGTGCGTAACTTACCCATATGGTTGGTACCAAGGGTAAGTGCGTAACTTACCCATATGGTTGGTACCAAGGGTAAGTGCGTAACTTACCCATATGGTTGGTACCAAGGGTAAGTGCGTAACTTACCCATATGGTTGGTACCAAGGGTAAGTGCGTAACTTACCCATATGGTTGGTACCAAGGGTAAGTGCGTAACTTACCCATATGGTTGGTACCAAGAGTAAGTGCGTAACTTACCCATATGGTTGGTACCAAGAGTAAGTGCGTAACTTACCCATATGGTTGGTACCAAGGGTAAGTGCGTAACTTACCCATATGGTTGGTACCAAGGGTAAGTGCGTAACTTACCCATATGGTTGGTACCAAGGGTAAGTGCGTAACTTACCCATATGGTTGGTACCAAGAGTAAGTGCGTAACTTACCCATATGGTTGGTACCAAGGGTAAGTGCGTAACTTACCCATATGGTTGGTACCAAGGGTAAGTGCGTAACTTACCCATATGGTTGGTACCAAGAGTAAGTGCGTAACTTACCCATATGGTTGGTACCAAAGGTAAGTGCGTAACTTACCCATATGGTTGGTACCAAGGGTAAGTGCGTAACTTACCCATATGGTTGGTACCAAGGGTAAGTGCGTAACTTACCCATATGGTTGGTACCAAGAGTAAGTGCGTAACTTACCCATATGGTTGGTACCAAGAGTAAGTGCGTAACTTACCCATATGGTTGGTACCAAGGGTAAGTGCGTAACTTACCCATATGGTTGGTACCAAAGGTAAGTGCGTAACTTACCCATATGGTTGGTACCAAGGGTAAGTGCGTAACTTACCCATATGGTTGGTACCAAGGGTAAGTGCGTAACTTACCCATATGGTTGGTACCAAGGGTAAGTGCGTAACTTACCCATATGGTTGGTACCAAGGGTAAGTGCGTAACTTACCCATATGGTTGGTACCAAGGGTAAGTGCGTAACTTACCCATATGGTTGGTACCAAGGGTAAGTGCGTAACTTACCCATATGGTTGGTACCAGAGTAAGTGCGTAACTTACCCATATGGTTGGTACCAAGGGTAAGTGCGTAACTTACCCATATGGTTGGTACCAAGAGTAAGTGCGTAACTTACCCATATGGTTGGTACCAAGAGTAAGTGCGTAACTTACCCATATGGTTGGTACCAAGGGTAAGTGCGTAACTTACCCATTTGGTTGGTACCAAAGGTAAGTGCGTAACTTACCCATATGGTTGGTACCAAGGGTAAGTGCGTAACTTACCCATATGGTTGGTACCAAGGGTAAGTGCGTAACTTACCCATATGGTTGGTACCAAGAGTAAGTGCGTAACTTACCCATATGGTTGGTACCAAGAGTAAGTGCGTAACTTACCCATATGGTTGGTACCAAGGGTAAGTGCGTAACTTACCCATATGGTTGGTACCAAGGGTAAGTGCGTAACTTACCCATATGGTTGGTACCAAGGGTAAGTGCGTAACTTACCCATATGGTTGGTACCAAGGGTAAGTGCGTAACTTACCCATATGGTTGGTACCAAGAGTAAGTGCGTAACTTACCCATATGGTTGGTACCAAGGGTAAGTGCGTAACTTACCCATATGGTTGGTACCAAGGGTAAGTGCGTAACTTACCCATATGGTTGGTACCAAGGGTAAGTGCGTAACTTACCCATATGGTTGGTACCAAGGGTAAGTGCGTAACTTACCCATATGGTTGGTACCAAGGGTAAGTGCGTAACTTACCCATATGGTTGGTTCCAAGAGTAAGTGCGTAACTTACCCATATGGTTGGTACCAAGGGTAAGTGCGTAACTTACCCATATGGTTGGTACCAAGGGTAAGTGCGTAACTTACCCATATGGTTGGTACCAAAGGTAAGTGCGTAACTTACCCATATGGTTGGTACCAAGGGTAAGTGCGTAACTTACCCATATGGTTGGTACCAAGAGTAAGTGCGTAACTTACCCATATGGTTGGTACCAAGGGTAAGTGCGTAACTTACCCATATGGTTGGTACCAAGGGTAAGTGCGTAACTTACCCATATGGTTGGTTCCAAGAGTAAGTGCGTAACTTACCCATATGGTTGGTACCAAGGGTAAGTGCGTAACTTACCCATATGGTTGGTACCAAGGGTAAGTGCGTAACTTACCCATATGGTTGGTACCAAGGGTAAGTGCGTAACTTACCCATATGGTTGGTACCAAGGGTAAGTGCGTAACTTACCCATATGGTTGGTACCAAGGGTAAGTGCGTAACTTACCCATATGGTTGGTACCAAGGGTAAGTGCGTAACTTACCCATATGGTTGGTACCAAGGGTAAGTGCGTAACTTACCCATATGGTTGGTACCAAAGGTAAGTGCGTAACTTACCCATATGGTTGGTACCAAGGGTAAGTGCGTAACTTACCCATATGGTTGGTACCAAGGGTAAGTGCGTAACTTACCCATATGGTTGGTACCAAGAGTAAGTGCGTAACTTACCCATATGGTTGGTACCAAGAGTAAGTGCGTAACTTACCCATATGGTTGGTACCAAGGGTAAGTGCGTAACTTACCCATTTTGTTGGTACCAAGGGTAAGTGCGTAACTTACCCATATGGTTGGTACCAAGGGTAAGTGCGTAACTTACCCATATGGTTGGTACCAAGGGTAAGTGCGTAACTTACCCATATGGTTGGTACCAAGAGTAAGTGCGTAACTTACCCATATGGTTGGTACCAAGAGTAAGTGCGTAACTTACCCATATGGTTGGTACCAAGGGTAAGTGCGTAACTTACCCATATGGTTGGTACCAAGGTAAGTGCGTAACTTACCCATATGGTTGGTACCAAGGGTAAGTGCGTAACTTACCCATATGGTTGGTACCAAGAGTAAGTGCGTAACTTACCCATATGGTTGGTACCAAGGGTAAGTGCGTAACTTACCCATATGGTTGGTACCAAGGGTAAGTGCGTAACTTACCCATATGGTTGGTACCAAGAGTAAGTGCGTAACTTACCCATATGGTTGGTACCAAGGGTAAGTGCGTAACTTACCCATATGGTTGGTACCAAGGGTAAGTGCGTAACTTACCCATATGGTTGGTACCAAGAGTAAGTGCGTAACTTACCCATATGGTTGGTACCAAGGGTAAGTGCGTAACTTACCCATATGGTTGGTACCAAGGGTAAGTGCGTAACTTACCCATATGTTTGGTACCAAGGGTAAGTGCGTAACTTACCCATATGGTTGGTACCAAGGGTAAGTGCGTAACTTACCCATATGGTTGGTACCAAGAGTAAGTGCGTAACTTACCCATATGGTTGGTACCAAGGGTAAGTGCGTAACTTACCCATATGGTTGGTACCAAGGGTAAGTGCGTAACTTACCCATATGGTTGGTACCAAAGGTAAGTGCGTAACTTACCCATATGGTTGGTACCAAGGGTAAGTGCGTAACTTACCCATTTTGTTGGTACCAAGGGTAAGTGCGTAACTTACCCATATGGTTGGTACCAAGAGTAAGTGCGTAACTTACCCATATGGTTGGTACCAAGGGTAAGTGCGTAACTTACCCATATTGTTGGTACCAAGGGTAAGTGCGTAACTTACCCATATGGTTGGTACCAAGGGTAAGTGCGTAACTTACCCATATGGTTGGTACCAAGAGTAAGTGCGTAACTTACCCATATGGTTGGTACCAAGAGTAAGTGCGTAACTTACCCATATGGTTGGTACCAAGGGTAAGTGCGTAACTTACCCATATGGTTGGTACCAAGGGTAAGTGCGTAACTTACCCATATGGTTGGTACCAAGGGTAAGTGCGTAACTTACCCATATGGTTGGTACCAAGAGTAAGTGCGTAACTTACCCATATGGTTGGTACCAAGAGTAAGTGCGTAACTTACCCATATGGTTGGTACCAAGGGTAAGTGCGTAACTTACCCATATGGTTGGTACCAAGGGTAAGTGCGTAACTTACCCATATGGTTGGTACCAAGAGTAAGTGCGTAACTTACCCATATGGTTGGTACCAAGGGTAAGTGCGTAACTTACCCATATGGTTGGTACCAAAAGTAAGTGCGTAACTTACCCATATGGTTGGTACCAAGAGTAAGTGCGTAACTTACCCATTTGGTTGGTACCAAGGGTAAGTGCGTAACTTACCCATATGGTTGGTACCAAGAGTAAGTGCGTAACTTACCCATATGGTTGGTACCAAGAGTAAGTGCGTAACTTACCCATATGGTTGGTACCAAGGGTAAGTGCGTAACTTACCCATTGGTTGGTACCAAAGGTAAGTGCGTAACTTACCCATATGGTTGGTACCAAGGGTAAGTGCGTAACTTACCCATATGGTTGGTACCAAGAGTAAGTGCGTAACTTACCCATATGGTTGGTACCAAGGGTAAGTGCGTAACTTACCCATATGGTTGGTACCAAGAGTAAGTGCGTAACTTACCCATATGGTTGGTACCAAGGGTAAGTGCGTAACTTACCCATATGGTTGGTACCAAGAGTAAGTGCGTAACTTACCCATATGGTTGGTACCAAGAGTAAGTGCGTAACTTACCCATATGTTGGTACCAAGGGTAAGTGCGTAACTTACCCATATGGTTGGTACCAAGGGTAAGTGCGTAACTTACCCATATGGTTGGTACCAAGAGTAAGTGCGTAACTTACCCATATGGTTGGTACCAAGGGTAAGTGCGTAACTTACCCATATGGTTGGTACCAAGAGTAAGTGCGTAACTTACCCATATGGTTGGTACCAAGAGTAAGTGCGTAACTTACCCATATGGTTGGTACCAAAGGTAAGTGCGTAACTTACCCATATGGTTGGTACCAAGGGTAAGTGCGTAACTTACCCATATGGTTGGTACCAAGGGTAAGTGCGTAACTTACCCATATGGTTGGTACCAAGGGTAAGTGCGTAACTTACCCATATGGTTGGTACCAAAGTAAGTGCGTAACTTACCCATATGGTTGGTACCAAGGGTAAGTGCGTAACTTACCCATATGGTTGGTACCAAGAGTAAGTGCGTAACTTACCCATATGGTTGGTACCAAGGGTAAGTGCGTAACTTACCCATATGGTTGGTACCAAGGGTAAGTGCGTAACTTACCCATATGGTTGGTACCAAGGGTAAGTGCGTAACTTACCCATATGGTTGGTACCAAGGGTAAGTGCGTAACTTACCCATATGGTTGGTACCAAGAGTAAGTGCGTAACTTACCCATATGGTTGGTACCAAGGGTAAGTGCGTAACTTACCCATATTTTTGGTACCAAGGGTAAGTGCGTAACTTACCCATATGGTTGGTACCAAGGGTAAGTGCGTAACTTACCCATATGGTTGGTACCAAGGGTAAGTGCGTAACTTACCCATATGGTTGGTACCAAGAGTAAGTGCGTAACTTACCCATATGGTTGGTACCAGAAGTAAGTGCGTAACTTACCCATATGGTTGGTACCAAGGGTAAGTGCGTAACTTACCCATATGGTTGGTACCAAGAGTAAGTGCGTAACTTACCCATATGGTTGGTACCAAGGGTAAGTGCGTAACTTACCCATATGGTTGGTACCAAGGGTAAGTGCGTAACTTACCCATTTGGTTGGTACCAAGGGTAAGTGCGTAACTTACCCATATGGTTGGTACCAAGGGTAAGTGCGTAACTTACCCATATGGTTGGTACCAAGGGTAAGTGCGTAACTTACCCATATGGTTGGTACCAAGAGTAAGTGCGTAACTTACCCATATGGTTGGTACCAAGAGTAAGTGCGTAACTTACCCATATGGTTGGTACCAAGGGTAAGTGCGTAACTTACCCATATGGTTGGTACCAAGGGTAAGTGCGTAACTTACCCATATGGTTGGTACCAGAAGTAAGTGCGTAACTTACCCATATGGTTGGTACCAAGGGTAAGTGCGTAACTTACCCATTTGGTTGGTACCAAGGGTAAGTGCGTAACTTACCCATATGGTTGGTACCAAGAGTAAGTGCGTAACTTACCCATATGGTTGGTACCAAGGGTAAGTGCGTAACTTACCCATATGGTTGGTACCAAGGGTAAGTGCGTAACTTACCCATTTTGTTGGTACCAAGGGTAAGTGCGTAACTTACCCATATGGTTGGTACCAAGGGTAAGTGCGTAACTTACCCATATGGTTGGTACCAAGGGTAAGTGCGTAACTTACCCATATGGTTGGTACCAAGAGTAAGTGCGTAACTTACCCATATGGTTGGTACCAAGAGTAAGTGCGTAACTTACCCATATGGTTGGTACCAAGGGTAAGTGCGTAACTTACCCATATGGTTGGTACCAAAAGTAAGTGCGTAACTTACCCATATGGTTGGTACCAAGAGTAAGTGCGTAACTTACCCATATGGTTGGTACCAAGGGTAAGTGCGTAACTTACCCATATGGTTGGTACCAAGGGTAAGTGCGTAACTTACCCATATGGTTGGTACCAAGAGTAAGTGCGTAACTTACCCATATGGTTGGTACCAAGGGTAAGTGCGTAACTTACCCATATGGTTGGTACCAAGGGTAAGTGCGTAACTTACCCATTGGTTGGTACCAAGGGTAAGTGCGTAACTTACCCATATGGTTGGTACCAAGGGTAAGTGCGTAACTTACCCATATGGTTGGTACCAAGGGTAAGTGCGTAACTTACCCATATGGTTGGTACCAAGAGTAAGTGCGTAACTTACCCATATGGTTGGTACCAAGAGTAAGTGCGTAACTTACCCATATGGTTGGTACCAAGAGTAAGTGCGTAACTTACCCATATGGTTGGTACCAAGGGTAAGTGCGTAACTTACCCATATGGTTGGTACCAAGGGTAAGTGCGTAACTTACCCATATGGTTGGTACCAAGGGTAAGTGCGTAACTTACCCATATGGTTGGTACCAAGGGTAAGTGCGTAACTTACCCATATGGTTGGTACCAAGAGTAAGTGCGTAACTTACCCATATGGTTGGTACCAAGGGTAAGTGCGTAACTTACCCATATGGTTGGTACCAAGGGTAAGTGCGTAACTTACCCATATGGTTGGTACCAAGAGTAAGTGCGTAACTTACCCATATGGTTGGTACCAAGGGTAAGTGCGTAACTTACCCATATGGTTGGTACCAAAAGTAAGTGCGTAACTTACCCATATGGTTGGTACCAGAAGTAAGTGCGTAACTTACCCATATGGTTGGTACCAAGGGTAAGTGCGTAACTTACCCATATGGTTGGTACCAAGAGTAAGTGCGTAACTTACCCATATGGTTGGTACCAAGGGTAAGTGCGTAACTTACCCATATGGTTGGTACCAAGGGTAAGTGCGTAACTTACCCATATGGTTGGTACCAAGGGTAAGTGCGTAACTTACCCATATGGTTGGTACCAAGGGTAAGTGCGTAACTTACCCATATGGTTGGTACCAAGGGTAAGTGCGTAACTTACCCATATGGTTGGTACCAAGAGTAAGTGCGTAACTTACCCATATGGTTGGTACCAAGAGTAAGTGCGTAACTTACCCATATGGTTGGTACCAAGGGTAAGTGCGTAACTTACCCATATGGTTGGTACCAAGAGTAAGTGCGTAACTTACCCATATGGTTGGTACCAGAAGTAAGTGCGTAACTTACCCATATGGTTGGTACCAAGGGTAAGTGCGTAACTTACCCATATGGTTGGTACCAAGGGTAAGTGCGTAACTTACCCATATGGTTGGTACCAAGAGTAAGTGCGTAACTTACCCATATGGTTGGTACCAAGGGTAAGTGCGTAACTTACCCATATGGTTGGTACCAAGGGTAAGTGCGTAACTTACCCATTTTGTTGGTACCAAGGGTAAGTGCGTAACTTACCCATATGGTTGGTACCAAGGGTAAGTGCGTAACTTACCCATATGGTTGGTACCAAGGGTAAGTGCGTAACTTACCCATATGGTTGGTACCAAGAGTAAGTGCGTAACTTACCCATATGGTTGGTACCAAGAGTAAGTGCGTAACTTACCCATATGGTTGGTACCAAGGGTAAGTGCGTAACTTACCCATATGGTTGGTACCAAAAGTAAGTGCGTAACTTACCCATATGGTTGGTACCAAAGTAAGTGCGTAACTTACCCATATGGTTGGTACCAAGGGTAAGTGCGTAACTTACCCATTTTGTTGGTACCAAGGGTAAGTGCGTAACTTACCCATATGGTTGGTACCAAGAGTAAGTGCGTAACTTACCCATATGGTTGGTACCAAGGGTAAGTGCGTAACTTACCCATATGGTTGGTACCAAGGGTAAGTGCGTAACTTACCCATATGGTTGGTACCAAGGGTAAGTGCGTAACTTACCCATATGGTTGGTACCAAGGGTAAGTGCGTAACTTACCCATATGGTTGGTACCAAGGGTAAGTGCGTAACTTACCCATATGGTTGGTACCAAGAGTAAGTGCGTAACTTACCCATATGGTTGGTACCAAGAGTAAGTGCGTAACTTACCCATATGGTTGGTACCAAGGGTAAGTGCGTAACTTACCCATATGGTTGGTACCAAGGTAAGTGCGTAACTTACCCATATGGTTGGTACCAGAAGTAAGTGCGTAACTTACCCATATGGTTGGTACCAAGGGTAAGTGCGTAACTTACCCATATGGTTGGTACCAAGGGTAAGTGCGTAACTTACCCATATGGTTGGTACCAAGAGTAAGTGCGTAACTTACCCATATGGTTGGTACCAAGGGTAAGTGCGTAACTTACCCATATGGTTGGTACCAAGGGTAAGTGCGTAACTTACCCATATTGTTGGTACCAAGGGTAAGTGCGTAACTTACCCATATGGTTGGTACCAAGGGTAAGTGCGTAACTTACCCATATGGTTGGTACCAAGGGTAAGTGCGTAACTTACCCATATGGTTGGTACCAAGAGTAAGTGCGTAACTTACCCATATGGTTGGTACCAAGAGTAAGTGCGTAACTTACCCATATGGTTGGTACCAAGGGTAAGTGCGTAACTTACCCATATGGTTGGTACCAAGAGTAAGTGCGTAACTTACCCATATGGTTGGTACCAAGGGTAAGTGCGTAACTTACCCATATGGTTGGTACCAAGAGTAAGTGCGTAACTTACCCATATGGTTGGTACCAAGGGTAAGTGCGTAACTTACCCATATGGTTGGTACCAAGAGTAAGTGCGTAACTTACCCATATGGTTGGTACCAAGAGTAAGTGCGTAACTTACCCATATGTTTGGTACCAAGGGTAAGTGCGTAACTTACCCATATGGTTGGTACCAAGGGTAAGTGCGTAACTTACCCATATGGTTGGTACCAAGGGTAAGTGCGTAACTTACCCATATGGTTGGTACCAAAGTAAGTGCGTAACTTACCCATATGGTTGGTACCAAGGGTAAGTGCGTAACTTACCCATATTGTTGGTACCAAGGGTAAGTGCGTAACTTACCCATATGGTTGGTACCAAGGGTAAGTGCGTAACTTACCCATATGGTTGGTACCAAGAGTAAGTGCGTAACTTACCCATATGGTTGGTACCAAGGGTAAGTGCGTAACTTACCCATATGGTTGGTACCAAGAGTAAGTGCGTAACTTACCCATATGGTTGGTACCAAGGGTAAGTGCGTAACTTACCCATATGGTTGGTACCAAGGGTAAGTGCGTAACTTACCCATATGGTTGGTACCAAGGGTAAGTGCGTAACTTACCCATATGGTTGGTACCAAGAGTAAGTGCGTAACTTACCCATATGGTTGGTACCAAGGGTAAGTGCGTAACTTACCCATATGGTTGGTACCAAGGGTAAGTGCGTAACTTACCCATATGGTTGGTACCAAGGGTAAGTGCGTAACTTACCCATATGGTTGGTACCAAGAGTAAGTGCGTAACTTACCCATATGGTTGGTACCAAGAGTAAGTGCGTAACTTACCCATATGGTTGGTACCAAGGGTAAGTGCGTAACTTACCCATATGGTTGGTACCAAGGGTAAGTGCGTAACTTACCCATATGGTTGGTACCAAGGTAAGTGCGTAACTTACCCATATGGTTGGTACCAAGGGTAAGTGCGTAACTTACCCATATGGTTGGTACCAAGGGTAAGTGCGTAACTTACCCATATGGTTGGTACCAAGGGTAAGTGCGTAACTTACCCATATGGTTGGTACCAAGGGTAAGTGCGTAACTTACCCATATGGTTGGTACCAAGAGTAAGTGCGTAACTTACCCATATGGTTGGTACCAAAAGTAAGTGCGTAACTTACCCATATGGTTGGTACCAAGGGTAAGTGCGTAACTTACCCATTTGGTTGGTACCAAGGGTAAGTGCGTAACTTACCCATATGGTTGGTACCAAGAGTAAGTGCGTAACTTACCCATATGGTTGGTACCAAGGGTAAGTGCGTAACTTACCCATATGGTTGGTACCAAGGGTAAGTGCGTAACTTACCCATATGGTTGGTACCAAGAGTAAGTGCGTAACTTACCCATATGGTTGGTACCAAGGGTAAGTGCGTAACTTACCCATATGGTTGGTACCAAGAGTAAGTGCGTAACTTACCCATATGGTTGGTACCAAGGGTAAGTGCGTAACTTACCCATATGGTTGGTACCAAGAGTAAGTGCGTAACTTACCCATATGGTTGGTACCAAGAGTAAGTGCGTAACTTACCCATATGGTTGGTACCAAGAGTAAGTGCGTAACTTACCCATATGGTTGGTACCAAGAGTAAGTGCGTAACTTACCCATATGGTTGGTACCAAGGGTAAGTGCGTAACTTACCCATTTGGTTGGTACCAAGGGTAAGTGCGTAACTTACCCATATGGTTGGTACCAAGGTAAGTGCGTAACTTACCCATATGGTTGGTACCAAGGGTAAGTGCGTAACTTACCCATATGGTTGGTACCAAGGGTAAGTGCGTAACTTACCCATATGGTTGGTACCAAGGGTAAGTGCGTAACTTACCCATTGGTTGGTACCAAGGGTAAGTGCGTAACTTACCCATATGGTTGGTACCAAGGGTAAGTGCGTAACTTACCCATATGGTTGGTACCAAGGGTAAGTGCGTAACTTACCCATATGGTTGGTACCAAGGGTAAGTGCGTAACTTACCCATATGGTTGGTACCAAGGGTAAGTGCGTAACTTACCCATATGTTGGTACCAAGGGTAAGTGCGTAACTTACCCATATGGTTGGTACCAAGAGTAAGTGCGTAACTTACCCATATGGTTGGTACCAAGGGTAAGTGCGTAACTTACCCATATGGTTGGTACCAAGAGTAAGTGCGTAACTTACCCATATGGTTGGTACCAAAAGTAAGTGCGTAACTTACCCATTTGGTTGGTACCAAGGGTAAGTGCGTAACTTACCCATATGGTTGGTACCAAGGGTAAGTGCGTAACTTACCCATATGGTTGGTACCAAGGGTAAGTGCGTAACTTACCCATATGGTTGGTACCAAGGGTAAGTGCGTAACTTACCCATATGGTTGGTACCAAGGGTAAGTGCGTAACTTACCCATATGGTTGGTACCAAAGGTAAGTGCGTAACTTACCCATATGGTTGGTACCAAGAGTAAGTGCGTAACTTACCCATATGGTTGGTACCAAGGGTAAGTGCGTAACTTACCCATATGGTTGGTACCAAGGGTAAGTGCGTAACTTACCCATTTTGTTGGTACCAAGGGTAAGTGCGTAACTTACCCATATGGTTGGTACCAAGAGTAAGTGCGTAACTTACCCATATGGTTGGTACCAAGGGTAAGTGCGTAACTTACCCATATGGTTGGTACCAAGGGTAAGTGCGTAACTTACCCATATGGTTGGTACCAAGGGTAAGTGCGTAACTTACCCATATGGTTGGTACCAAGGGTAAGTGCGTAACTTACCCATATGGTTGGTACCAAGGGTAAGTGCGTAACTTACCCATATGGTTGGTACCAAGAGTAAGTGCGTAACTTACCCATATGGTTGGTACCAAGAGTAAGTGCGTAACTTACCCATATGGTTGGTACCAAGGGTAAGTGCGTAACTTACCCATATGGTTGGTACCAAGAGTAAGTGCGTAACTTACCCATATGGTTGGTACCAAGGGTAAGTGCGTAACTTACCCATATGGTTGGTACCAAGAGTAAGTGCGTAACTTACCCATATGGTTGGTACCAAGGGTAAGTGCGTAACTTACCCATATGGTTGGTACCAAGAGTAAGTGCGTAACTTACCCATATGGTTGGTACCAAGAGTAAGTGCGTAACTTACCCATATGGTTGGTACCAAGGGTAAGTGCGTAACTTACCCATATGGTTGGTACCAAGGGTAAGTGCGTAACTTACCCATATGGTTGGTACCAAGGGTAAGTGCGTAACTTACCCATATGGTTGGTACCAGAAGTAAGTGCGTAACTTACCCATATGGTTGGTACCAAGGGTAAGTGCGTAACTTACCCATTTGGTTGGTACCAAGGGTAAGTGCGTAACTTACCCATATGGTTGGTACCAAGGGTAAGTGCGTAACTTACCCATATGGTTGGTACCAGAAGTAAGTGCGTAACTTACCCATATGGTTGGTACCAAGGGTAAGTGCGTAACTTACCCATATGGTTGGTACCAAGGGTAAGTGCGTAACTTACCCATATGGTTGGTACCAAGAGTAAGTGCGTAACTTACCCATATGGTTGGTACCAAGAGTAAGTGCGTAACTTACCCATATGGTTGGTACCAAGGGTAAGTGCGTAACTTACCCATATGGTTGGTACCAAGGGTAAGTGCGTAACTTACCCATATGGTTGGTACCAAGGTAAGTGCGTAACTTACCCATATGGTTGGTACCAAGGGTAAGTGCGTAACTTACCCATATGGTTGGTACCAAGGGTAAGTGCGTAACTTACCCATATGGTTGGTACCAAGGGTAAGTGCGTAACTTACCCATATGGTTGGTACCAAGGGTAAGTGCGTAACTTACCCATATGGTTGGTACCAAGGGTAAGTGCGTAACTTACCCATATGGTTGGTACCAAGGGTAAGTGCGTAACTTACCCATATGGTTGGTACCAAGGGTAAGTGCGTAACTTACCCATATGGTTGGTACCAAGGGTAAGTGCGTAACTTACCCATATGGTTGGTACCAAGGGTAAGTGCGTAACTTACCCATATGGTTGGTACCAAGAGTAAGTGCGTAACTTACCCATATGGTTGGTACCAAGGGTAAGTGCGTAACTTACCCATATGGTTGGTACCAAGAGTAAGTGCGTAACTTACCCATATGGTTGGTACCAAGGTAAGTGCGTAACTTACCCATATGGTTGGTACCAAAGGTAAGTGCGTAACTTACCCATATGGTTGGTACCAAGGGTAAGTGCGTAACTTACCCATATGGTTGGTACCAAGGGTAAGTGCGTAACTTACCCATATGGTTGGTACCAAGGGTAAGTGCGTAACTTACCCATATGGTTGGTACCAAGGGTAAGTGCGTAACTTACCCATATGGTTGGTACCAAGGGTAAGTGCGTAACTTACCCATATGGTTGGTACCAAGGGTAAGTGCGTAACTTACCCATATGGTTGGTACCAAGGGTAAGTGCGTAACTTACCCATATGGTTGGTACCAAGGGTAAGTGCGTAACTTACCCATATGGTTGGTACCAAGGGTAAGTGCGTAACTTACCCATATGGTTGGTACCAAGGGTAAGTGCGTAACTTACCCATATGGTTGGTACCAAGGGTAAGTGCGTAACTTACCCATATGGTTGGTACCAAGGGTAAGTGCGTAACTTACCCATATGGTTGGTACCAAGGGTAAGTGCGTAACTTACCCATATGGTTGGTACCAAGGGTAAGTGCGTAACTTACCCATATGGTTGGTACCAAGGGTAAGTGCGTAACTTACCCATATGGTTGGTACCAAGGGTAAGTGCGTAACTTACCCATATGGTTGGTACCAAGGGTAAGTGCGTAACTTACCCATATGGTTGGTACCAAGGGTAAGTGCGTAACTTACCCATATGGTTGGTACCAAGGGTAAGTGCGTAACTTACCCATATGGTTGGTACCAAGGGTAAGTGCGTAACTTACCCATATGGTTGGTACCAAGAGTAAGTGCGTAACTTACCCATATGGTTGGTACCAAGGGTAAGTGCGTAACTTACCCATATGGTTGGTACCAAGAGTAAGTGCGTAACTTACCCATATGGTTGGTACCAAGAGTAAGTGCGTAACTTACCCATATGGTTGGTACCAAGGGTAAGTGCGTAACTTACCCATATGGTTGGTACCAAGGGTAAGTGCGTAACTTACCCATATGGTTGGTACCAAGGGTAAGTGCGTAACTTACCCATATGGTTGGTACCAAGGGTAAGTGCGTAACTTACCCATATGGTTGGTACCAAGGGTAAGTGCGTAACTTACCCATATGGTTGGTACCAAGGGTAAGTGCGTAACTTACCCATATGGTTGGTACCAAGGGTAAGTGCGTAACTTACCCATATGGTTGGTACCAAGGGTAAGTGCGTAACTTACCCATATGGTTGGTACCAAGGGTAAGTGCGTAACTTACCCATATGGTTGGTACCAAGGGTAAGTGCGTAACTTACCCATATGGTTGGTACCAAGGGTAAGTGCGTAACTTACCCATATGGTTGGTACCAAGGGTAAGTGCGTAACTTACCCATATGGTTGGTACCAAGGGTAAGTGCGTAACTTACCCATATGGTTGGTACCAAGAGTAAGTGCGTAACTTACCCATATGGTTGGTACCAAGGGTAAGTGCGTAACTTACCCATATGGTTGGTACCAAGAGTAAGTGCGTAACTTACCCATATGGTTGGTACCAAGAGTAAGTGCGTAACTTACCCATATGGTTGGTACCAAAGGTAAGTGCGTAACTTACCCATATGGTTGGTACCAAGGGTAAGTGCGTAACTTACCCATATGGTTGGTACCAAGAGTAAGTGCGTAACTTACCCATATGGTTGGTACCAAGAGTAAGTGCGTAACTTACCCATATGGTTGGTACCAAGGGTAAGTGCGTAACTTACCCATATGGTTGGTACCAAGGGTAAGTGCGTAACTTACCCATATGGTTGGTACCAAGAGTAAGTGCGTAACTTACCCATATGGTTGGTACCAAGGGTAAGTGCGTAACTTACCCATATGGTTGGTACCAAGAGTAAGTGCGTAACTTACCCATATGGTTGGTACCAAGGGTAAGTGCGTAACTTACCCATATGGTTGGTACCAAGGGTAAGTGCGTAACTTACCCATATGGTTGGTACCAAGAGTAAGTGCGTAACTTACCCATATGGTTGGTACCAAGGGTAAGTGCGTAACTTACCCATATGGTTGGTACCAAGGGTAAGTGCGTAACTTACCCATATGGTTGGTACCAAGGGTAAGTGCGTAACTTACCCATATGGTTGGTACCAAGAGTAAGTGCGTAACTTACCCATATGGTTGGTACCAAGGGTAAGTGCGTAACTTACCCATTTGGTTGGTACCAAGGGTAAGTGCGTAACTTACCCATATGGTTGGTACCAAGGGTAAGTGCGTAACTTACCCATATGGTTGGTACCAGAGTAAGTGCGTAACTTACCCATATGGTTGGTACCAAGGGTAAGTGCGTAACTTACCCATATTGTTGGTACCAAGGGTAAGTGCGTAACTTACCCATATGGTTGGTACCAAGGGTAAGTGCGTAACTTACCCATATGGTTGGTACCAAGGGTAAGTGCGTAACTTACCCATATGGTTGGTACCAAGGGTAAGTGCGTAACTTACCCATATGGTTGGTACCAAGGGTAAGTGCGTAACTTACCCATATGGTTGGTACCAAGGGTAAGTGCGTAACTTACCCATATGGTTGGTACCAAGAGTAAGTGCGTAACTTACCCATATGGTTGGTACCAAGGGTAAGTGCGTAACTTACCCATATGGTTGGTACCAAGAGTAAGTGCGTAACTTACCCATATGGTTGGTACCAAAAGTAAGTGCGTAACTTACCCATATGGTTGGTACCAAGGTAAGTGCGTAACTTACCCATATGGTTGGTACCAAGGGTAAGTGCGTAACTTACCCATATGGTTGGTACCAAGGGTAAGTGCGTAACTTACCCATATGGTTGGTACCAAGGGTAAGTGCGTAACTTACCCATATGTTGGTACCAAGGGTAAGTGCGTAACTTACCCATATGGTTGGTACCAAGAGTAAGTGCGTAACTTACCCATATGGTTGGTACCAAGGGTAAGTGCGTAACTTACCCATATGGTTGGTACCAAGAGTAAGTGCGTAACTTACCCATATGGTTGGTACCAAGAAGTAAGTGCGTAACTTACCCATATGGTTGGTACCAAGGGTAAGTGCGTAACTTAC
This sequence comes from Closterium sp. Naga37s-1, assembly GCA_947471745.1. Taxonomy (NCBI): domain Eukaryota; kingdom Viridiplantae; phylum Streptophyta; class Zygnematophyceae; order Desmidiales; family Closteriaceae; genus Closterium; species Closterium sp. Naga37s-1. The sequence goes on from CANJKZ010000598.1 coordinate 27,410, forward strand.
CCATATGGTTGGTACCAAGGGTAAGTGCGTAACTTACCCATATGGTTGGTACCAAGAGTAAGTGCGTAACTTACCCATATGGTTGGTACCAAGGGTAAGTGCGTAACTTACCCATATGGTTGGTACCAAGGGTAAGTGCGTAACTTACCCATATGGTTGGTACCAAGGGTAAGTGCGTAACTTACCCATATGGTTGGTACCAAGGGTAAGTGCGTAACTTACCCATATGGTTGGTACCAAGGGTAAGTGCGTAACTTACCCATATGGTTGGTACCAAGAGTAAGTGCGTAACTTACCCATATGGTTGGTACCAAGAGTAAGTGCGTAACTTACCCATATGGTTGGTACCAAGGGTAAGTGCGTAACTTACCCATATGGTTGGTACCAAGGGTAAGTGCGTAACTTACCCATATGGTTGGTACCAAGGGTAAGTGCGTAACTTACCCATATGGTTGGTACCAAGAGTAAGTGCGTAACTTACCCATATGGTTGGTACCAAGGGTAAGTGCGTAACTTACCCATATGGTTGGTACCAAGGGTAAGTGCGTAACTTACCCATATGGTTGGTACCAAGAGTAAGTGCGTAACTTACCCATATGGTTGGTACCAAGGGTAAGTGCGTAACTTACCCATATGGTTGGTACCAAGGGTAAGTGCGTAACTTACCCATATGGTTGGTACCAAGGGTAAGTGCGTAACTTACCCATATGGTTGGTACCAAGGGTAAGTGCGTAACTTACCCATATGGTTGGTACCAAGAGTAAGTGCGTAACTTACCCATATGGTTGGTACCAAGGGTAAGTGCGTAACTTACCCATATGGTTGGTACCAAGGGTAAGTGCGTAACTTACCCATATGGTTGGTACCAAGGGTAAGTGCGTAACTTACCCATATGGTTGGTACCAAGAGTAAGTGCGTAACTTACCCATATGGTTGGTACCAAGGGTAAGTGCGTAACTTACCCATATGGTTGGTACCAAGGGTAAGTGCGTAACTTACCCATATGGTTGGTACCAAGAGTAAGTGCGTAACTTACCCATATGGTTGGTACCAAGGGTAAGTGCGTAACTTACCCATATGGTTGGTACCAAGAGTAAGTGCGTAACTTACCCATATGGTTGGTACCAAGGGTAAGTGCGTAACTTACCCATATGGTTGGTACCAAGAGTAAGTGCGTAACTTACCCATATGGTTGGTACCAAGAGTAAGTGCGTAACTTACCCATATGGTTGGTACCAAGAGTAAGTGCGTAACTTACCCATATGGTTGGTACCAAGAGTAAGTGCGTAACTTACCCATATGGTTGGTACCAAGGGTAAGTGCGTAACTTACCCATTTGGTTGGTACCAAGGGTAAGTGCGTAACTTACCCATATGGTTGGTACCAAGGGTAAGTGCGTAACTTACCCATTTGGTTGGTACCAAGGGTAAGTGCGTAACTTACCCATATGGTTGGTACCAAGGGTAAGTGCGTAACTTACCCATATGGTTGGTACCAAGGGTAAGTGCGTAACTTACCCATATGGTTGGTACCAAGGGTAAGTGCGTAACTTACCCATATGGTTGGTACCAAGGGTAAGTGCGTAACTTACCCATATGGTTGGTACCAAGGGTAAGTGCGTAACTTACCCATATGGTTGGTACCAAGGGTAAGTGCGTAACTTACCCATATGGTTGGTACCAAGGGTAAGTGCGTAACTTACCCATATGTTTGGTACCAAGGGTAAGTGCGTAACTTACCCATATGGTTGGTACCAAGAGTAAGTGCGTAACTTACCCATATGGTTGGTACCAAGGGTAAGTGCGTAACTTACCCATATGGTTGGTACCAAGAGTAAGTGCGTAACTTACCCATATGGTTGGTACCAAGGGTAAGTGCGTAACTTACCCATATGGTTGGTACCAAGGGTAAGTGCGTAACTTACCCATATGGTTGGTACCAAGGGTAAGTGCGTAACTTACCCATATGGTTGGTACCAAGGGTAAGTGCGTAACTTACCCATATGGTTGGTACCAAGGGTAAGTGCGTAACTTACCCATATGGTTGGTACCAAGGGTAAGTGCGTAACTTACCCATATGGTTGGTACCAAGGGTAAGTGCGTAACTTACCCATATGGTTGGTACCAAGGGTAAGTGCGTAACTTACCCATATGGTTGGTACCAAGGGTAAGTGCGTAACTTACCCATATGGTTGGTACCAAGGGTAAGTGCGTAACTTACCCATATGGTTGGTACCAAGGGTAAGTGCGTAACTTACCCATATGGTTGGTACCAAGGGTAAGTGCGTAACTTACCCATATGGTTGGTACCAAGGGTAAGTGCGTAACTTACCCATATGGTTGGTACCAAGGGTAAGTGCGTAACTTACCCATATGGTTGGTACCAAGAGTAAGTGCGTAACTTACCCATATGGTTGGTACCAAGGGTAAGTGCGTAACTTACCCATATGGTTGGTACCAAGAGTAAGTGCGTAACTTACCCATATGGTTGGTACCAAGGGTAAGTGCGTAACTTACCCATATGGTTGGTACCAAGGGTAAGTGCGTAACTTACCCATATGGTTGGTACCAAGGGTAAGTGCGTAACTTACCCATATGGTTGGTACCAAGAGTAAGTGCGTAACTTACCCATATGGTTGGTACCAAGAGTAAGTGCGTAACTTACCCATATGGTTGGTACCAAGGGTAAGTGCGTAACTTACCCATATGGTTGGTACCAAGAGTAAGTGCGTAACTTACCCATATGGTTGGTACCAAGGGTAAGTGCGTAACTTACCCATATGGTTGGTACCAAGAGTAAGTGCGTAACTTACCCATATGGTTGGTACCAAGGGTAAGTGCGTAACTTACCCATATGGTTGGTACCAAGGGTAAGTGCGTAACTTACCCATATGGTTGGTACCAAGAGTAAGTGCGTAACTTACCCATATGGTTGGTACCAAGGGTAAGTGCGTAACTTACCCATATGGTTGGTACCAAGGGTAAGTGCGTAACTTACCCATATGGTTGGTACCAAGGGTAAGTGCGTAACTTACCCATATGGTTGGTTCCAAAGTAAGTGCGTAACTTACCCATATGGTTGGTACCAAGGGTAAGTGCGTAACTTACCCATATGGTTGGTACCAAGGGTAAGTGCGTAACTTACCCATATGGTTGGTACCAAGGGTAAGTGCGTAACTTACCCATATGGTTGGTACCAGAGTAAGTGCGTAACTTACCCATATGGTTGGTACCAAGGGTAAGTGCGTAACTTACCCATATGGTTGGTACCAAGGGTAAGTGCGTAACTTACCCATATGGTTGGTACCAAGGGTAAGTGCGTAACTTACCCATATGGTTGGTACCAAGGGTAAGTGCGTAACTTACCCATATGGTTGGTACCAAGGGTAAGTGCGTAACTTACCCATATGGTTGGTACCAAGGGTAAGTGCGTAACTTACCCATATGGTTGGTACCAAGGGTAAGTGCGTAACTTACCCATATGGTTGGTACCAAGAGTAAGTGCGTAACTTACCCATATGGTTGGTACCAAGGGTAAGTGCGTAACTTACCCATATGGTTGGTACCAAGGGTAAGTGCGTAACTTACCCATATGGTTGGTACCAAGGGTAAGTGCGTAACTTACCCATATGGTTGGTACCAAGGGTAAGTGCGTAACTTACCCATATGGTTGGTACCAAGGGTAAGTGCGTAACTTACCCATATGGTTGGTACCAAGGGTAAGTGCGTAACTTACCCATATGGTTGGTACCAAGGGTAAGTGCGTAACTTACCCATATGGTTGGTACCAAGGGTAAGTGCGTAACTTACCCATATGGTTGGTACCAAGAGTAAGTGCGTAACTTACCCATATGGTTGGTACCAAGGGTAAGTGCGTAACTTACCCATATGGTTGGTACCAAAGTAAGTGCGTAACTTACCCATATGGTTGGTACCAAGGGTAAGTGCGTAACTTACCCATATGGTTGGTACCAAGGGTAAGTGCGTAACTTACCCATATGGTTGGTACCAAGGGTAAGTGCGTAACTTACCCATATGGTTGGTACCAAGAGTAAGTGCGTAACTTACCCATATGGTTGGTACCAAGGGTAAGTGCGTAACTTACCCATATGGTTGGTACCAAGGGTAAGTGCGTAACTTACCCATATGGTTGGTACCAAGGGTAAGTGCGTAACTTACCCATATGGTTGGTACCAAGGGTAAGTGCGTAACTTACCCATATGGTTGGTACCAAGGGTAAGTGCGTAACTTACCCATATGGTTGGTACCAAGGGTAAGTGCGTAACTTACCCATATGGTTGGTACCAAGAGTAAGTGCGTAACTTACCCATATGGTTGGTACCAAGGGTAAGTGCGTAACTTACCCATATGGTTGGTACCAAGGGTAAGTGCGTAACTTACCCATATGGTTGGTACCAAGGGTAAGTGCGTAACTTACCCATATGGTTGGTACCAAGGGTAAGTGCGTAACTTACCCATATGGTTGGTACCAAGGGTAAGTGCGTAACTTACCCATATGGTTGGTACCAAGGGTAAGTGCGTAACTTACCCATATGGTTGGTACCAAGAGTAAGTGCGTAACTTACCCATATGGTTGGTACCAAGGGTAAGTGCGTAACTTACCCATATGGTTGGTACCAAGGGTAAGTGCGTAACTTACCCATATGGTTGGTACCAAGAGTAAGTGCGTAACTTACCCATATGGTTGGTACCAAGGGTAAGTGCGTAACTTACCCATATGGTTGGTACCAAGAGTAAGTGCGTAACTTACCCATATGGTTGGTACCAAGGGTAAGTGCGTAACTTACCCATATGGTTGGTACCAAGAGTAAGTGCGTAACTTACCCATATGGTTGGTACCAAGAGTAAGTGCGTAACTTACCCATATGGTTGGTACCAAGGGTAAGTGCGTAACTTACCCATATGGTTGGTACCAAGGGTAAGTGCGTAACTTACCCATATGGTTGGTACCAAGGGTAAGTGCGTAACTTACCCATATGGTTGGTACCAAGGGTAAGTGCGTAACTTACCCATATGGTTGGTACCAAGGGTAAGTGCGTAACTTACCCATATGGTTGGTACCAAGAGTAAGTGCGTAACTTACCCATATGGTTGGTACCAAGGGTAAGTGCGTAACTTACCCATATGGTTGGTACCAAGGGTAAGTGCGTAACTTACCCATATGGTTGGTACCAAGAGTAAGTGCGTAACTTACCCATATGGTTGGTACCAAGGGTAAGTGCGTAACTTACCCATTTTGTTGGTACCAAGGGTAAGTGCGTAACTTACCCATATGGTTGGTACCAAGAGTAAGTGCGTAACTTACCCATATGGTTGGTACCAAGGGTAAGTGCGTAACTTACCCATATGGTTGGTACCAAGGGTAAGTGCGTAACTTACCCATATGGTTGGTACCAAGGGTAAGTGCGTAACTTACCCATATGGTTGGTACCAAGGGTAAGTGCGTAACTTACCCATATGGTTGGTACCAAGGGTAAGTGCGTAACTTACCCATATGGTTGGTACCAAGAGTAAGTGCGTAACTTACCCATATGGTTGGTACCAAGAGTAAGTGCGTAACTTACCCATATGGTTGGTACCAAGGGTAAGTGCGTAACTTACCCATATGGTTGGTACCAAGGGTAAGTGCGTAACTTACCCATATGGTTGGTACCAAGGGTAAGTGCGTAACTTACCCATATGGTTGGTACCAAGGGTAAGTGCGTAACTTACCCATATGGTTGGTACCAAGGGTAAGTGCGTAACTTACCCATATGGTTGGTACCAAGGGTAAGTGCGTAACTTACCCATATGGTTGGTACCAAGGGTAAGTGCGTAACTTACCCATATGGTTGGTACCAAGGGTAAGTGCGTAACTTACCCATATGGTTGGTACCAAGGGTAAGTGCGTAACTTACCCATATGGTTGGTACCAAGGGTAAGTGCGTAACTTACCCATATGGTTGGTACCAAGGGTAAGTGCGTAACTTACCCATATGGTTGGTACCAAGGGTAAGTGCGTAACTTACCCATATGGTTGGTACCAAGGGTAAGTGCGTAACTTACCCATATGGTTGGTACCAAGAGTAAGTGCGTAACTTACCCATATGGTTGGTACCAAGGGTAAGTGCGTAACTTACCCATATGGTTGGTACCAAGGGTAAGTGCGTAACTTACCCATATGGTTGGTACCAAGGGTAAGTGCGTAACTTACCCATATGGTTGGTACCAAGGGTAAGTGCGTAACTTACCCATATGGTTGGTACCAAGGGTAAGTGCGTAACTTACCCATATGGTTGGTACCAAGGGTAAGTGCGTAACTTACCCATATGGTTGGTACCAAGGGTAAGTGCGTAACTTACCCATATGGTTGGTACCAAGGGTAAGTGCGTAACTTACCCATATGGTTGGTACCAAGGGTAAGTGCGTAACTTACCCATATGGTTGGTACCAAGGGTAAGTGCGTAACTTACCCATATGGTTGGTACCAAGGGTAAGTGCGTAACTTACCCATATGGTTGGTACCAAGGGTAAGTGCGTAACTTACCCATATGGTTGGTACCAAGGGTAAGTGCGTAACTTACCCATATGGTTGGTACCAAGAGTAAGTGCGTAACTTACCCATATGGTTGGTACCAAGGGTAAGTGCGTAACTTACCCATATGGTTGGTACCAAGGTAAGTGCGTAACTTACCCATATGGTTGGTACCAAGGGTAAGTGCGTAACTTACCCATATGGTTGGTACCAAGGGTAAGTGCGTAACTTACCCATATGGTTGGTACCAAGGGTAAGTGCGTAACTTACCCATATGGTTGGTACCAAGAGTAAGTGCGTAACTTACCCATATGGTTGGTACCAAGGGTAAGTGCGTAACTTACCCATATGGTTGGTACCAAGGTAAGTGCGTAACTTACCCATATGGTTGGTACCAAGAGTAAGTGCGTAACTTACCCATATGGTTGGTACCAAGGTAAGTGCGTAACTTACCCATATGGTTGGTACCAAGGGTAAGTGCGTAACTTACCCATATGGTTGGTACCAAGGGTAAGTGCGTAACTTACCCATATGGTTGGTACCAAGAGTAAGTGCGTAACTTACCCATATGGTTGGTACCAAGGGTAAGTGCGTAACTTACCCATATGGTTGGTACCAAGGGTAAGTGCGTAACTTACCCATATGGTTGGTACCAAGGGTAAGTGCGTAACTTACCCATATGGTTGGTACCAAGGGTAAGTGCGTAACTTACCCATATGGTTGGTACCAAGGGTAAGTGCGTAACTTACCCATATGGTTGGTACCAAGGGTAAGTGCGTAACTTACCCATATGGTTGGTACCAAGGGTAAGTGCGTAACTTACCCATATGGTTGGTACCAAGGGTAAGTGCGTAACTTACCCATATGGTTGGTACCAAGGGTAAGTGCGTAACTTACCCATATGGTTGGTACCAAGGGTAAGTGCGTAACTTACCCATATGGTTGGTACCAAGAGTAAGTGCGTAACTTACCCATATGGTTGGTACCAAGGGTAAGTGCGTAACTTACCCATTTTGTTGGTACCAAGGGTAAGTGCGTAACTTACCCATATGGTTGGTACCAAGGGTAAGTGCGTAACTTACCCATATGGTTGGTACCAAGGGTAAGTGCGTAACTTACCCATATGGTTGGTACCAAGGGTAAGTGCGTAACTTACCCATATGGTTGGTACCAAGGGTAAGTGCGTAACTTACCCATATGGTTGGTACCAAGGGTAAGTGCGTAACTTACCCATATGGTTGGTACCAAGAGTAAGTGCGTAACTTACCCATATGGTTGGTACCAAGGGTAAGTGCGTAACTTACCCATATGGTTGGTACCAAGGGTAAGTGCGTAACTTACCCATATGGTTGGTACCAAGGGTAAGTGCGTAACTTACCCATATGGTTGGTACCAAGAGTAAGTGCGTAACTTACCCATATGGTTGGTACCAAGGGTAAGTGCGTAACTTACCCATATGGTTGGTACCAAGGGTAAGTGCGTAACTTACCCATATGGTTGGTACCAAGGGTAAGTGCGTAACTTACCCATATGGTTGGTACCAAGGGTAAGTGCGTAACTTACCCATATGGTTGGTACCAAGGGTAAGTGCGTAACTTACCCATATGGTTGGTACCAAGGGTAAGTGCGTAACTTACCCATATGGTTGGTACCAAGGGTAAGTGCGTAACTTACCCATATGGTTGGTACCAAGGGTAAGTGCGTAACTTACCCATATGGTTGGTACCAAGGGTAAGTGCGTAACTTACCCATTTGTTGGTACCAAGGGTAAGTGCGTAACTTACCCATATGGTTGGTACCAAGAGTAAGTGCGTAACTTACCCATATGGTTGGTACCAAGGGTAAGTGCGTAACTTACCCATATGGTTGGTACCAAGGGTAAGTGCGTAACTTACCCATATGGTTGGTACCAAGGGTAAGTGCGTAACTTACCCATATGGTTGGTACCAAGGGTAAGTGCGTAACTTACCCATATGGTTGGTACCAAGGGTAAGTGCGTAACTTACCCATATGGTTGGTACCAAGAGTAAGTGCGTAACTTACCCATATGGTTGGTACCAAGAGTAAGTGCGTAACTTACCCATATGGTTGGTACCAAGGGTAAGTGCGTAACTTACCCATATGGTTGGTACCAAGGGTAAGTGCGTAACTTACCCATATGGTTGGTACCAAGGGTAAGTGCGTAACTTACCCATATGGTTGGTACCAAGAGTAAGTGCGTAACTTACCCATATGGTTGGTACCAAGGGTAAGTGCGTAACTTACCCATATGGTTGGTACCAAGGGTAAGTGCGTAACTTACCCATATGGTTGGTACCAAGGGTAAGTGCGTAACTTACCCATATGGTTGGTACCAAGGGTAAGTGCGTAACTTACCCATATGGTTGGTACCAAGGGTAAGTGCGTAACTTACCCATATGGTTGGTACCAAGGGTAAGTGCGTAACTTACCCATATGGTTGGTACCAAGGGTAAGTGCGTAACTTACCCATATGGTTGGTACCAAGAGTAAGTGCGTAACTTACCCATATGGTTGGTACCAAGGGTAAGTGCGTAACTTACCCATATGGTTGGTACCAAGGGTAAGTGCGTAACTTACCCATATGGTTGGTTCCAAGAGTAAGTGCGTAACTTACCCATATGGTTGGTACCAAGGGTAAGTGCGTAACTTACCCATATGGTTGGTACCAAGGGTAAGTGCGTAACTTACCCATATGGTTGGTACCAAGGGTAAGTGCGTAACTTACCCATATGGTTGGTACCAAGGGTAAGTGCGTAACTTACCCATATGGTTGGTACCAAGGGTAAGTGCGTAACTTACCCATATGGTTGGTACCAAGGGTAAGTGCGTAACTTACCCATATGGTTGGTACCAAGGGTAAGTGCGTAACTTACCCATATGGTTGGTACCAAGAGTAAGTGCGTAACTTACCCATATGGTTGGTACCAAGGGTAAGTGCGTAACTTACCCATATGGTTGGTACCAAGGGTAAGTGCGTAACTTACCCATATGGTTGGTACCAAGGGTAAGTGCGTAACTTACCCATATGGTTGGTACCAAGGGTAAGTGCGTAACTTACCCATATGGTTGGTACCAAGGGTAAGTGCGTAACTTACCCATATGGTTGGTACCAAGGGTAAGTGCGTAACTTACCCATATGGTTGGTACCAAGGGTAAGTGCGTAACTTACCCATATGGTTGGTACCAAGGGTAAGTGCGTAACTTACCCATATGGTTGGTACCAAGGGTAAGTGCGTAACTTACCCATATGGTTGGTACCAAGAGTAAGTGCGTAACTTACCCATATGGTTGGTACCAAGGGTAAGTGCGTAACTTACCCATATGGTTGGTACCAAGGGTAAGTGCGTAACTTACCCATATGGTTGGTACCAAGGGTAAGTGCGTAACTTACCCATATGGTTGGTACCAAGGGTAAGTGCGTAACTTACCCATATGGTTGGTACCAAGGGTAAGTGCGTAACTTACCCATATGGTTGGTACCAAGGGTAAGTGCGTAACTTACCCATATGGTTGGTACCAAGAGTAAGTGCGTAACTTACCCATATGGTTGGTACCAAGGGTAAGTGCGTAACTTACCCATATGGTTGGTACCAAGGGTAAGTGCGTAACTTACCCATATGGTTGGTACCAAGGGTAAGTGCGTAACTTACCCATATGGTTGGTACCAAGGGTAAGTGCGTAACTTACCCATATGGTTGGTACCAAGGGTAAGTGCGTAACTTACCCATATGGTTGGTACCAAGGGTAAGTGCGTAACTTACCCATATGGTTGGTACCAAGGGTAAGTGCGTAACTTACCCATATGGACGGTACCAAAGTAAGTGCGTAACTTACCCATATGGTTGGTACCAAGGGTAAGTGCGTAACTTACCCATTTTGTTGGTACCAAGGGTAAGTGCGTAACTTACCCATATGGTTGGTACCAAGGGTAAGTGCGTAACTTACCCATATGGTTGGTACCAAGGGTAAGTGCGTAACTTACCCATATGGTTGGTACCAAGGGTAAGTGCGTAACTTACCCATTTGTTGGTACCAAGGGTAAGTGCGTAACTTACCCATATGGTTGGTACCAAGGGTAAGTGCGTAACTTACCCATATGGTTGGTACCAAGGGTAAGTGCGTAACTTACCCATATGGTTGGTACCAAGGGTAAGTGCGTAACTTACCCATATGGTTGGTACCAAGGGTAAGTGCGTAACTTACCCATATGGTTGGTACCAAGGGTAAGTGCGTAACTTACCCATATGGTTGGTACCAAGAGTAAGTGCGTAACTTACCCATATGGTTGGTACCAAGGGTAAGTGCGTAACTTACCCATATGGTTGGTACCAAGAGTAAGTGCGTAACTTACCCATATGGTTGGTACCAAGGGTAAGTGCGTAACTTACCCATTTGTTGGTACCAAGGGTAAGTGCGTAACTTACCCATATGGTTGGTACCAAGGGTAAGTGCGTAACTTACCCATATGGTTGGTACCAAGGGTAAGTGCGTAACTTACCCATATGGTTGGTACCAAGGGTAAGTGCGTAACTTACCCATATGGTTGGTACCAAGGGTAAGTGCGTAACTTACCCATATGGTTGGTACCAAGGGTAAGTGCGTAACTTACCCATATGGTTGGTACCAAGGGTAAGTGCGTAACTTACCCATATGGTTGGTACCAAGGGTAAGTGCGTAACTTACCCATATGGTTGGTTCCAAGAGTAAGTGCGTAACTTACCCATATGGTTGGTACCAAGGGTAAGTGCGTAACTTACCCATTTTGTTGGTACCAAGGGTAAGTGCGTAACTTACCCATATGGTTGGTACCAAGAGTAAGTGCGTAACTTACCCATATGGTTGGTACCAAGGGTAAGTGCGTAACTTACCCATATGGTTGGTACCAAGGGTAAGTGCGTAACTTACCCATTTGGTTGGTACCAAGGGTAAGTGCGTAACTTACCCATATGGTTGGTACCAAGGGTAAGTGCGTAACTTACCCATATGGTTGGTACCAAGAGTAAGTGCGTAACTTACCCATATGGTTGGTACCAAGGGTAAGTGCGTAACTTACCCATATGGTTGGTACCAAGGGTAAGTGCGTAACTTACCCATATGGTTGGTACCAAGGGTAAGTGCGTAACTTACCCATATGGTTGGTACCAAGAGTAAGTGCGTAACTTACCCATATGGTTGGTACCAAGGGTAAGTGCGTAACTTACCCATATGGTTGGTACCAAGAGTAAGTGCGTAACTTACCCATATGGTTGGTACCAAGGGTAAGTGCGTAACTTACCCATATGGTTGGTACCAAGGGTAAGTGCGTAACTTACCCATATGGTTGGTACCAAGGGTAAGTGCGTAACTTACCCATATGGTTGGTACCAAGGGTAAGTGCGTAACTTACCCATATGGTTGGTACCAAGGGTAAGTGCGTAACTTACCCATATGGTTGGTACCAAGGGTAAGTGCGTAACTTACCCATATTGTTGGTACCAAGGGTAAGTGCGTAACTTACCCATATGGTTGGTACCAAGAGTAAGTGCGTAACTTACCCATATGGTTGGTACCAAGAGTAAGTGCGTAACTTACCCATATGGTTGGTACCAAGGGTAAGTGCGTAACTTACCCATATGGTTGGTACCAAGGGTAAGTGCGTAACTTACCCATATGGTTGGTACCAAGAGTAAGTGCGTAACTTACCCATATGGTTGGTACCAAGGGTAAGTGCGTAACTTACCCATATGGTTGGTACCAAGGGTAAGTGCGTAACTTACCCATATGGTTGGTACCAAGAGTAAGTGCGTAACTTACCCATATGGTTGGTACCAAGGGTAAGTGCGTAACTTACCCATTTGGTTGGTACCAAGGGTAAGTGCGTAACTTACCCATATGGTTGGTACCAAGGGTAAGTGCGTAACTTACCCATATGGTTGGTACCAAGGGTAAGTGCGTAACTTACCCATATGGTTGGTACCAAGGGTAAGTGCGTAACTTACCCATATGGTTGGTACCAAGGGTAAGTGCGTAACTTACCCATATGGTTGGTACCAAGGGTAAGTGCGTAACTTACCCATATGGTTGGTACCAAGAGTAAGTGCGTAACTTACCCATATGGTTGGTACCAAGGGTAAGTGCGTAACTTACCCATATGGTTGGTACCAAGGGTAAGTGCGTAACTTACCCATATGGTTGGTACCAAGGGTAAGTGCGTAACTTACCCATATGGTTGGTACCAAGGGTAAGTGCGTAACTTACCCATATGGTTGGTACCAAGAGTAAGTGCGTAACTTACCCATATGGTTGGTACCAAGGGTAAGTGCGTAACTTACCCATATGGTTGGTACCAAGGGTAAGTGCGTAACTTACCCATATGGTTGGTACCAAGGGTAAGTGCGTAACTTACCCATATGGTTGGTACCAAGGGTAAGTGCGTAACTTACCCATATGGTTGGTACCAAGGGTAAGTGCGTAACTTACCCATATGGTTGGTACCAAGAGTAAGTGCGTAACTTACCCATATGGTTGGTACCAAGGGTAAGTGCGTAACTTACCCATATGGTTGGTACCAAGGGTAAGTGCGTAACTTACCCATTTTGTTGGTACCAAGGGTAAGTGCGTAACTTACCCATATGGTTGGTACCAAGGGTAAGTGCGTAACTTACCCATATGGTTGGTACCAAGAGTAAGTGCGTAACTTACCCATATGGTTGGTACCAAGGGTAAGTGCGTAACTTACCCATATGGTTGGTACCAAGGGTAAGTGCGTAACTTACCCATATGGTTGGTACCAAGAGTAAGTGCGTAACTTACCCATATGGTTGGTACCAAGAGTAAGTGCGTAACTTACCCATATGGTTGGTACCAAGGGTAAGTGCGTAACTTACCCATATGGTTGGTACCAAGAGTAAGTGCGTAACTTACCCATATGGTTGGTACCAAGGGTAAGTGCGTAACTTACCCATTTGGTTGGTACCAAGGGTAAGTGCGTAACTTACCCATATGGTTGGTACCAAGGGTAAGTGCGTAACTTACCCATATGGTTGGTACCAAGGGTAAGTGCGTAACTTACCCATTTGGTTGGTACCAAGGGTAAGTGCGTAACTTACCCATATGGTTGGTACCAAGGGTAAGTGCGTAACTTACCCATATTGTTGGTACCAAGGGTAAGTGCGTAACTTACCCATATGGTTGGTACCAAGAGTAAGTGCGTAACTTACCCATATGGTTGGTACCAAGGGTAAGTGCGTAACTTACCCATATGGTTGGTACCAAAGTAAGTGCGTAACTTACCCATATGGTTGGTACCAAGGGTAAGTGCGTAACTTACCCATTTTGGTACCAAGGGTAAGTGCGTAACTTACCCATATGGTTGGTACCAAGGGTAAGTGCGTAACTTACCCATATGGTTGGTACCAAGAGTAAGTGCGTAACTTACCCATATGGTTGGTACCAAGAGTAAGTGCGTAACTTACCCATATGGTTGGTACCAAGGGTAAGTGCGTAACTTACCCATATGGTTGGTTCCAAGAGTAAGTGCGTAACTTACCCATATGGTTGGTACCAAGGGTAAGTGCGTAACTTACCCATTTGGTTGGTACCAAGGGTAAGTGCGTAACTTACCCATATGGTTGGTACCAAGGTAAGTGCGTAACTTACCCATATTGTTGGTACCAAGGGTAAGTGCGTAACTTACCCATTTGGTTGGTACCAAGGGTAAGTGCGTAACTTACCCATATGGTTGGTACCAAGGGTAAGTGCGTAACTTACCCATTTTGTTGGTACCAAGGGTAAGTGCGTAACTTACCCATATGGTTGGTACCAAGAGTAAGTGCGTAACTTACCCATATGGTTGGTACCAAGGGTAAGTGCGTAACTTACCCATATGGTTGGTACCAAGAGTAAGTGCGTAACTTACCCATATGGTTGGTACCAAGGGTAAGTGCGTAACTTACCCATATGTTTGGTACCAAGGGTAAGTGCGTAACTTACCCATATGGTTGGTACCAAGAGTAAGTGCGTAACTTACCCATATGGTTGGTACCAAGGGTAAGTGCGTAACTTACCCATATGGTTGGTACCAAGGTAAGTGCGTAACTTACCCATATGGACGGTTCCAGAAGTAAGTGCGTAACTTACCCATATGGTTGGTACCAAGGGTAAGTGCGTAACTTACCCATTTTGTTGGTACCAAGGGTAAGTGCGTAACTTACCCATATGGTTGGTACCAAGAGTAAGTGCGTAACTTACCCATATGGTTGGTACCAAGGGTAAGTGCGTAACTTACCCATATGGTTGGTACCAAGGGTAAGTGCGTAACTTACCCATTTTGTTGGTACCAAGGGTAAGTGCGTAACTTACCCATATGGTTGGTACCAAGGGTAAGTGCGTAACTTACCCATATGGTTGGTACCAAGAGTAAGTGCGTAACTTACCCATATGGTTGGTACCAAGGGTAAGTGCGTAACTTACCCATATGGTTGGTACCAAGGGTAAGTGCGTAACTTACCCATATGGTTGGTACCAAGAGTAAGTGCGTAACTTACCCATATGGTTGGTACCAAGAGTAAGTGCGTAACTTACCCATATGGTTGGTACCAAGGGTAAGTGCGTAACTTACCCATATGGTTGGTACCAAGAGTAAGTGCGTAACTTACCCATATGGTTGGTACCAAGGGTAAGTGCGTAACTTACCCATTTTGTTGGTACCAAGGGTAAGTGCGTAACTTACCCATATGGTTGGTACCAAGGTTAAGTGCGTAACTTACCCATTTTGTTGGTACCAAGGGTAAGTGCGTAACTTACCCATTTGGTTGGTACCAAGGGTAAGTGCGTAACTTACCCATATGGTTGGTACCAAGGGTAAGTGCGTAACTTACCCATTTGTTGGTACCAAGGGTAAGTGCGTAACTTACCCATATGGTTGGTACCAAGAGTAAGTGCGTAACTTACCCATATGGTTGGTACCAAGGGTAAGTGCGTAACTTACCCATATGGACGGTTCCAAAAGTAAGTGCGTAACTTACCCATATGGTTGGTACCAAGGGTAAGTGCGTAACTTACCCATTTGGTTGGTACCAAGGGTAAGTGCGTAACTTACCCATATGGTTGGTACCAAGGGTAAGTGCGTAACTTACCCATATGGTTGGTACCAAGAGTAAGTGCGTAACTTACCCATATGGTTGGTACCAAGGGTAAGTGCGTAACTTACCCATTTTGTTGGTACCAAGGGTAAGTGCGTAACTTACCCATATGGTTGGTACCAAGAGTAAGTGCGTAACTTACCCATATGGACGGTTCCAAGAGTAAGTGCGTAACTTACCCATATGGTTGGTACCAAGGGTAAGTGCGTAACTTACCCATATGGTTGGTACCAAGGGTAAGTGCGTAACTTACCCATATGTTGGTACCAAGGGTAAGTGCGTAACTTACCCATATGGTTGGTACCAAGAGTAAGTGCGTAACTTACCCATATGGTTGGTACCAAGGGTAAGTGCGTAACTTACCCATATGGTTGGTACCAAAAGTAAGTGCGTAACTTACCCATATGGACGGTTCCAAAGTAAGTGCGTAACTTACCCATATGGTTGGTACCAAGGGTAAGTGCGTAACTTACCCATTTTGTTGGTACCAAGGGTAAGTGCGTAACTTACCCATATGGTTGGTACCAAGAGTAAGTGCGTAACTTACCCATATGGTTGGTACCAAGGGTAAGTGCGTAACTTACCCATATGGTTGGTACCAAGGGTAAGTGCGTAACTTACCCATTTTGTTGGTACCAAGGGTAAGTGCGTAACTTACCCATATGGTTGGTACCAAGGGTAAGTGCGTAACTTACCCATATGGTTGGTACCAAGAGTAAGTGCGTAACTTACCCATATGGTTGGTACCAAGGGTAAGTGCGTAACTTACCCATATGGTTGGTACCAAGGGTAAGTGCGTAACTTACCCATATGGTTGGTACCAAGAGTAAGTGCGTAACTTACCCATATGGTTGGTACCAAGGGTAAGTGCGTAACTTACCCATATGGTTGGTACCAAGGGTAAGTGCGTAACTTACCCATATGGTTGGTACCAAGAGTAAGTGCGTAACTTACCCATATGGTTGGTACCAAGAGTAAGTGCGTAACTTACCCATTTGGTTGGTACCAAGGGTAAGTGCGTAACTTACCCATATGGTTGGTACCAAGGGTAAGTGCGTAACTTACCCATATGGTTGGTACCAAGAGTAAGTGCGTAACTTACCCATATGGTTGGTACCAAGGGTAAGTGCGTAACTTACCCATTTTGTTGGTACCAAGGGTAAGTGCGTAACTTACCCATATGGTTGGTACCAAGAGTAAGTGCGTAACTTACCCATATGGTTGGTACCAAGGGTAAGTGCGTAACTTACCCATTTGGTTGGTACCAAGGGTAAGTGCGTAACTTACCCATATGGTTGGTACCAAGGGTAAGTGCGTAACTTACCCATATGGTTGGTACCAAGAGTAAGTGCGTAACTTACCCATATGGTTGGTACCAAGGGTAAGTGCGTAACTTACCCATATGGTTGGTACCAAAGTAAGTGCGTAACTTACCCATATGGTTGGTACCAAGGGTAAGTGCGTAACTTACCCATATTGTTGGTACCAAGGGTAAGTGCGTAACTTACCCATATGGTTGGTACCAAGGGTAAGTGCGTAACTTACCCATATGGTTGGTACCAAGAGTAAGTGCGTAACTTACCCATATGGTTGGTACCAAGGGTAAGTGCGTAACTTACCCATTTTGTTTGTACCAAGGGTAAGTGCGTAACTTACCCATATGGTTGGTACCAAGAGTAAGTGCGTAACTTACCCATATGGTTGGTACCAAGAGTAAGTGCGTAACTTACCCATATTGTTGGTACCAAGGGTAAGTGCGTAACTTACCCATATGGTTGGTACCAAGGGTAAGTGCGTAACTTACCCATATGGTTGGTACCAAGAGTAAGTGCGTAACTTACCCATATGGTTGGTACCAAGGGTAAGTGCGTAACTTACCCATATGGTTGGTTCCAAAAGTAAGTGCGTAACTTACCCATATGGTTGGTACCAAGGGTAAGTGCGTAACTTACCCATTTTGTTGGTACCAAGGGTAAGTGCGTAACTTACCCATATGGTTGGTACCAAGGGTAAGTGCGTAACTTACCCATATGGTTGGTACCAAGAGTAAGTGCGTAACTTACCCATATGGTTGGTACCAAGGGTAAGTGCGTAACTTACCCATTTTGTTGGTACCAAGGGTAAGTGCGTAACTTACCCATATGGTTGGTACCAAGAGTAAGTGCGTAACTTACCCATATGGACGGTTCCAAGAGTAAGTGCGTAACTTACCCATTTGGTTGGTACCAAGGGTAAGTGCGTAACTTACCCATATGGTTGGTACCAAGGGTAAGTGCGTAACTTACCCATATGTTGGTACCAAGGGTAAGTGCGTAACTTACCCATATGGTTGGTACCAAGAGTAAGTGCGTAACTTACCCATATGGTTGGTACCAAGGGTAAGTGCGTAACTTACCCATATGGTTGGTACCAAGGGTAAGTGCGTAACTTACCCATATGGACGGTTCCAGAAGTAAGTGCGTAACTTACCCATATGGTTGGTACCAAGGGTAAGTGCGTAACTTACCCATTTTGTTGGTACCAAGGGTAAGTGCGTAACTTACCCATATGGTTGGTACCAAGAGTAAGTGCGTAACTTACCCATATGGTTGGTACCAAGAGTAAGTGCGTAACTTACCCATATGGTTGGTACCAAGAGTAAGTGCGTAACTTACCCATATGGTTGGTACCAAGGGTAAGTGCGTAACTTACCCATATGGACGGTTCCAAGAGTAAGTGCGTAACTTACCCATATGGTTGGTACCAAGGTAAGTGCGTAACTTACCCATTTTATTGGTACCAAGGGTAAGTGCGTAACTTACCCATATGGTTGGTACCAATGGTAAGTGCGTAACTTACCCATTTTGTTGGTACCAAGGGTAAGTGCGTAACTTACCCATTTTGTTGGTACCAAGGGTAAGTGCGTAACTTACCCATATGGTTGGTACCAAGGGTAAGTGCGTAACTTACCCATATTGTTGGTACCAAGGGTAAGTGCGTAACTTACCCATATGGTTGGTACCAAGAGTAAGTGCGTAACTTACCCATATGGTTGGTACCAAGGGTAAGTGCGTAACTTACCCATATGGTTGGTACCAAGAGTAAGTGCGTAACTTACCCATATGGTTGGTACCAAGGGTAAGTGCGTAACTTACCCATATGTTGGTACCAAGGGTAAGTGCGTAACTTACCCATATGGTTGGTACCAAGAGTAAGTGCGTAACTTACCCATATGGTTGGTACCAAGGGTAAGTGCGTAACTTACCCATATGGTTGGTACCAAGGGTAAGTGCGTAACTTACCCATATGGACGGTTCCAGAAGTAAGTGCGTAACTTACCCATATGGTTGGTACCAAGGGTAAGTGCGTAACTTACCCATTTGGTTGGTACCAAGGGTAAGTGCGTAACTTACCCATATGGTTGGTACCAAGAGTAAGTGCGTAACTTACCCATATGGTTGGTACCAAGGGTAAGTGCGTAACTTACCCATATGGTTGGTACCAAGGGTAAGTGCGTAACTTACCCATTTGGTTGGTACCAAGGGTAAGTGCGTAACTTACCCATATGGTTGGTACCAAGGGTAAGTGCGTAACTTACCCATATGGTTGGTACCAAGAGTAAGTGCGTAACTTACCCATATGGTTGGTACCAAGGGTAAGTGCGTAACTTACCCATATGGTTGGTACCAAGAGTAAGTGCGTAACTTACCCATATGGTTGGTACCAAGGGTAAGTGCGTAACTTACCCATATGGTTGGTACCAAGAGTAAGTGCGTAACTTACCCATATGGTTGGTACCAAGAGTAAGTGCGTAACTTACCCATATGGTTGGTACCAAGGGTAAGTGCGTAACTTACCCATATGGACGGTACCAAGAGTAAGTGCGTAACTTACCATATGGTTGGTACCAAGGTAAGTGCGTAACTTACCCATTTGGTTGGTACCAAGGGTAAGTGCGTAACTTACCCATATGGTTGGTACCAAGGTTAAGTGCGTAACTTACCCATTTGGTTGGTACCAAGGGTAAGTGCGTAACTTACCCATTTTGTTGGTACCAAGGGTAAGTGCGTAACTTACCCATATGGTTGGTACCAAGGGTAAGTGCGTAACTTACCCATTTGGTTGGTACCAAGGGTAAGTGCGTAACTTACCCATATGGTTGGTACCAAGAGTAAGTGCGTAACTTACCCATATGGTTGGTACCAAGGGTAAGTGCGTAACTTACCCATATGGTTGGTTCCAAAAGTAAGTGCGTAACTTACCCATATGGTTGGTACCAAGGGTAAGTGCGTAACTTACCCATTTTGTTGGTACCAAGGGTAAGTGCGTAACTTACCCATATGGTTGGTACCAAGGGTAAGTGCGTAACTTACCCATATGGTTGGTACCAAGAGTAAGTGCGTAACTTACCCATATGGTTGGTACCAAGGGTAAGTGCGTAACTTACCCATTTTGTTGGTACCAAGGGTAAGTGCGTAACTTACCCATATGGTTGGTACCAAGAGTAAGTGCGTAACTTACCCATATGGACGGTTCCAAGAGTAAGTGCGTAACTTACCCATTTGGTTGGTACCAAGGGTAAGTGCGTAACTTACCCATATGGTTGGTACCAAGGGTAAGTGCGTAACTTACCCATATGTTTGGTACCAAGGGTAAGTGCGTAACTTACCCATATGGTTGGTACCAAGAGTAAGTGCGTAACTTACCCATATGGTTGGTACCAAGGGTAAGTGCGTAACTTACCCATATGGTTGGTACCAAAGTAAGTGCGTAACTTACCCATATGGACGGTTCCAGAAGTAAGTGCGTAACTTACCCATATGGTTGGTACCAAGGGTAAGTGCGTAACTTACCCATTTTGTTGGTACCAAGGGTAAGTGCGTAACTTACCCATATGGTTGTACCAAGAGTAAGTGCGTAACTTACCCATATGGTTGGTACCAAGGGTAAGTGCGTAACTTACCCATATGGTTGGTACCAAGGGTAAGTGCGTAACTTACCCATTTGTTGGTACCAAGGGTAAGTGCGTAACTTACCCATATGGTTGGTACCAAGGGTAAGTGCGTAACTTACCCATATGGTTGGTACCAAGAGTAAGTGCGTAACTTACCCATATGGTTGGTACCAAGGGTAAGTGCGTAACTTACCCATATGGTTGGTACCAAGGGTAAGTGCGTAACTTACCCATATGGTTGGTACCAAGAGTAAGTGCGTAACTTACCCATATGGTTGGTACCAAGAGTAAGTGCGTAACTTACCCATATGGTTGGTACCAAGGGTAAGTGCGTAACTTACCCATATGGTTGGTACCAAGAGTAAGTGCGTAACTTACCCATATGGTTGGTACCAAGGTAAGTGCGTAACTTACCCATTTGGTTGGTACCAAGGGTAAGTGCGTAACTTACCCATATGGTTGGTACCAAGGTTAAGTGCGTAACTTACCCATATTGTTGGTACCAAGGGTAAGTGCGTAACTTACCCATTTTGTTGGTACCAAGGGTAAGTGCGTAACTTACCCATATGGTTGGTACCAAGGGTAAGTGCGTAACTTACCCATATGGTTGGTACCAAGGGTAAGTGCGTAACTTACCCATATGGACGGTTCCAAGAGTAAGTGCGTAACTTACCCATATGGTTGGTACCAAGGGTAAGTGCGTAACTTACCCATATGGTTGGTACCAAGGGTAAGTGCGTAACTTACCCATATGGTTTGGTACCAAGAGTAAGTGCGTAACTTACCCATATGGTTGGTACCAAGAGTAAGTGCGTAACTTACCCATATGGTTGGTACCAAGGGTAAGTGCGTAACTTACCCATATGGTTGGTACCAAGGGTAAGTGCGTAACTTACCCATATGGTTGGTACCAAGAGTAAGTGCGTAACTTACCCATATGGTTGGTACCAAGGGTAAGTGCGTAACTTACCCATATGGTTGGTACCAAGGGTAAGTGCGTAACTTACCCATATGGTTGGTACCAAGAGTAAGTGCGTAACTTACCCATATGGTTGGTACCAAGAGTAAGTGCGTAACTTACCCATATGGTTGGTACCAAGGGTAAGTGCGTAACTTACCCATATGGTTGGTACCAAGGGTAAGTGCGTAACTTACCCATATGGTTGGTACCAAGAGTAAGTGCGTAACTTACCCATATGGTTGGTACCAAGGGTAAGTGCGTAACTTACCCATATGGTTGGTACCAAAAGTAAGTGCGTAACTTACCCATATGGTTGGT
Source organism: Closterium sp. Naga37s-1 (assembly GCA_947471745.1). NCBI lineage: Eukaryota > Viridiplantae > Streptophyta > Zygnematophyceae > Desmidiales > Closteriaceae > Closterium > Closterium sp. Naga37s-1. The sequence goes on from CANJKZ010000598.1 coordinate 49,299, forward strand.
ACCAAGGGTAAGTGCGTAACTTACCCATTTTGTTGGTACCAAGGGTAAGTGCGTAACTTACCCATATGGTTGGTACCAAGGGTAAGTGCGTAACTTACCCATATGGTTGGTACCAAGAGTAAGTGCGTAACTTACCCATATGGTTGGTACCAAGGGTAAGTGCGTAACTTACCCATTTTGTTGGTACCAAGGGTAAGTGCGTAACTTACCCATATGGTTGGTACCAAGAGTAAGTGCGTAACTTACCCATATGGTTGGTACCAAGAGTAAGTGCGTAACTTACCCATATGGTTGGTACCAAGGGTAAGTGCGTAACTTACCCATATGGTTGGTACCAAGGGTAAGTGCGTAACTTACCCATATGGTTGGTACCAAGGTAAGTGCGTAACTTACCCATATGGTTGGTACCAAGAGTAAGTGCGTAACTTACCCATATGGTTGGTACCAAGGGTAAGTGCGTAACTTACCCATATGGTTGGTACCAAGGGTAAGTGCGTAACTTACCCATATGGACGGTTCCAGAAGTAAGTGCGTAACTTACCCATATGGTTGGTACCAAGGGTAAGTGCGTAACTTACCCATTTTGTTGGTACCAAGGGTAAGTGCGTAACTTACCCATATGGTTGGTACCAAGAGTAAGTGCGTAACTTACCCATATGGTTGGTACCAAGAGTAAGTGCGTAACTTACCCATATGGTTGGTACCAAGAGTAAGTGCGTAACTTACCCATATGGTTGGTACCAAGGGTAAGTGCGTAACTTACCCATATGGTTGGTACCAAGAGTAAGTGCGTAACTTACCCATATGGTTGGTACCAAGGTAAGTGCGTAACTTACCCATTTGGTTGGTACCAAGGGTAAGTGCGTAACTTACCCATATGGTTGGTACCAAGGTAAGTGCGTAACTTACCCATATTGTTGGTACCAAGGGTAAGTGCGTAACTTACCCATTTTGTTGGTACCAAGGGTAAGTGCGTAACTTACCCATATGGTTGGTACCAAGAGTAAGTGCGTAACTTACCCATATGGTTGGTACCAAGGGTAAGTGCGTAACTTACCCATATGGTTGGTACCAAAAGTAAGTGCGTAACTTACCCATATGGACGGTTCCAGAAGTAAGTGCGTAACTTACCCATATGGTTGGTACCAAGGGTAAGTGCGTAACTTACCCATTTTGTTGGTACCAAGGGTAAGTGCGTAACTTACCCATATGGTTTGTACCAAGAGTAAGTGCGTAACTTACCCATATGGTTGGTACCAAGGGTAAGTGCGTAACTTACCCATATGGTTGGTACCAAGGGTAAGTGCGTAACTTACCCATTTTGTTGGTACCAAGGGTAAGTGCGTAACTTACCCATATGGTTGGTACCAAGGGTAAGTGCGTAACTTACCCATATGGTTGGTACCAAGAGTAAGTGCGTAACTTACCCATATGGTTGGTACCAAGGGTAAGTGCGTAACTTACCCATATGGTTGGTACCAAGAGTAAGTGCGTAACTTACCCATATGGTTGGTACCAAGGGTAAGTGCGTAACTTACCCATATGGTTGGTACCAAGAGTAAGTGCGTAACTTACCCATATGGTTGGTACCAAGAGTAAGTGCGTAACTTACCCATATGGTTGGTACCAAGGGTAAGTGCGTAACTTACCCATATGGTTGGTTCCAAGAGTAAGTGCGTAACTTACCATATGGTTGGTACCAAGGGTAAGTGCGTAACTTACCCATTTTGTTGGTACCAAGGGTAAGTGCGTAACTTACCCATATGGTTGGTACCAAGGTTAAGTGCGTAACTTACCCATTTTGTTGGTACCAAGGGTAAGTGCGTAACTTACCCATTTTGTTGGTACCAAGGGTAAGTGCGTAACTTACCCATATGGTTGGTACCAAGGGTAAGTGCGTAACTTACCCATTTTGTTGGTACCAAGGGTAAGTGCGTAACTTACCCATATGGTTGGTTCCAAGAGTAAGTGCGTAACTTACCCATATGGTTGGTACCAAGGGTAAGTGCGTAACTTACCCATATGGACAGTTCCAAAAGTAAGTGCGTAACTTACCCATATGGTTGGTACCAAGGGTAAGTGCGTAACTTACCCATTTTGTTGGTACCAAGGGTAAGTGCGTAACTTACCCATATGGTTGGTACCAAGGGTAAGTGCGTAACTTACCCATATGGTTGGTACCAAGAGTAAGTGCGTAACTTACCCATATGGTTGGTACCAAGGGTAAGTGCGTAACTTACCCATTTTGTTTGTACCAAGGGTAAGTGCGTAACTTACCCATATGGTTGGTACCAAGAGTAAGTGCGTAACTTACCCATATGGACGGTTCCAAGAGTAAGTGCGTAACTTACCCATTTTGTTGGTACCAAGGGTAAGTGCGTAACTTACCCATATGGTTGGTACCAAGGGTAAGTGCGTAACTTACCCATATCGTTGGTACCAAGGGTAAGTGCGTAACTTACCCATATGGTTTGTACCAAGAGTAAGTGCGTAACTTACCCATATGGTTGGTACCAAGGGTAAGTGCGTAACTTACCCATATGGTTGGTACCAAAAGTAAGTGCGTAACTTACCCATATGGACGGTTCCAGAAGTAAGTGCGTAACTTACCCATATGGTTGGTACCAAGGGTAAGTGCGTAACTTACCCATTTTGTTGGTACCAAGGGTAAGTGCGTAACTTACCCATATGGTTTGTACCAAGAGTAAGTGCGTAACTTACCCATATGGTTGGTACCAAGGGTAAGTGCGTAACTTACCCATATGGTTGGTACCAAGGGTAAGTGCGTAACTTACCCATTTTGTTGGTACCAAGGGTAAGTGCGTAACTTACCCATATGGTTGGTACCAAGGGTAAGTGCGTAACTTACCCATATGGTTGGTACCAAGAGTAAGTGCGTAACTTACCCATATGGTTGGTACCAAGGGTAAGTGCGTAACTTACCCATATGGTTGGTACCAAGGGTAAGTGCGTAACTTACCCATATGGTTGGTACCAAGAGTAAGTGCGTAACTTACCCATATGGTTGGTACCAAGAGTAAGTGCGTAACTTACCCATATGGTTGGTACCAAGGGTAAGTGCGTAACTTACCCATATGGACGGTTCCAAGAGTAAGTGCGTAACTTACCATATGGTTGGTACCAAGGTAAGTGCGTAACTTACCCATTTTATTGGTACCAAGGGTAAGTGCGTAACTTACCCATATGGTTGGTACCAAGGTAAGTGCGTAACTTACCCATTTGTTGGTACCAAGGGTAAGTGCGTAACTTACCCATTTTGTTGGTACCAAGGGTAAGTGCGTAACTTACCCATATGGTTGGTACCAAGGGTAAGTGCGTAACTTACCCATTTTGTTGGTACCAAGGGTAAGTGCGTAACTTACCCATATGGACGGTTCCAAGAGTAAGTGCGTAACTTACCCATATGGTTGGTACCAAGGGTAAGTGCGTAACTTACCCATATGGTTGGTACCAAGGGTAAGTGCGTAACTTACCCATATGGTTGGTACCAAGAGTAAGTGCGTAACTTACCCATATGGTTGGTACCAAGAGTAAGTGCGTAACTTACCCATATTGTTGGTACCAAGGGTAAGTGCGTAACTTACCCATATGGTTGGTACCAAGGGTAAGTGCGTAACTTACCCATATGGTTGGTACCAAGAGTAAGTGCGTAACTTACCCATATGGTTGGTACCAAGGGTAAGTGCGTAACTTACCCATTTTGTTGGTACCAAGGGTAAGTGCGTAACTTACCCATATGGTTGGTACCAAGAGTAAGTGCGTAACTTACCCATATGGTTGGTTCCAAGAGTAAGTGCGTAACTTACCCATTTTGTTGGTACCAAGGGTAAGTGCGTAACTTACCCATATGGTTGGTACCAAGGGTAAGTGCGTAACTTACCCATATGGTTGGTACCAAGAGTAAGTGCGTAACTTACCCATATGGTTGGTACCAAGGGTAAGTGCGTAACTTACCCATATGGACGGTTCCAAAAGTAAGTGCGTAACTTACCCATATGGTTGGTACCAAGGGTAAGTGCGTAACTTACCCATTTTGTTGGTACCAAGGGTAAGTGCGTAACTTACCCATATGGTTGGTACCAAGGGTAAGTGCGTAACTTACCCATATGGTTGGTACCAAGAGTAAGTGCGTAACTTACCCATATGGTTGGTACCAAGGGTAAGTGCGTAACTTACCCATTTGTTTGTACCAAGGGTAAGTGCGTAACTTACCCATATGGTTGGTACCAAGAGTAAGTGCGTAACTTACCCATATGGACGGTTCCAAGAGTAAGTGCGTAACTTACCCATTTGTTGGTACCAAGGGTAAGTGCGTAACTTACCCATATGGTTGGTACCAAGGGTAAGTGCGTAACTTACCCATATGTTTGGTACCAAGGGTAAGTGCGTAACTTACCCATATGGTTTGTACCAAGAGTAAGTGCGTAACTTACCCATATGGTTGGTACCAAGGGTAAGTGCGTAACTTACCCATATGGTTGGTACCAAAAGTAAGTGCGTAACTTACCCATATGGACGGTTCCAGAAGTAAGTGCGTAACTTACCCATATGGTTGGTACCAAGGGTAAGTGCGTAACTTACCCATTTTGTTGGTACCAAGGGTAAGTGCGTAACTTACCCATATGGTTTGTACCAAGAGTAAGTGCGTAACTTACCCATATGGTTGGTACCAAGAGTAAGTGCGTAACTTACCCATATGGTTGGTACCAAGAGTAAGTGCGTAACTTACCCATATGGTTGGTACCAAGGGTAAGTGCGTAACTTACCCATATGGACGGTTCCAAGAGTAAGTGCGTAACTTACCATATGGTTGGTACCAAGGCTAAGTGCGTAACTTACCCATTTTATTGGTACCAAGGGTAAGTGCGTAACTTACCCATATGGTTGGTACCAAGGTTAAGTGCGTAACTTACCCATTTTGTTGGTACCAAGGGTAAGTGCATAACTTACCCATTTTGTTGGTACCAAGGGTAAGTGCGTAACTTACCCATATGGTTGGTACCAAGGGTAAGTGCATAACTTACCCATTTTGTTGGTACCAAGGGTAAGTGCGTAACTTACCCATATGGTTGGTTCCAAGAGTAAGTGCGTAACTTACCCATATGGTTGGTACCAAGGGTAAGTGCGTAACTTACCCATATGGACGGTTCCAAGAGTAAGTGCGTAACTTACCCATATGGTTGGTACCAAGGGTAAGTGCGTAACTTACCCATATGTTTGGTACCAAGGGTAAGTGCGTAACTTACCCATATGGTTTGTACCAAGAGTAAGTGCGTAACTTACCCATATGGTTGGTACCAAGGGTAAGTGCGTAACTTACCCATATGGTTGGTACCAAAAGTAAGTGCGTAACTTACCCATATGGACGGTTCCAGAAGTAAGTGCGTAACTTACCCATATGGTTGGTACCAAGGGTAAGTGCGTAACTTACCCATTTTGTTGGTACCAAGGGTAAGTGCGTAACTTACCCATATGGTTTGTACCAAGAGTAAGTGCGTAACTTACCCATATGGTTGGTACCAAGGGTAAGTGCGTAACTTACCCATATGGTTGGTACCAAGGGTAAGTGCGTAACTTACCAATTTTGTTGGTACCAAGGGTAAGTGCGTAACTTACCCATATGGTTGGTACCAAGGGTAAGTGCGTAACTTACCCATATGGTTGGTACCAAGAGTAAGTGCGTAACTTACCCATATGGTTGGTACCAAGGGTAAGTGCGTAACTTACCCATATGGTTGGTACCAAGAGTAAGTGCGTAACTTACCCATATGGTTGGTACCAAGGGTAAGTGCGTAACTTACCCATATGGTTGGTACCAAGAGTAAGTGCGTAACTTACCCATATGGTTGGTACCAAGAGTAAGTGCGTAACTTACCCATATGGTTGGTACCAAGGGTAAGTGCGTAACTTACCCATATGGACGGTTCCAAGAGTAAGTGCGTAACTTACCATATGGTGGGTACCAAGGCTAAGTGCGTAACTTACCCATTTTATTGGTACCAAGGGTAAGTGCGTAACTTACCCAATGGTTGGTACCAAGGTTAAGTGCGTAACTTACCCATTTTGTTGGTACCAAGGGTAAGTGCATAACTTACCCATTTTGTTGGTACCAAGGGTAAGTGCGTAACTTACCCATATGGTTGGTACCAAGGGTAAGTGCGTAACTTACCCATTTTGTTGGTACCAAGGGTAAGTGCGTAACTTACCCATATGGTCGGTTCCAAGAGTAAGTGCGTAACTTACCCATATGGTTGGTACCAAGGGTAAGTGCGTAACTTACCCATATGGACAGTTCCAAAAGTAAGTGCGTAACTTACCCATATGGTTGGTACCAAGGGTAAGTGCGTAACTTACCCATTTGTTGGTACCAAGGGTAAGTGCGTAACTTACCCATATGGTTGGTACCAAGGGTAAGTGCGTAACTTCCCATATGGTTGGTACCAAGAGTAAGTGCGTAACTTACCCATATGGTTGGTACCAAGGGTAAGTGCGTAACTTACCCATTTTGTTTGTACCAAGGGTAAGTGCGTAACTTACCCATATGGTTGGTACCAAGAGTAAGTGCGTAACTTACCCATATGGACGGTTCCAAGAGTAAGTGCGTAACTTACCAATTTTGTTGGTACCAAGGGTAAGTGCGTAACTTACCCATATGGTTGGTACCAAGGGTAAGTGCGTAACTTACCCATATGTTTGGTACCAAGGGTAAGTGCGTAACTTACCCATATGGTTTGTACCAAGAGTAAGTGCGTAACTTACCCATATGGTTGGTACCAAGGGTAAGTGCGTAACTTACCCATATGGTTGGTACCAAAAGTAAGTGCGTAACTTACCCATATGGACGGTTCCAGAAGTAAGTGCGTAACTTACCCATATGGTTGGTACCAAGGGTAAGTGCGTAACTTACCCATTTTGTTGGTACCAAGGGTAAGTGCGTAACTTACCCATATGGTTTGTACCAAGAGTAAGTGCGTAACTTACCCATATGGTTGGTACCAAGGGTAAGTGCGTAACTTACCCATATGGTTGGTACCAAGGGTAAGTGCGTAACTTACCCATTTGTTGGTACCAAGGGTAAGTGCGTAACTTACCCATATGGTTGGTACCAAGGGTAAGTGCGTAACTTACCCATATGGTTGGTACCAAGAGTAAGTGCGTAACTTACCCATATGGTTGGTACCAAGGGTAAGTGCGTAACTTACCCATATGGTTGGTACCAAGGGTAAGTGCGTAACTTACCCATATGGTTGGTACCAAGAGTAAGTGCGTAACTTACCCATATGGTTGGTACCAAGAGTAAGTGCGTAACTTACCCATATGGTTGGTACCAAGGGTAAGTGCGTAACTTACCCATATGGACGGTTCCAAGAGTAAGTGCGTAACTTACCATATGGTGGGTACCAAGGGTAAGTGCGTAACTTACCCATTTTTGGTACCAAGGGTAAGTGCGTAACTTACCCATATGGTTGGTACCAAGGTTAAGTGCGTAACTTACCCATTTTGTTGGTACCAAGGGTAAGTGCGTAACTTACCCATTTGGTTGGTACCAAGGGTAAGTGCGTAACTTACCCATATGGTTGGTACCAAGGGTAAGTGCGTAACTTACCCATTTTGTTGGTACCAAGGGTAAGTGCGTAACTTACCCATATGGACGGTTCCAAGAGTAAGTGCGTAACTTACCCATATGGTTGGTACCAAGGGTAAGTGCGTAACTTACCCATATGTTTGGTACCAAGGGTAAGTGCGTAACTTACCCATATGGTTTGTACCAAGAGTAAGTGCGTAACTTACCCATATGGTTGGTACCAAGGGTAAGTGCGTAACTTACCCATATGGTTGGTACCAAGGGTAAGTGCGTAACTTACCCATATGGTTGGTTCCAGAAGTAAGTGCGTAACTTACCCATATGGTTGGTACCAAGGGTAAGTGCGTAACTTACCCATTTGTTGGTACCAAAGGTAAGTGCGTAACTTACCCATATGGTTGGTACCAAGAGTAAGTGCGTAACTTACCCATATGGTTGGTACCAAGGGTAAGTGCGTAACTTACCCATATGGTTGGTACCAAGGGTAAGTGCGTAACTTACCCATTTTGTTGGTACCAAGGGTAAGTGCGTAACTTACCCATATGGTTGGTACCAAGGGTAAGTGCGTAACTTACCCATATGGTTGGTACCAAGAGTAAGTGCGTAACTTACCCATATGGTTGGTACCAAGAGTAAGTGCGTAACTTACCCATATGGTTGGTACCAAGGGTAAGTGCGTAACTTACCCATATGGTTGGTACCAAGAGTAAGTGCGTAACTTACCCATATGGTTGGTACCAAGGGTAAGTGCGTAACTTACCCATATTTGGTACCAAGGGTAAGTGCGTAACTTACCCATATGGTTGGTACCAAGGGTAAGTGCGTAACTTACCCATTTTGTTGGTACCAAGGGTAAGTGCGTAACTTACCCATTTGGTTGGTACCAAGGGTAAGTGCGTAACTTACCCATATGGTTGGTACCAAGGGTAAGTGCGTAACTTACCCATTTGTTGGTACCAAGGGTAAGTGCGTAACTTACCCATATGGTTGGTACCAAGAGTAAGTGCGTAACTTACCCATATGGTTGGTACCAAGGGTAAGTGCGTAACTTACCCATATGGTTGGTACCAAGAGTAAGTGCGTAACTTACCCATATGGTTGGTACCAAGGGTAAGTGCGTAACTTACCCATATGGTTGGTACCAAGAGTAAGTGCGTAACTTACCCATATGGTTGGTACCAAGGGTAAGTGCGTAACTTACCCATTTTGTTGGTACCAAGGGTAAGTGCGTAACTTACCCATATGGTTGGTACCAAGAGTAAGTGCGTAACTTACCCATATGGTTGGTACCAAGAGTAAGTGCGTAACTTACCCATATGGTTGGTACCAAGAGTAAGTGCGTAACTTACCCATATGGTTGGTACCAAGGGTAAGTGCGTAACTTACCCATATGGTTGGTACCAAGAGTAAGTGCGTAACTTACCCATATGGTTGGTACCAAGGGTAAGTGCGTAACTTACCCATTTGGTTGGTACCAAGGGTAAGTGCGTAACTTACCCATATGGTTGGTACCAAGAGTAAGTGCGTAACTTACCCATATGGTTGGTACCAAGAGTAAGTGCGTAACTTACCCATATGGTTGGTACCAAGAGTAAGTGCGTAACTTACCCATATGGTTGGTACCAAGGGTAAGTGCGTAACTTACCCATTTTTTGGTACCAAGGGTAAGTGCGTAACTTACCCATATGGTTGGTACCAAGGTAAGTGCGTAACTTACCCATATGTTGGTACCAAGGGTAAGTGCGTAACTTACCCATTTGGTTGGTACCAAGGGTAAGTGCGTAACTTACCCATTTTGTTGGTACCAAGGGTAAGTGCGTAACTTACCCATATGGTTGGTACCAAGGGTAAGTGCGTAACTTACCCATTTGTTGGTACCAAGGGTAAGTGCGTAACTTACCCATATGGTTGGTACCAAGAGTAAGTGCGTAACTTACCCATATGGTTGGTACCAAGGGTAAGTGCGTAACTTACCCATATGGTTGGTACCAAGAGTAAGTGCGTAACTTACCCATATGACGGTTCCAAAAGTAAGTGCGTAACTTACCCATATGTTTGGTACCAAGGGTAAGTGCGTAACTTACCCATATTGTTGGTACCAAGGGTAAGTGCGTAACTTACCCATATGGTTGGTACCAAGGGTAAGTGCGTAACTTACCCATATGGTTGGTTCCAAAGTAAGTGCGTAACTTACCCATATGGTTGGTACCAAGGGTAAGTGCGTAACTTACCCATTTGTTGGTACCAAGGGTAAGTGCGTAACTTACCCATATGGTTGGTACCAAGGGTAAGTGCGTAACTTACCCATATGGTTGGTACCAAGGGTAAGTGCGTAACTTACCCATATGGTTGGTACCAAGAGTAAGTGCGTAACTTACCCATATGGACGGTTCCAAGAGTAAGTGCGTAACTTACCCATATGGTTGGTACCAAGGGTAAGTGCGTAACTTACCCATTTGTTGGTACCAAGGGTAAGTGCGTAACTTACCCATATGGTTGGTACCAAGAGTAAGTGCGTAACTTACCCATATGGTTGGTACCAAGGGTAAGTGCGTAACTTACCCATATGGTTGGTACCAAAAGTAAGTGCGTAACTTACCCATATGGTTGGTACCAAGGGTAAGTGCGTAACTTACCCATATGGTTGGTACCAAGAGTAAGTGCGTAACTTACCCATATGGTTGGTACCAAGGGTAAGTGCGTAACTTACCCATTTTGTTGGTACCAAGGGTAAGTGCGTAACTTACCCATATGGTTGGTACCAAGAGTAAGTGCGTAACTTACCCATATGGTTGGTACCAAGAGTAAGTGCGTAACTTACCCATATGGTTGGTACCAAGAGTAAGTGCGTAACTTACCCATATGGTTGGTACCAAGGGTAAGTGCGTAACTTACCCATATGGTTGGTACCAAGAGTAAGTGCGTAACTTACCCATATGGTTGGTACCAAGGGTAAGTGCGTAACTTACCCATTTTGTTTGTACCAAGGGTAAGTGCGTAACTTACCCATATGGTTGGTACCAAGAGTAAGTGCGTAACTTACCCATATGGTTGGTACCAAGAGTAAGTGCGTAACTTACCCATATGGTTGGTACCAAGAGTAAGTGCGTAACTTACCCATATGGTTGGTACCAAGGGTAAGTGCGTAACTTACCCATATGGTTGGTACCAAGGGTAAGTGCGTAACTTACCCATATGGTTGGTACCAAGGGTAAGTGCGTAACTTACCCATATGGTTGGTACCAAGAGTAAGTGCGTAACTTACCCATATGGTTGGTACCAAGAGTAAGTGCGTAACTTACCCATATGGTTGGTACCAAGGGTAAGTGCGTAACTTACCCATATGGTTGGTACCAAGGGTAAGTGCGTAACTTACCCATATGGTTGGTACCAAGGGTAAGTGCGTAACTTACCCATATGGTTGGTACCAAGGGTAAGTGCGTAACTTACCCATATGGTTGGTACCAAAAGTAAGTGCGTAACTTACCCATATGGTTGGTACCAAGAGTAAGTGCGTAACTTACCCATATGGTTGGTACCAAGGGTAAGTGCGTAACTTACCCATATGGTTGGTACCAAGGGTAAGTGCGTAACTTACCCATATGGTTGGTACCAAGGGTAAGTGCGTAACTTACCCATATGGTTGGTACCAAGGGTAAGTGCGTAACTTACCCATATGGTTGGTACCAAGGGTAAGTGCGTAACTTACCCATTTGGTTGGTACCAAGGGTAAGTGCGTAACTTACCCATATGGTTGGTACCAAGAGTAAGTGCGTAACTTACCCATATGGTTGGTACCAAGGGTAAGTGCGTAACTTACCCATATGGTTGGTACCAAGGGTAAGTGCGTAACTTACCCATTTTTTGGTACCAAGGGTAAGTGCGTAACTTACCCATATGGTTGGTACCAAGAGTAAGTGCGTAACTTACCCATATGGTTGGTACCAAGAGTAAGTGCGTAACTTACCCATATGGTTGGTACCAAGGGTAAGTGCGTAACTTACCCATATGGTTGGTACCAAGGGTAAGTGCGTAACTTACCCATATTGTTGGTACCAAGGGTAAGTGCGTAACTTACCCATATGGTTGGTACCAAGGGTAAGTGCGTAACTTACCCATATGGTTGGTACCAAGGGTAAGTGCGTAACTTACCCATTTGTTGGTACCAAGAGGTAAGTGCGTAACTTACCCATATGGTTGGTACCAAGAGTAAGTGCGTAACTTACCCATTTTGTTGGTACCAAGGGTAAGTGCGTAACTTACCCATATGGTTGGTACCAAGAGTAAGTGCGTAACTTACCCATATGGTTGGTACCAAGGGTAAGTGCGTAACTTACCCATATGGTTGGTACCAAGGGTAAGTGCGTAACTTACCCATATGGTTGGTACCAAGAGTAAGTGCGTAACTTACCCATATGGTTGGTACCAAGAGTAAGTGCGTAACTTACCCATATGGTTGGTACCAAGGGTAAGTGCGTAACTTACCCATATGGTTGGTACCAAGGGTAAGTGCGTAACTTACCCATATGGTTGGTACCAAGAGTAAGTGCGTAACTTACCCATATGGACGGTTCCAAGAGTAAGTGCGTAACTTACCCATATGGTTGGTACCAAGGGTAAGTGCGTAACTTACCCATATGGTTGGTACCAAGAGTAAGTGCGTAACTTACCCATATGGTTGGTACCAAGGGTAAGTGCGTAACTTACCCATATGGTTGGTACCAAGAGTAAGTGCGTAACTTACCCATTTTTGGTACCAAGGGTAAGTGCGTAACTTACCCATATGGTTGGTACCAAGGGTAAGTGCGTAACTTACCCATATGGTTGGTACCAAGAGTAAGTGCGTAACTTACCCATATGGACGGTACCAAGAGTAAGTGCGTAACTTACCCATATGGTTGGTACCAAGGGTAAGTGCGTAACTTACCCATATGGTTGGTACCAAGGGTAAGTGCGTAACTTACCCATTGGTTGGTACCAAGGGTAAGTGCGTAACTTACCCATATGGTTGGTACCAAGAGTAAGTGCGTAACTTACCCATATGGACGGTTCCAAGAGTAAGTGCGTAACTTACCCATATGGTTGGTACCAAGGGTAAGTGCGTAACTTACCCATATGGTTGGTACCAAGGGTAAGTGCGTAACTTACCCATATGGTTGGTACCAAGGGTAAGTGCGTAACTTACCCATATGGTTGGTACCAAGAGTAAGTGCGTAACTTACCCATATGGTTGGTACCAAGAGTAAGTGCGTAACTTACCCATATGGTTGGTACCAAGGGTAAGTGCGTAACTTACCCATATGGTTGGTACCAAGGGTAAGTGCGTAACTTACCCATATTGTTGGTACCAAGGGTAAGTGCGTAACTTACCCATATGGTTGGTACCAAGGGTAAGTGCGTAACTTACCCATATGGTTGGTACCAAGAGTAAGTGCGTAACTTACCCATATGGTTGGTACCAAGAGTAAGTGCGTAACTTACCCATATGGTTGGTACCAAGGGTAAGTGCGTAACTTACCCATATGGTTGGTACCAAAGTAAGTGCGTAACTTACCCATATGGTTGGTACCAAGGGTAAGTGCGTAACTTACCCATATTGTTGGTACCAAGGGTAAGTGCGTAACTTACCCATATGGTTGGTACCAAGGGTAAGTGCGTAACTTACCCATTTTGTTGGTACCAAGGGTAAGTGCGTAACTTACCCATATGGTTGGTACCAAGAGTAAGTGCGTAACTTACCCATATGGTTGGTACCAAGGGTAAGTGCGTAACTTACCCATATGGTTGGTACCAAGGGTAAGTGCGTAACTTACCCATTTGTTGGTACCAAGGGTAAGTGCGTAACTTACCCATATGGTTGGTACCAAGAGTAAGTGCGTAACTTACCCATATGGTTGGTACCAAGAGTAAGTGCGTAACTTACCCATATGGTTGGTACCAAGGGTAAGTGCGTAACTTACCCATATGGTTGGTACCAAGGGTAAGTGCGTAACTTACCCATTTTGTTGGTACCAAGGGTAAGTGCGTAACTTACCCATATGGTTGGTACCAAGGGTAAGTGCGTAACTTACCCATATGGTTGGTACCAAGGGTAAGTGCGTAACTTACCCATTTGGTTGGTACCAAGGTAAGTGCGTAACTTACCCATATGGTTGGTACCAAGGGTAAGTGCGTAACTTACCCATATGGTTGGTACCAAGAGTAAGTGCGTAACTTACCCATATGGTTGGTACCAAGAGTAAGTGCGTAACTTACCCATATGGTTGGTACCAAGGGTAAGTGCGTAACTTACCCATATGGACGGTTCCAAGAGTAAGTGCGTAACTTACCCATATGGTTGGTACCAAGGGTAAGTGCGTAACTTACCCATTTTGTTGGTACCAAGGGTAAGTGCGTAACTTACCCATATGGTTGGTACCAAGAGTAAGTGCGTAACTTACCCATATGGTTGGTACCAAGGGTAAGTGCGTAACTTACCCATATGGTTGGTACCAAGGGTAAGTGCGTAACTTACCCATATGGTTGGTACCAAGGGTAAGTGCGTAACTTACCCATATGGTTGGTACCAAGAGTAAGTGCGTAACTTACCCATATGGTTGGTACCAAGAGTAAGTGCGTAACTTACCCATATGGTTGGTACCAAGGGTAAGTGCGTAACTTACCCATATGGTTGGTACCAAGGGTAAGTGCGTAACTTACCCATATGGTTGGTACCAAGGGTAAGTGCGTAACTTACCCATATGGTTGGTACCAAGGGTAAGTGCGTAACTTACCCATATGGTTGGTACCAAGGGTAAGTGCGTAACTTACCCATTGGTTGGTACCAAGGTAAGTGCGTAACTTACCCATATGGTTGGTACCAAGGGTAAGTGCGTAACTTACCCATATGGTTGGTACCAAGGGTAAGTGCGTAACTTACCCATATGGTTGGTACCAAGGGTAAGTGCGTAACTTACCCATATGGTTGGTACCAAGGGTAAGTGCGTAACTTACCCATATGGTTGGTACCAAGGGTAAGTGCGTAACTTACCCATATGGTTGGTACCAAGGGTAAGTGCGTAACTTACCCATATGGTTGGTACCAAGGGTAAGTGCGTAACTTACCCATATGGTTGGTACCAAGAGTAAGTGCGTAACTTACCCATATGGTTGGTACCAAGAGTAAGTGCGTAACTTACCCATATGGTTGGTACCAAGGGTAAGTGCGTAACTTACCCATATGGACGGTTCCAAGAGTAAGTGCGTAACTTACCATATGGTTGGTACCAAGGGTAAGTGCGTAACTTACCCATTTTGTTGGTACCAAGGGTAAGTGCGTAACTTACCCATATGGTTGGTACCAAGAGTAAGTGCGTAACTTACCCATATGGTTGGTACCAAGGGTAAGTGCGTAACTTACCCATATGGTTGGTACCAAGGGTAAGTGCGTAACTTACCCATTTTGTTGGTACCAAGGGTAAGTGCGTAACTTACCCATATGGTTGGTACCAAGAGTAAGTGCGTAACTTACCCATATGGTTGGTACCAAGAGTAAGTGCGTAACTTACCCATATGGTTGGTACCAAGGGTAAGTGCGTAACTTACCCATATGGTTGGTACCAAGGGTAAGTGCGTAACTTACCCATATGGTTGGTACCAAGGGTAAGTGCGTAACTTACCCATATGGTTGGTACCAAGGGTAAGTGCGTAACTTACCCATATGGTTGGTACCAAGGGTAAGTGCGTAACTTACCCATATGGTTGGTACCAAGGTAAGTGCGTAACTTACCCATATGGTTGGTACCAAGGGTAAGTGCGTAACTTACCCATTTTGTTGGTACCAAGGGTAAGTGCGTAACTTACCCATATGGTTGGTACCAAGAGTAAGTGCGTAACTTACCCATATGGTTGGTACCAAGGGTAAGTGCGTAACTTACCCATATGGTTGGTACCAAGGGTAAGTGCGTAACTTACCCATATGGTTGGTACCAAGAGTAAGTGCGTAACTTACCCATATGGTTGGTTCCAAGAGTAAGTGCGTAACTTACCCATATGGTTGGTACCAAGGGTAAGTGCGTAACTTACCCATATGGTTGGTACCAAGGGTAAGTGCGTAACTTACCCATATGGTTGGTACCAAGAGTAAGTGCGTAACTTACCCATATGGTTGGTACCAAGAGTAAGTGCGTAACTTACCCATATGGTTGGTACCAAGGGTAAGTGCGTAACTTACCCATATGGTTGGTACCAAGAGTAAGTGCGTAACTTACCCATATGGTTGGTACCAAGGGTAAGTGCGTAACTTACCCATATGGTTGGTACCAAGAGTAAGTGCGTAACTTACCCATTTTTTGGTACCAAGGGTAAGTGCGTAACTTACCCATATGGTTGGTACCAAGGGTAAGTGCGTAACTTACCCATATGGTTGGTACCAAGAGTAAGTGCGTAACTTACCCATATGGTTGGTACCAAGAGTAAGTGCGTAACTTACCCATATGGTTGGTACCAAGGGTAAGTGCGTAACTTACCCATATGGTTGGTACCAAGGGTAAGTGCGTAACTTACCCATTTGGTTGGTACCAAGGGTAAGTGCGTAACTTACCCATATGGTTGGTACCAAGAGTAAGTGCGTAACTTACCCATATGGTTGGTACCAAGAGTAAGTGCGTAACTTACCCATATGGTTGGTACCAAGGGTAAGTGCGTAACTTACCCATATGGTTGGTACCAAGGGTAAGTGCGTAACTTACCCATATGGTTGGTACCAAGGGTAAGTGCGTAACTTACCCATATGGTTGGTACCAAGAGTAAGTGCGTAACTTACCCATATGGTTGGTACCAAGAGTAAGTGCGTAACTTACCCATATGGTTGGTACCAAGGGTAAGTGCGTAACTTACCCATATGGTTGGTACCAAGGGTAAGTGCGTAACTTACCCATATGGTTGGTACCAAGGGTAAGTGCGTAACTTACCCATATGGTTGGTACCAAGGGTAAGTGCGTAACTTACCCATATGGTTGGTACCAAGAGTAAGTGCGTAACTTACCCATATGGTTGGTACCAAGAGTAAGTGCGTAACTTACCCATATGGTTGGTACCAAGGGTAAGTGCGTAACTTACCCATATGGTTGGTACCAAAGTAAGTGCGTAACTTACCCATATGGTTGGTACCAAGGGTAAGTGCGTAACTTACCCATATTGTTGGTACCAAGGGTAAGTGCGTAACTTACCCATATGGTTGGTACCAAGGGTAAGTGCGTAACTTACCCATATGGTTGGTACCAAGGGTAAGTGCGTAACTTACCCATATGGACGGTTCCAAGAGTAAGTGCGTAACTTACCCATATGGTTGGTACCAAGGGTAAGTGCGTAACTTACCCATATGGTTGGTACCAAGGGTAAGTGCGTAACTTACCCATTTTGTTTGTACCAAGGGTAAGTGCGTAACTTACCCATATGGTTGGTACCAAGAGTAAGTGCGTAACTTACCCATATGGTTGGTACCAAGAGTAAGTGCGTAACTTACCCATATGGTTGGTACCAAGGGTAAGTGCGTAACTTACCCATATGGTTGGTACCAAGGGTAAGTGCGTAACTTACCCATTTGGTTGGTACCAAGGGTAAGTGCGTAACTTACCCATATGGTTGGTACCAAGGGTAAGTGCGTAACTTACCCATATGGTTGGTACCAAGGGTAAGTGCGTAACTTACCCATTTTGTTGGTACCAAGAGGTAAGTGCGTAACTTACCCATATGGTTGGTACCAAGGGTAAGTGCGTAACTTACCCATATGGTTGGTACCAAGAGTAAGTGCGTAACTTACCCATATGGTTGGTACCAAGAGTAAGTGCGTAACTTACCCATATGGTTGGTACCAAGGGTAAGTGCGTAACTTACCCATATGGACGGTTCCAAGAGTAAGTGCGTAACTTACCCATATGGTTGGTACCAAGGTAAGTGCGTAACTTACCCATATGGTTGGTACCAAGGTAAGTGCGTAACTTACCCATTTGGTTGGTACCAAGGGTAAGTGCGTAACTTACCCATTTGTTGGTACCAAGAGTAAGTGCGTAACTTACCCATATGGTTGGTACCAAGGGTAAGTGCGTAACTTACCCATTTGTTGGTACCAAGGGTAAGTGCGTAACTTACCCATATGGTTGGTTCCAAGAGTAAGTGCGTAACTTACCCATATGGTTGGTACCAAGGGTAAGTGCGTAACTTACCCATATGGTTGGTACCAAGAGTAAGTGCGTAACTTACCCATATGGACGGTTCCAAAAGTAAGTGCGTAACTTACCCATATGTTTGGTACCAAGGGTAAGTGCGTAACTTACCCATTTTGTTGGTACCAAGGGTAAGTGCGTAACTTACCCATATGGTTGGTACCAAGAGTAAGTGCGTAACTTACCCATATGGTTGGTACCAAGGGTAAGTGCGTAACTTACCCATATGGTTGGTACCAAGGGTAAGTGCGTAACTTACCCATATGGTTGGTACCAAGAGTAAGTGCGTAACTTACCCATATGGTTGGTACCAAGGGTAAGTGCGTAACTTACCCATATGGTTGGTACCAAGGGTAAGTGCGTAACTTACCCATATGGTTGGTACCAAGAGTAAGTGCGTAACTTACCCATATGGTTGGTACCAAGAGTAAGTGCGTAACTTACCCATATGGTTGGTACCAAGGGTAAGTGCGTAACTTACCCATATGGTTGGTACCAAGAGTAAGTGCGTAACTTACCCATATGGTTGGTACCAAGGTAAGTGCGTAACTTACCCATTTTATTGGTACCAAGGGTAAGTGCGTAACTTACCCATATGGTTGGTACCAAGGTAAGTGCGTAACTTACCCATTTTGTTGGTACCAAGGGTAAGTGCGTAACTTACCCATTTGTTGGTACCAAGGGTAAGTGCGTAACTTACCCATATGGTTGGTACCAAGGGTAAGTGCGTAACTTACCCATTTGTTGGTACCAAGGGTAAGTGCGTAACTTACCCATATGGTTGGTACCAAGAGTAAGTGCGTAACTTACCCATATGGACGGTACCAAGAGTAAGTGCGTAACTTACCCATATGGTTGGTACCAAGGGTAAGTGCGTAACTTACCCATATGGTTGGTACCAAGGGTAAGTGCGTAACTTACCCATATGGTTGGTACCAAGGGTAAGTGCGTAACTTACCCATATGGTTGGTACCAAGGGTAAGTGCGTAACTTACCCATATGGTTGGTACCAAGAGTAAGTGCGTAACTTACCCATATGGTTGGTACCAAGAGTAAGTGCGTAACTTACCCATATGGTTGGTACCAAGAGTAAGTGCGTAACTTACCCATATGGTTGGTACCAAGGGTAAGTGCGTAACTTACCCATATGGTTGGTACCAAGGGTAAGTGCGTAACTTACCCATTTGGTTGGTACCAAGGGTAAGTGCGTAACTTACCCATATGGTTGGTACCAAGAGTAAGTGCGTAACTTACCCATATGGTTGGTACCAAGAGTAAGTGCGTAACTTACCCATATGGTTGGTACCAAGGGTAAGTGCGTAACTTACCCATATGGTTGGTACCAAGGGTAAGTGCGTAACTTACCCATATGGTTGGTACCAAGAGTAAGTGCGTAACTTACCCATATGGTTGGTTCCAAGAGTAAGTGCGTAACTTACCCATATGGTTGGTACCAAGGGTAAGTGCGTAACTTACCCATTTTGTTGGTACCAAGGGTAAGTGCGTAACTTACCCATATGGTTGGTACCAAAGGTAAGTGCGTAACTTACCCATATGGTTGGTACCAAGGGTAAGTGCGTAACTTACCCATATGGTTGGTACCAGAAGTAAGTGCGTAACTTACCCATATGGTTGGTACCAAGGGTAAGTGCGTAACTTACCCATTTTGTTGGTACCAAGGGTAAGTGCGTAACTTACCCATATGGTTGGTACCAAGAGTAAGTGCGTAACTTACCCATATGGTTGGTACCAAGGGTAAGTGCGTAACTTACCCATATGGTTGGTACCAAGGGTAAGTGCGTAACTTACCCATATTGTTGGTACCAAAGGTAAGTGCGTAACTTACCCATATGGTTGGTACCAAGAGTAAGTGCGTAACTTACCCATATGGTTGGTACCAAGGGTAAGTGCGTAACTTACCCATATGGTTGGTACCAAGGGTAAGTGCGTAACTTACCCATATGGTTGGTACCAAGAGTAAGTGCGTAACTTACCCATATGGTTGGTACCAAGAGTAAGTGCGTAACTTACCCATATGGTTGGTACCAAGGGTAAGTGCGTAACTTACCCATATGGTTGGTACCAAGGGTAAGTGCGTAACTTACCCATATGGTTGGTACCAAGGGTAAGTGCGTAACTTACCCATATGGTTGGTACCAGAGTAAGTGCGTAACTTACCCATATGGTTGGTACCAAGGGTAAGTGCGTAACTTACCCATTTTGTTGGTACCAAGGGTAAGTGCGTAACTTACCCATATGGTTGGTACCAAGAGTAAGTGCGTAACTTACCCATATGGTTGGTACCAAGGGTAAGTGCGTAACTTACCCATATGGTTGGTACCAAGAGTAAGTGCGTAACTTACCCATATGGTTGGTACCAAGGGTAAGTGCGTAACTTACCCATATGGTTGGTACCAAGAGTAAGTGCGTAACTTACCCATATGGTTGGTACCAAGGGTAAGTGCGTAACTTACCCATATGGTTGGTACCAAAGTAAGTGCGTAACTTACCCATATGGTTGGTACCAAGGGTAAGTGCGTAACTTACCCATTTGTTGGTACCAAGGGTAAGTGCGTAACTTACCCATATGGTTGGTACCAAGAGTAAGTGCGTAACTTACCCATATGGTTGGTACCAAGGGTAAGTGCGTAACTTACCCATATGGTTGGTACCAAGGGTAAGTGCGTAACTTACCCATATGGTTGGTACCAAGGGTAAGTGCGTAACTTACCCATATGGTTGGTTCCAAAAGTAAGTGCGTAACTTACCCATATGGTTGGTACCAAGGGTAAGTGCGTAACTTACCCATTTGTTGGTACCAAGGGTAAGTGCGTAACTTACCCATATGGTTGGTACCAAGGGTAAGTGCGTAACTTACCCATATGGTTGGTACCAAGGGTAAGTGCGTAACTTACCCATATGGTTGGTACCAGAGTAAGTGCGTAACTTACCCATATGGTTGGTACCAAGGGTAAGTGCGTAACTTACCCATTTTGTTGGTACCAAGGGTAAGTGCGTAACTTACCCATATGGTTGGTACCAAGAGTAAGTGCGTAACTTACCCATATGGTTGGTACCAAGGGTAAGTGCGTAACTTACCCATATGGTTGGTACCAAGAGTAAGTGCGTAACTTACCCATATGGTTGGTACCAAGAGTAAGTGCGTAACTTACCCATATGGTTGGTACCAAGGGTAAGTGCGTAACTTACCCATATGGTTGGTACCAAGGTAAGTGCGTAACTTACCCATATGGTTGGTACCAAGGGTAAGTGCGTAACTTACCCATATGGTTGGTACCAAGAGTAAGTGCGTAACTTACCCATATGGTTGGTACCAAGAGTAAGTGCGTAACTTACCCATATGGTTGGTACCAAAGGTAAGTGCGTAACTTACCCATATGGTTGGTACCAAGGGTAAGTGCGTAACTTACCCATTTTGTTGGTACCAAGGGTAAGTGCGTAACTTACCCATATGGTTGGTACCAAGAGTAAGTGCGTAACTTACCCATATGGTTGGTACCAAGGGTAAGTGCGTAACTTACCCATATGGACGGTCCAGAGTAAGTGCGTAACTTACCCATATGGTTGGTACCAAGGGTAAGTGCGTAACTTACCCATTTTGTTGGTACCAAGGGTAAGTGCGTAACTTACCCATATGGTTGGTACCAAGGGTAAGTGCGTAACTTACCCATATGGTTGGTACCAAGGGTAAGTGCGTAACTTACCCATATGGTTGGTACCAAGGGTAAGTGCGTAACTTACCCATATGGACGGTACCAAGAGTAAGTGCGTAACTTACCCATATGGTTGGTACCAAGGGAAGTGCGTAACTTACCCATATGGTTGGTACCAAGGGTAAGTGCGTAACTTACCCATATGGTTGGTACCAAGGTAAGTGCGTAACTTACCCATATGGTTGGTACCAAGAGTAAGTGCGTAACTTACCCATATGGTTGGTACCAAGGGTAAGTGCGTAACTTACCCATATGGTTGGTACCAAGAGTAAGTGCGTAACTTACCCATATGGACGGTTCCAAGAGTAAGTGCGTAACTTACCCATATGGTTGGTACCAAGGGTAAGTGCGTAACTTACCCATATGGTTGGTACCAAGGGTAAGTGCGTAACTTACCCATATGGTTGGTACCAAGGTAAGTGCGTAACTTACCCATATGGTTGGTACCAAGAGTAAGTGCGTAACTTACCCATATGGTTGGTACCAAGGGTAAGTGCGTAACTTACCCATATGGTTGGTACCAAGGGTAAGTGCGTAACTTACCCATTTTGTTGGTACCAAGGGTAAGTGCGTAACTTACCCATATGGTTGGTACCAAGAGTAAGTGCGTAACTTACCCATATGGTTGGTACCAAGGGTAAGTGCGTAACTTACCCATATGGTTGGTACCAAGGGTAAGTGCGTAACTTACCCATTTTGTTGGTACCAAGGGTAAGTGCGTAACTTACCCATATGGTTGGTACCAAGAGTAAGTGCGTAACTTACCCATATGGTTGGTACCAAGGGTAAGTGCGTAACTTACCCATATGGTTGGTACCAAGAGTAAGTGCGTAACTTACCCATATGGTTGGTACCAAGAGTAAGTGCGTAACTTACCCATATGGTTGGTACCAAGGGTAAGTGCGTAACTTACCCATATGGACGGTTCCAAAAGTAAGTGCGTAACTTACCCATATGGTTGGTACCAAGGGTAAGTGCGTAACTTACCCATTTTGTTGGTACCAAGGGTAAGTGCGTAACTTACCCATATGGTTGGTACCAAGGGTAAGTGCGTAACTTACCCATATGGTTGGTACCAAGGGTAAGTGCGTAACTTACCCATATGGTTGGTACCAAGGGTAAGTGCGTAACTTACCCATATGGTTGGTACCAAGAGTAAGTGCGTAACTTACCCATATGGTTGGTACCAAGGGTAAGTGCGTAACTTACCCATATGGACGGTACCAAGAGTAAGTGCGTAACTTACCCATATGGTTGGTACCAAGGGTAAGTGCGTAACTTACCCATATGGTTGGTACCAAGAGTAAGTGCGTAACTTACCCATATGGTTGGTACCAAGGGTAAGTGCGTAACTTACCCATATGGACGGTTCCAGAAGTAAGTGCGTAACTTACCCATATGGTTGGTACCAAGGGTAAGTGCGTAACTTACCCATTTTGTTGGTACCAAGGGTAAGTGCGTAACTTACCCATATGGTTGGTACCAAGAGTAAGTGCGTAACTTACCCATATGGTTGGTACCAAGGGTAAGTGCGTAACTTACCCATTTGGTTGGTACCAAGGGTAAGTGCGTAACTTACCCATATGGTTGGTACCAAGGGTAAGTGCGTAACTTACCCATATGGTTGGTTCCAAGAGTAAGTGCGTAACTTACCCATATGGTTGGTACCAAGGGTAAGTGCGTAACTTACCCATTTTGTTGGTACCAAGGGTAAGTGCGTAACTTACCCATATGGTTGGTACCAAGGGTAAGTGCGTAACTTACCCATATGGTTGGTACCAAGGGTAAGTGCGTAACTTACCCATATGGTTGGTTCCAGAGTAAGTGCGTAACTTACCCATATGGTTGGTACCAAGGGTAAGTGCGTAACTTACCCATTTTTGGTACCAAGGGTAAGTGCGTAACTTACCCATATGGTTGGTACCAAGAGTAAGTGCGTAACTTACCCATATGGTTGGTACCAAGGGTAAGTGCGTAACTTACCCATATGGTTGGTACCAAGAGTAAGTGCGTAACTTACCCATATGGTTGGTACCAAGAGTAAGTGCGTAACTTACCCATATGGACGGTACCAAGGGTAAGTGCGTAACTTACCCATATGGTTGGTACCAAGGGTAAGTGCGTAACTTACCCATATGGTTGGTACCAAGGGTAAGTGCGTAACTTACCCATATGGTTGGTACCAAGAGTAAGTGCGTAACTTACCCATATGGTTGGTCCAAGAGTAAGTGCGTAACTTACCCATATGGTTGGTACCAAAGGTAAGTGCGTAACTTACCCATATGGTTGGTACCAAGGGTAAGTGCGTAACTTACCCATATGGTTGGTACCAAGGGTAAGTGCGTAACTTACCCATATGGTTGGTACCAAGAGTAAGTGCGTAACTTACCCATATGGTTGGTACCAAGGGTAAGTGCGTAACTTACCCATATGGTTGGTTCCAGAAGTAAGTGCGTAACTTACCCATATGGTTGGTACCAAGGGTAAGTGCGTAACTTACCCATTTGTTGGTACCAAGGGTAAGTGCGTAACTTACCCATATGGTTGGTACCAAGGGTAAGTGCGTAACTTACCCATATGGTTGGTACCAAGGGTAAGTGCGTAACTTACCCATATGGTTGGTACCAAGGGTAAGTGCGTAACTTACCCATATGGTTGGTTCCAAGAGTAAGTGCGTAACTTACCCATATGGTTGGTACCAAGGGTAAGTGCGTAACTTACCCATATGGTTGGTACCAAGGGTAAGTGCGTAACTTACCCATATGGTTGGTACCAAGGGTAAGTGCGTAACTTACCCATATGGTTGGTACCAAGAGTAAGTGCGTAACTTACCCATATGGTTGGTACCAAGGGTAAGTGCGTAACTTACCCATATGGTTGGTACCAAGAGTAAGTGCGTAACTTACCCATATGGACGGTTCCAAGAGTAAGTGCGTAACTTACCCATATGGTTGGTACCAAGGGTAAGTGCGTAACTTACCCATATGGTTGGTACCAAGGGTAAGTGCGTAACTTACCCATATGGTTGGTACCAAGGTAAGTGCGTAACTTACCCATATGGTTGGTACCAAGAGTAAGTGCGTAACTTACCCATATGGTTGGTACCAAGGGTAAGTGCGTAACTTACCCATATGGTTGGTACCAAGGGTAAGTGCGTAACTTACCCATTGGTTGGTACCAAGGGTAAGTGCGTAACTTACCCATATGGTTGGTACCAAGAGTAAGTGCGTAACTTACCCATATGGTTGGTACCAAGGGTAAGTGCGTAACTTACCCATATGGTTGGTACCAAGGGTAAGTGCGTAACTTACCCATTTGGTTGGTACCAAGGGTAAGTGCGTAACTTACCCATATGGTTGGTACCAAGAGTAAGTGCGTAACTTACCCATATGGTTGGTACCAAGGGTAAGTGCGTAACTTACCCATATGGTTGGTACCAAGAGTAAGTGCGTAACTTACCCATATGGTTGGTACCAAGAGTAAGTGCGTAACTTACCCATATGGTTGGTACCAAGGGTAAGTGCGTAACTTACCCATATGGACAGTTCCAAAAGTAAGTGCGTAACTTACCCATATGGTTGGTACCAAGGGTAAGTGCGTAACTTACCCATTTTGTTGGTACCAAGGGTAAGTGCGTAACTTACCCATATGGTTGGTACCAAGGGTAAGTGCGTAACTTACCCATATGGTTGGTACCAAGGGTAAGTGCGTAACTTACCCATATGGTTGGTACCAAGAGTAAGTGCGTAACTTACCCATATGGACGGTTTCAAGAGTAAGTGCGTAACTTACCCATATGGTTGGTACCAAAGGTAAGTGCGTAACTTACCCATATGGTTGGTACCAAGGGTAAGTGCGTAACTTACCCATATGGTTGGTACCAAGGGTAAGTGCGTAACTTACCCATATGGTTTGTACCAAGGGTAAGTGCGTAACTTACCCATATGGTTGGTACCAAGGGTAAGTGCGTAACTTACCCATATGGTTGGTACCAAGAGTAAGTGCGTAACTTACCCATATGGACGGTTCCAAGAGTAAGTGCGTAACTTACCCATATGGTTGGTACCAAGGGTAAGTGCGTAACTTACCCATATGGTTGGTACCAAGGGTAAGTGCGTAACTTACCCATATGGTTGGTACCAAGGGTAAGTGCGTAACTTACCCATATGGTTGGTACCAAGGGTAAGTGCGTAACTTACCCATATGGTTGGTACCAAGGGTAAGTGCGTAACTTACCCATATGGTTGGTACCAAGAGTAAGTGCGTAACTTACCCATATGGTTGGTACCAAGAGTAAGTGCGTAACTTACCCATATGGTTGGTACCAAGGGTAAGTGCGTAACTTACCCATATGGTTGGTACCAAGGGTAAGTGCGTAACTTACCCATATGGTTGGTACCAAGGGTAAGTGCGTAACTTACCCATATGGTTGGTACCAAGGGTAAGTGCGTAACTTACCCATATGGTTGGTACCAAGAGTAAGTGCGTAACTTACCCATATGGTTGGTACCAAGGGTAAGTGCGTAACTTACCCATATGGTTGGTACCAAGAGTAAGTGCGTAACTTACCCATATGGTTGGTACCAAGAGTAAGTGCGTAACTTACCCATATGTTTGGTACCAAGGGTAAGTGCGTAACTTACCCATATGGTTGGTACCAAGGGTAAGTGCGTAACTTACCCATATGGTTGGTACCAAGGGTAAGTGCGTAACTTACCCATATGGTTGGTACCAAGAGTAAGTATCTTACCCATATGGTTGGTACCAAGAGTAAGTGCGTAACTTACCCATATGGTTGGTACCAAGGGTAAGTGCGTAACTTACCCATATGGTTGGTACCAAGGGTAAGTGCGTAACTTACCCATATGGTTGGTACCAAGAGTAAGTGCGTAACTTACCCATATGGACGGTTCCAGAGTAAGTGCGTAACTTACCCATATGGTTGGTACCAAGGGTAAGTGCGTAACTTACCCATTTGGTTGGTACCAAGGGTAAGTGCGTAACTTACCCATATGGTTGGTACCAAGAGTAAGTGCGTAACTTACCCATATGGTTGGTACCAAGGGTAAGTGCGTAACTTACCCATATGGTTGGTACCAAGGGTAAGTGCGTAACTTACCCATATGGTTGGTACCAAGGGTAAGTGCGTAACTTACCCATATGGTTGGTACCAAGAGTAAGTGCGTAACTTACCCATATGGTTGGTACCAAGGGTAAGTGCGTAACTTACCCATTTTGTTGGTACCAAGGGTAAGTGCGTAACTTACCCATATGGTTGGTACCAAGGGTAAGTGCGTAACTTACCCATATGGTTGGTACCAAGGGTAAGTGCGTAACTTACCCATATGGACGGTACCAGAGTAAGTGCGTAACTTACCCATATGGTTGGTACCAAGGGTAAGTGCGTAACTTACCCATATGGTTGGTACCAAGGGTAAGTGCGTAACTTACCCATATGGTTGGTACCAAGAGTAAGTGCGTAACTTACCCATATGGTTGGTACCAAGGGTAAGTGCGTAACTTACCCATATGGTTGGTACCAAGAGTAAGTGCGTAACTTACCCATATGGTTGGTTCCAAGAGTAAGTGCGTAACTTACCCATATGTTTGGTACCAAGGGTAAGTGCGTAACTTACCCATATGGTTGGTACCAAGGGTAAGTGCGTAACTTACCCATATGGTTGGTACCAAGGGTAAGTGCGTAACTTACCCATATGGTTGGTACCAAGAGTAAGTAACTTACCCATATGGACGGTTCCAAGAGTAAGTGCGTAACTTACCCATATGTTGGTACCAAGGGTAAGTGCGTAACTTACCCATATGGTTGGTACCAAGGGTAAGTGCGTAACTTACCCATATGGTTGGTACCAAGGGTAAGTGCGTAACTTACCCATATGGTTGGTACCAAGGTAAGTGCGTAACTTACCCATATGGTTGGTACCAAGAGTAAGTGCGTAACTTACCCATATGGTTGGTACCAAGGGTAAGTGCGTAACTTACCCATATGGTTGGTACCAAGAGTAAGTGCGTAACTTACCCATATGGTTGGTACCAAGAGTAAGTGCGTAACTTACCCATATGGTTGGTACCAAGGGTAAGTGCGTAACTTACCCATATGGTTGGTACCAAGGGTAAGTGCGTAACTTACCCATATGGTTGGTACCAAGGGTAAGTGCGTAACTTACCCATATGGTTGGTACCAAGAGTAAGTGCGTAACTTACCCATATGGTTGGTACCAAGAGTAAGTGCGTAACTTACCCATATGGTTGGTACCAAAGGTAAGTGCGTAACTTACCCATATGGTTGGTACCAAGGTAAGTGCGTAACTTACCCATTTGGTTGGTACCAAGGGTAAGTGCGTAACTTACCCATATGGTTGGTACCAAGAGTAAGTGCGTAACTTACCCATATGGTTGGTACCAAGGGTAAGTGCGTAACTTACCCATATGGTTGGTACCAGAGTAAGTGCGTAACTTACCCATATGGTTGGTACCAAGGGTAAGTGCGTAACTTACCCATTTTGTTGGTACCAAGGGTAAGTGCGTAACTTACCCATATGGTTGGTACCAAGGGTAAGTGCGTAACTTACCCATATGGTTGGTACCAAGGGTAAGTGCGTAACTTACCCATATGGTTGGTACCAAGGGTAAGTGCGTAACTTACCCATATGGACGGTTCCAAGAGTAAGTGCGTAACTTACCCATATGGTTGGTACCAAGGGTAAGTGCGTAACTTACCCATATGGTTGGTACCAAGGGTAAGTGCGTAACTTACCCATATGGTTGGTACCAAGGGTAAGTGCGTAACTTACCCATATGGTTGGTACCAAGAGTAAGTGCGTAACTTACCCATATGGTTGGTACCAAGGGTAAGTGCGTAACTTACCCATATGGTTGGTACCAAGAGTAAGTGCGTAACTTACCCATATGGTTGGTTCCAAGAGTAAGTGCGTAACTTACCCATATGGTTGGTACCAAGGGTAAGTGCGTAACTTACCCATATGGTTGGTACCAAGGGTAAGTGCGTAACTTACCCATATGGTTGGTACCAAGGGTAAGTGCGTAACTTACCCATATGGTTGGTACCAAGAGTAAGTGCGTAACTTACCCATATGGTTGGTACCAAGGGTAAGTGCGTAACTTACCCATATGGTTGGTACCAAGGGTAAGTGCGTAACTTACCCATATGGTTGGTACCAAGGGTAAGTGCGTAACTTACCCATATGGTTGGTACCAAGAGTAAGTGCGTAACTTACCCATATGGTTGGTACCAAGGGTAAGTGCGTAACTTACCCATATGGTTGGTACCAAGGGTAAGTGCGTAACTTACCCATTTTGTTGGTACCAAGGGTAAGTGCGTAACTTACCCATATGGTTGGTACCAAGAGTAAGTGCGTAACTTACCCATATGGTTGGTACCAAGGGTAAGTGCGTAACTTACCCATATGGTTGGTACCAAGAGTAAGTGCGTAACTTACCCATATGGTTGGTACCAAGAGTAAGTGCGTAACTTACCCATATGGTTGGTACCAAGGGTAAGTGCGTAACTTACCCATATGGTTGGTACCAAAAGTAAGTGCGTAACTTACCCATATGGTTGGTACCAAGGGTAAGTGCGTAACTTACCCATTTGGTTGGTACCAAGGGTAAGTGCGTAACTTACCCATATGGTTGGTACCAAGGGTAAGTGCGTAACTTACCCATATGGTTGGTACCAAGGGTAAGTGCGTAACTTACCCATATGGTTGGTACCAAGAGTAAGTGCGTAACTTACCCATATGGACGGTTCCAAGAGTAAGTGCGTAACTTACCCATATGGTTGGTACCAAAGGTAAGTGCGTAACTTACCCATATGGTTGGTACCAAGGGTAAGTGCGTAACTTACCCATATGGTTGGTACCAAGGGTAAGTGCGTAACTTACCCATATGGTTGGTACCAAGGGTAAGTGCGTAACTTACCCATATGGTTGGTACCAAGGGTAAGTGCGTAACTTACCCATATGGTTGGTACCAAGAGTAAGTGCGTAACTTACCCATATGGACGGTACCAAGAGTAAGTGCGTAACTTACCCATATGGTTGGTACCAAGGGTAAGTGCGTAACTTACCCATATGGTTGGTACCAAGGGTAAGTGCGTAACTTACCCATATGGTTGGTACCAAGGGTAAGTGCGTAACTTACCCATATGGTTGGTACCAAGGGTAAGTGCGTAACTTACCCATATGGTTGGTACCAAGAGTAAGTGCGTAACTTACCCATATGGTTGGTACCAAGAGTAAGTGCGTAACTTACCCATATGGTTGGTACCAAGGGTAAGTGCGTAACTTACCCATATGGTTGGTACCAAGGGTAAGTGCGTAACTTACCCATATGGTTGGTACCAAGGGTAAGTGCGTAACTTACCCATATGGTTGGTACCAAGAGTAAGTGCGTAACTTACCCATATGGTTGGTACCAAGAGTAAGTGCGTAACTTACCCATATGGTTGGTACCAAGGGTAAGTGCGTAACTTACCCATATGGTTGGTACCAAGAGTAAGTGCGTAACTTACCCATATGGTTGGTACCAAGGGTAAGTGCGTAACTTACCCATTTTGTTGGTACCAAGGGTAAGTGCGTAACTTACCCATATGGTTGGTACCAAGGGTAAGTGCGTAACTTACCCATATGGTTGGTACCAAGGGTAAGTGCGTAACTTACCCATATGGTTGGTACCAAGAGTAAGTGCGTAACTTACCCATATGGTTGGTACCAAGAGTAAGTGCGTAACTTACCCATATGGTTGGTACCAAGGGTAAGTGCGTAACTTACCCATATGGTTGGTACCAAGGGTAAGTGCGTAACTTACCCATATGGTTGGTACCAAGGGTAAGTGCGTAACTTACCCATATGGTTGGTACCAAGAGTAAGTGCGTAACTTACCCATATGGTTGGTACCAAGAGTAAGTGCGTAACTTACCCATATGGTTGGTACCAAGGGTAAGTGCGTAACTTACCCATATGGTTGGTACCAAGGGTAAGTGCGTAACTTACCCATATGGTTGGTACCAAGGGTAAGTGCGTAACTTACCCATATGGTTGGTACCAAGGGTAAGTGCGTAACTTACCCATATTGTTGGTACCAAGGGTAAGTGCGTAACTTACCCATATGGTTGGTACCAAGAGTAAGTGCGTAACTTACCCATATGGTTGGTACCAAGAGTAAGTGCGTAACTTACCCATATGGTTGGTACCAAGGGTAAGTGCGTAACTTACCCATATGGTTGGTACCAAGGGTAAGTGCGTAACTTACCCATATGGTTGGTACCAAGAGTAAGTGCGTAACTTACCCATATGGTTGGTTCCAAGAGTAAGTGCGTAACTTACCCATATGGTTGGTACCAAGGGTAAGTGCGTAACTTACCCATATGGTTGGTACCAAGGGTAAGTGCGTAACTTACCCATATGGTTGGTACCAAGGGTAAGTGCGTAACTTACCCATATGGTTGGTACCAAGAGTAAGTGCGTAACTTACCCATATGGTTGGTACCAAGGGTAAGTGCGTAACTTACCCATATGGTTGGTACCAAGAGTAAGTGCGTAACTTACCCATATGGTTGGTACCAAGAGTAAGTGCGTAACTTACCCATATGGTTGGTACCAAGGGTAAGTGCGTAACTTACCCATATGGTTGGTACCAAGGGTAAGTGCGTAACTTACCCATATGGTTGGTACCAAGAGTAAGTGCGTAACTTACCCATATGGTTGGTACCAAGAGTAAGTGCGTAACTTACCCATATGGTTGGTACCAAGGGTAAGTGCGTAACTTACCCATATGGTTGGTACCAAGGGTAAGTGCGTAACTTACCCATTTTGTTGGTACCAAGGGTAAGTGCGTAACTTACCCATATGGTTGGTACCAAGAGTAAGTGCGTAACTTACCCATATGGTTGGTACCAAGGGTAAGTGCGTAACTTACCCATATGGTTGGTACCAAGGGTAAGTGCGTAACTTACCCATTTGTTGGTACCAAGGGTAAGTGCGTAACTTACCCATATGGTTGGTACCAAGAGTAAGTGCGTAACTTACCCATATGGTTGGTACCAAGGGTAAGTGCGTAACTTACCCATATGGTTGGTACCAAGAGTAAGTGCGTAACTTACCCATATGGTTGGTACCAAGAGTAAGTGCGTAACTTACCCATATGGTTGGTACCAAGGGTAAGTGCGTAACTTACCCATATGGTTGGTACCAAGAGTAAGTGCGTAACTTACCCATATGGTTGGTACCAAGGGTAAGTGCGTAACTTACCCATTTGGTTGGTACCAAGGGTAAGTGCGTAACTTACCCATATGGTTGGTACCAAGGGTAAGTGCGTAACTTACCCATATGGTTGGTACCAAGGGTAAGTGCGTAACTTACCCATATGGTTGGTACCAAGAGTAAGTGCGTAACTTACCCATATGGTTGGTACCAAGAGTAAGTGCGTAACTTACCCATATGGTTGGTACCAAGGGTAAGTGCGTAACTTACCCATATGGTTGGTACCAAGGGTAAGTGCGTAACTTACCCATATGGTTGGTACCAAGGGTAAGTGCGTAACTTACCCATATGGTTGGTACCAAGGGTAAGTGCGTAACTTACCCATATGGTTGGTACCAAGAGTAAGTGCGTAACTTACCCATATGGTTGGTACCAAGAGTAAGTGCGTAACTTACCCATATGGTTGGTACCAAGGGTAAGTGCGTAACTTACCCATATGGTTGGTACCAAGGGTAAGTGCGTAACTTACCCATATGGTTGGTACCAAGGGTAAGTGCGTAACTTACCCATATGGTTGGTACCAAGAGTAAGTGCGTAACTTACCCATATGGTTGGTACCAAGAGTAAGTGCGTAACTTACCCATATGGTTGGTACCAAGGGTAAGTGCGTAACTTACCCATATGGTTGGTACCAAAAGTAAGTGCGTAACTTACCCATATGGTTGGTACCAAGGGTAAGTGCGTAACTTACCCATTTTGTTGGTACCAAGGGTAAGTGCGTAACTTACCCATATGGTTGGTACCAAGGGTAAGTGCGTAACTTACCCATATGGTTGGTACCAAGGGTAAGTGCGTAACTTACCCATATGGTTGGTACCAAGAGTAAGTGCGTAACTTACCCATATGGTTGGTACCAAGAGTAAGTGCGTAACTTACCCATATGGTTGGTACCAAGGGTAAGTGCGTAACTTACCCATATGGTTGGTACCAAGGGTAAGTGCGTAACTTACCCATATGGTTGGTACCAAGGGTAAGTGCGTAACTTACCCATATGGTTGGTACCAAGGGTAAGTGCGTAACTTACCCATATGGTTGGTACCAAGAGTAAGTGCGTAACTTACCCATATGGTTGGTACCAAGAGTAAGTGCGTAACTTACCCATATGGTTGGTACCAAGGGTAAGTGCGTAACTTACCCATATGGTTGGTACCAAGGGTAAGTGCGTAACTTACCCATATGGTTGGTACCAAGGGTAAGTGCGTAACTTACCCATATGGTTGGTACCAAGGGTAAGTGCGTAACTTACCCATATTGTTGGTACCAAGGGTAAGTGCGTAACTTACCCATATGGTTTGTACCAAGAGTAAGTGCGTAACTTACCCATATGGTTGGTACCAAGGGTAAGTGCGTAACTTACCCATATGGTTGGTACCAAGGGTAAGTGCGTAACTTACCCATATGGTTGGTACCAAGGGTAAGTGCGTAACTTACCCATATGGTTGGTACCAAGAGTAAGTGCGTAACTTACCCATATGGTTGGTACCAAGAGTAAGTGCGTAACTTACCCATATGGTTGGTACCAAGGGTAAGTGCGTAACTTACCCATATGGTTGGTACCAAGGGTAAGTGCGTAACTTACCCATATGGTTGGTACCAAGGTAAGTGCGTAACTTACCCATATGGTTGGTACCAAGAGTAAGTGCGTAACTTACCCATATGGTTGGTACCAAGGGTAAGTGCGTAACTTACCCATATGGTTGGTACCAAGAGTAAGTGCGTAACTTACCCATATGGACGGTTCCAAGAGTAAGTGCGTAACTTACCCATATGGTTGGTACCAAGGGTAAGTGCGTAACTTACCCATATGGTTGGTACCAAGGGTAAGTGCGTAACTTACCCATATGGTTGGTACCAAGAGTAAGTGCGTAACTTACCCATATGGTTGGTACCAAGAGTAAGTGCGTAACTTACCCATATGGTTGGTACCAAGGGTAAGTGCGTAACTTACCCATATGGTTGGTACCAAGGGTAAGTGCGTAACTTACCCATATGGTTGGTACCAAGGTAAGTGCGTAACTTACCCATATGGTTGGTACCAAGAGTAAGTGCGTAACTTACCCATATGGTTGGTACCAAGGGTAAGTGCGTAACTTACCCATATGGTTGGTACCAAGAGTAAGTGCGTAACTTACCCATATGGTTGGTACCAAGAGTAAGTGCGTAACTTACCCATATGGTTGGTACCAAGGGTAAGTGCGTAACTTACCCATATGGTTGGTACCAAGGGTAAGTGCGTAACTTACCCATATGGTTGGTACCAAGAGTAAGTGCGTAACTTACCCATATGGTTGGTACCAAGAGTAAGTGCGTAACTTACCCATATGGTTGGTACCAAGGGTAAGTGCGTAACTTACCCATATGGTTGGTACCAAGGGTAAGTGCGTAACTTACCCATATGGTTGGTACCAAGGGTAAGTGCGTAACTTACCCATATGGTTGGTACCAAGGGTAAGTGCGTAACTTACCCATATGGTTGGTACCAAGAGTAAGTGCGTAACTTACCCATATGGTTGGTACCAAGGGTAAGTGCGTAACTTACCCATATGGTTGGTACCAAGGGTAAGTGCGTAACTTACCCATATGGTTGGTTCCAAAAGTAAGTGCGTAACTTACCCATATGGTTGGTACCAAGGGTAAGTGCGTAACTTACCCATTTTGTTGGTACCAAGGGTAAGTGCGTAACTTACCCATATGGTTGGTACCAAGGGTAAGTGCGTAACTTACCCATATGGTTGGTACCAAGGGTAAGTGCGTAACTTACCCATATGGTTGGTACCAAGGGTAAGTGCGTAACTTACCCATTTTTGGTACCAAGGGTAAGTGCGTAACTTACCCATATGGTTGGTACCAAGAGTAAGTGCGTAACTTACCCATATGGTTGGTACCAAGGGTAAGTGCGTAACTTACCCATATGGTTGGTACCAAGGGTAAGTGCGTAACTTACCCATATGGTTGGTACCAAGGGTAAGTGCGTAACTTACCCATATGGTTGGTACCAAGAGTAAGTGCGTAACTTACCCATATGGTTGGTACCAAGGGTAAGTGCGTAACTTACCCATATGGTTGGTACCAAGAGTAAGTGCGTAACTTACCCATATGGTTGGTACCAAGAGTAAGTGCGTAACTTACCCATATGGTTGGTACCAAGGGTAAGTGCGTAACTTACCCATATGGTTGGTACCAAGGGTAAGTGCGTAACTTACCCATATTGTTGGTACCAAGGGTAAGTGCGTAACTTACCCATATGGTTTGTACCAAGAGTAAGTGCGTAACTTACCCATATGGTTGGTACCAAGGGTAAGTGCGTAACTTACCCATATGGTTGGTACCAAGGGTAAGTGCGTAACTTACCCATATGGTTGGTACCAAGGGTAAGTGCGTAACTTACCCATATGGTTGGTACCAAGAGTAAGTGCGTAACTTACCCATATGGTTGGTACCAAGGGTAAGTGCGTAACTTACCCATATGTTGGTACCAAGAGTAAGTGCGTAACTTACCCATATGGTTGGTACCAAGGGTAAGTGCGTAACTTACCCATTTGGTGGTACCAAGGGTAAGTGCGTAACTTACCCATATGGTTGGTACCAAGAGTAAGTGCGTAACTTACCCATATGGTTGGTACCAAGGGTAAGTGCGTAACTTACCCATATGGTTGGTTCCAAGAGTAAGTGCGTAACTTACCCATATGGTTGGTACCAAGGGTAAGTGCGTAACTTACCCATATGGTTGGTACCAAGAGTAAGTGCGTAACTTACCCATATGGTTGGTACCAAGGGTAAGTGCGTAACTTACCCATATGGTTGGTACCAAGAGTAAGTGCGTAACTTACCCATATGGTTTCCAAGAGTAAGTGCGTAACTTACCCATATGGTTGGTACCAAGGGTAAGTGCGTAACTTACCCATATGGTTGGTACCAAGGGTAAGTGCGTAACTTACCCATATGGTTGGTACCAAGGGTAAGTGCGTAACTTACCCATATGGTTGGTACCAAGGGTAAGTGCGTAACTTACCCATATGGTTGGTACCAAGGGTAAGTGCGTAACTTACCCATATGGTTGGTACCAAGAGTAAGTGCGTAACTTACCCATATGGTTGGTACCAAGAGTAAGTGCGTAACTTACCCATATGGTTGGTACCAAGGGTAAGTGCGTAACTTACCCATATGGTTGGTACCAAGGGTAAGTGCGTAACTTACCCATATGGTTGGTACCAAGAGTAAGTGCGTAACTTACCCATATGGTTGGTTCCAAGAGTAAGTGCGTAACTTACCCATATGGTTGGTACCAAGGGTAAGTGCGTAACTTACCCATATGGTTGGTACCAAGGGTAAGTGCGTAACTTACCCATATGGTTGGTACCAAGGGTAAGTGCGTAACTTACCCATATGGTTGGTACCAAGAGTAAGTGCGTAACTTACCCATATGGTTGGTACCAAGGGTAAGTGCGTAACTTACCCATATGGTTGGTACCAAGAGTAAGTGCGTAACTTACCCATATGGTTGGTACCAAGAGTAAGTGCGTAACTTACCCATATGGTTGGTACCAAGGTAAGTGCGTAACTTACCCATATGGTTGGTACCAAGGGTAAGTGCGTAACTTACCCATATGGTTGGTACCAAGAGTAAGTGCGTAACTTACCCATATGGTTGGTACCAAGAGTAAGTGCGTAACTTACCCATATGGTTGGTACCAAGGGTAAGTGCGTAACTTACCCATATGGTTGGTACCAAGGGTAAGTGCGTAACTTACCCATATGGTTGGTACCAAGGGTAAGTGCGTAACTTACCCATATGGTTGGTACCAAGGGTAAGTGCGTAACTTACCCATATGGTTGGTACCAAGAGTAAGTGCGTAACTTACCCATATGGTTGGTACCAAGGGTAAGTGCGTAACTTACCCATATGGTTGGTACCAAGGGTAAGTGCGTAACTTACCCATATGGTTGGTTCCAAAGTAAGTGCGTAACTTACCCATATGGTTGGTACCAAGGGTAAGTGCGTAACTTACCCATATGGTTGGTACCAAGGGTAAGTGCGTAACTTACCCATATGGTTGGTACCAAGGTAAGTGCGTAACTTACCCATATGGTTGGTACCAAGGTAAGTGCGTAACTTACCCATATGGTTGGTACCAAGGGTAAGTGCGTAACTTACCCATATGGTTGGTACCAAGGGTAAGTGCGTAACTTACCCATATGGTTGGTACCAAGGTAAGTGCGTAACTTACCCATATGGTTGGTACCAAGGGTAAGTGCGTAACTTACCCATATGGTTGGTACCAAGAGTAAGTGCGTAACTTACCCATATGGTTGGTACCAAGGGTAAGTGCGTAACTTACCCATATGGTTGGTACCAAGAGTAAGTGCGTAACTTACCCATATGGTTGGTACCAAGGGTAAGTGCGTAACTTACCCATATGGTTGGTACCAAGAGTAAGTGCGTAACTTACCCATATGGTTGGTACCAAGAGTAAGTGCGTAACTTACCCATATGGTTGGTACCAAGGGTAAGTGCGTAACTTACCCATATGGTTGGTACCAAGGTAAGTGCGTAACTTACCCATATGGTTGGTACCAAGGGTAAGTGCGTAACTTACCCATATGGTTGGTACCAAGAGTAAGTGCGTAACTTACCCATATGGTTGGTACCAAGGGTAAGTGCGTAACTTACCCATATGGTTGGTACCAAGGGTAAGTGCGTAACTTACCCATATGGTTGGTACCAAGGGTAAGTGCGTAACTTACCCATATGGTTGGTACCAAGAGTAAGTGCGTAACTTACCCATATGGTTGGTACCAAGGGTAAGTGCGTAACTTACCCATATGTTGGTACCAAGAGTAAGTGCGTAACTTACCCATATGGTTGGTACCAAGGGTAAGTGCGTAACTTACCCATATGGTTGGTACCAAGGGTAAGTGCGTAACTTACCCATATGGTTGGTACCAAGAGTAAGTGCGTAACTTACCCATATGGTTGGTACCAAGGGTAAGTGCGTAACTTACCCATATGGTTGGTACCAAGAGTAAGTGCGTAACTTACCCATATGGTTGGTACCAAGGGTAAGTGCGTAACTTACCCATATGGTTGGTACCAAGGGTAAGTGCGTAACTTACCCATATGGTTGGTACCAAGGGTAAGTGCGTAACTTACCCATATGGTTGGTACCAAGAGTAAGTGCGTAACTTACCCATATGGTTGGTACCAAGAGTAAGTGCGTAACTTACCCATATGGTTGGTACCAAGGGTAAGTGCGTAACTTACCCATATGGTTGGTACCAAGAGTAAGTGCGTAACTTACCCATATGGTTGGTACCAAGGGTAAGTGCGTAACTTACCCATATGGTTGGTACCAAGGGTAAGTGCGTAACTTACCCATATGGTTGGTACCAAGGGTAAGTGCGTAACTTACCCATATGGTTGGTACCAAGGGTAAGTGCGTAACTTACCCATATGGTTGGTACCAAGAGTAAGTGCGTAACTTACCCATATGGTTGGTACCAAGGGTAAGTGCGTAACTTACCCATATGGTTGGTACCAAGGGTAAGTGCGTAACTTACCCATATGGTTGGTACCAAGGGTAAGTGCGTAACTTACCCATATGGTTGGTACCAAGAGTAAGTGCGTAACTTACCCATATGGTTGGTACCAAGGGTAAGTGCGTAACTTACCCATATGGTTGGTACCAAGGGTAAGTGCGTAACTTACCCATATGGTTGGTACCAAGGGTAAGTGCGTAACTTACCCATATGGTTGGTACCAAGGGTAAGTGCGTAACTTACCCATATGGTTGGTACCAAGAGTAAGTGCGTAACTTACCCATATGGTTGGTACCAAGGGTAAGTGCGTAACTTACCCATATGGTTGGTACCAAGAGTAAGTGCGTAACTTACCCATATGGTTGGTACCAAGAGTAAGTGCGTAACTTACCCATATGGTTGGTACCAAGGTAAGTGCGTAACTTACCCATATGGTTGGTACCAAGGGTAAGTGCGTAACTTACCCATATGGTTGGTACCAAGGGTAAGTGCGTAACTTACCCATATGGTTGGTACCAAGAGTAAGTGCGTAACTTACCCATATGGTTGGTACCAAGGGTAAGTGCGTAACTTACCCATATGGTTGGTACCAAGAGTAAGTGCGTAACTTACCCATATGGTTGGTACCAAGGGTAAGTGCGTAACTTACCCATATGGTTGGTACCAAGGGTAAGTGCGTAACTTACCCATATGGTTGGTACCAAGGGTAAGTGCGTAACTTACCCATATGGTTGGTACCAAGGGTAAGTGCGTAACTTACCCATATGGTTGGTACCAAGAGTAAGTGCGTAACTTACCCATATGGTTGGTACCAAGGGTAAGTGCGTAACTTACCCATATGGTTGGTACCAAGGGTAAGTGCGTAACTTACCCATATGGTTGGTACCAAGGGTAAGTGCGTAACTTACCCATATGGTTGGTACCAAGGTAAGTGCGTAACTTACCCATATGGTTGGTACCAAGGGTAAGTGCGTAACTTACCCATATGGTTGGTACCAAGGGTAAGTGCGTAACTTACCCATATGGTTGGTACCAAGGGTAAGTGCGTAACTTACCCATATGGTTGGTACCAAGAGTAAGTGCGTAACTTACCCATATGGTTGGTACCAAGAGTAAGTGCGTAACTTACCCATATGGTTGGTACCAAGGGTAAGTGCGTAACTTACCCATATGGTTGGTACCAAGGTAAGTGCGTAACTTACCCATATGGTTGGTACCAAGGGTAAGTGCGTAACTTACCCATATGGTTGGTACCAAGGGTAAGTGCGTAACTTACCCATATGGTTGGTACCAAGGGTAAGTGCGTAACTTACCCATATGGTTGGTACCAAGAGTAAGTGCGT
Organism: Closterium sp. Naga37s-1; assembly: GCA_947471745.1. NCBI lineage: Eukaryota > Viridiplantae > Streptophyta > Zygnematophyceae > Desmidiales > Closteriaceae > Closterium > Closterium sp. Naga37s-1. The sequence continues at coordinate 89,025 of CANJKZ010000598.1, forward strand.
AACTTACCCATATGGTTGGTACCAAGAGTAAGTGCGTAACTTACCCATATGGTTGGTACCAAGGGTAAGTGCGTAACTTACCCATATGGTTGGTACCAAGGGTAAGTGCGTAACTTACCCATATGGTTGGTACCAAGAGTAAGTGCGTAACTTACCCATATGGTTGGTACCAAGAGTAAGTGCGTAACTTACCCATATGGTTGGTACCAAGGGTAAGTGTAACTTACCCATATGGTTTGTACCAAGGGTAAGTGCGTAACTTACCCATATGGTTGGTACCAAGGTAAGTGCGTAACTTACCCATATGGTTGGTACCAAGAGTAAGTGCGTAACTTACCCATATGGTTGGTACCAAGGGTAAGTGCGTAACTTACCCATATGTTGGTACCAAGAGTAAGTGCGTAACTTACCCATATGGTTGGTACCAAGAGTAAGTGCGTAACTTACCCATATGGTTGGTACCAAGGTAAGTGCGTAACTTACCCATATGGTTGGTACCAAGGGTAAGTGCGTAACTTACCCATATGGTTGGTACCAAGAGTAAGTGCGTAACTTACCCATATGGACGGTACCAAGAGTAAGTGCGTAACTTACCCATATGGTTGGTACCAAGGGTAAGTGCGTAACTTACCCATATGGTTGGTACCAAGGGTAAGTGCGTAACTTACCCATATGGTTGGTACCAAGGGTAAGTGCGTAACTTACCCATATGGTTGGTACCAAGGGTAAGTGCGTAACTTACCCATATGGTTGGTACCAGAGTAAGTGCGTAACTTACCCATATGGTTGGTACCAAGGTAAGTGCGTAACTTACCCATATGGTTGGTACCAGGGTAAGTGCGTAACTTACCCATATGGTTGGTACCAAGAGTAAGTGCGTAACTTACCCATATGGTTGGTACCAAGGTAAGTGCGTAACTTACCCATATGGTTGGTACCAAGGGTAAGTGCGTAACTTACCCATATGGTTGGTACCAAGGGTAAGTGCGTAACTTACCCATATGGTTGGTACCAAGGGTAAGTGCGTAACTTACCCATATGGTTGGTACCAAGGGTAAGTGCGTAACTTACCCATTTGGTTGGTACCAAGGGTAGTGCGTAACTTACCCATATGGTTGGTACCAAGAGTAAGTGCGTAACTTACCCATATGGTTGGTACCAAGGGTAAGTGCGTAACTTACCCATATGGTTGGTACCAAGGGTAAGTGCGTAACTTACCCATATGGTTGGTACCAAGAGTAAGTGCGTAACTTACCCATATGGTTGGTACCAAGGTAAGTGCGTAACTTACCCATATGGTTGGTACCAAGGTAAGTGCGTAACTTACCCATATGGTTGGTACCAAGGTAAGTGCGTAACTTACCCATATGGTTGGTACCAAGGGTAAGTGCGTAACTTACCCATATGGTTGGTACCAAGGGTAAGTGCGTAACTTACCCATATGGTTGGTACCAAGGGTAAGTGCGTAACTTACCCATATGGTTGGTACCAAGAGTAAGTGCGTAACTTACCCATATGGTTGGTACCAAGGGTAAGTGCGTAACTTACCCATATGGTTGGTACCAAGAGTAAGTGCGTAACTTACCCTATGGTGGTTGGTACCAAGAGTAAGTGCGTAACTTACCCATATGGTTGGTACCAAGGGTAAGTGCGTAACTTACCCATATGGTTGGTACCAAGGTAAGTGCGTAACTTACCCATATGGTTGGTACCAAGGGTAAGTGCGTAACTTACCCATATGGTTGGTACCAAGGGTAAGTGCGTAACTTACCCATATTTTGGTACCAAGGGTAAGTGCGTAACTTACCCATATGGTTGGTACCAAGGGTAAGTGCGTAACTTACCCATATGGTTGGTACCAAGGGTAAGTGCGTAACTTACCCATATGGTTGGTCCAAGAGTAAGTGCGTAACTTACCCATATGGTTGGTACCAAGGGTAAGTGCGTAACTTACCCATATGGTTGGTACCAAGAGTAAGTGCGTAACTTACCCATATGGTTGGTACCAAGGGTAAGTGCGTAACTTACCCATATGGTTTACCAAGAGTAAGTGCGTAACTTACCCATATGGTTGGTACCAAGAGTAAGTGCGTAACTTACCCATATGGTTGGTACCAAGGGTAAGTGCGTAACTTACCCATATGGTTGGTACCAAGGGTAAGTGCGTAACTTACCCATATGGTTGGTACCAAGGGTAAGTGCGTAACTTACCCATATGGTTGGTACCAAGGTAAGTGCGTAACTTACCCATATTTTTGGTACCAAGGGTAAGTGCGTAACTTACCCATATGGTTGGTACCAAGGGTAAGTGCGTAACTTACCCATATGGTTGGTACCAGGGTAAGTGCGTAACTTACCCATATGGTTGGTTCCAAGAGTAAGTGCGTAACTTACCCATATGGTTGGTACCAAGGGTAAGTGCGTAACTTACCCATATGTTGGTACCAAGGGTAAGTGCGTAACTTACCCATATGGTTGGTACCAAGGGTAAGTGCGTAACTTACCCATATGGTTGGTACCAAGGGTAAGTGCGTAACTTACCCATATGGTTGGTACCAAGAGTAAGTGCGTAACTTACCCATATGGTTGGTACCAAGGGTAAGTGCGTAACTTACCCATATGGTTGGTACCAAGGGTAAGTGCGTAACTTACCCATATGGTTGGTACCAAGGGTAAGTGCGTAACTTACCCATATGGTTGGTACCAAGAGTAAGTGCGTAACTTACCCATATGGTTGGTACCAAGGGTAAGTGCGTAACTTACCCATATGGTTGGTACCAAGGGTAAGTGCGTAACTTACCCATATGGTTGGTACCAAAGTAAGTGCGTAACTTACCCATATGGTTGGTACCAAGAGTAAGTGCGTAACTTACCCATATGGTTGGTACCAAGGGTAAGTGCGTAACTTACCCATATGGTTGGTTCCAAGAGTAAGTGCGTAACTTACCCATATGGTTGGTACCAAGGGTAAGTGCGTAACTTACCCATATGGTGGTACCAAGGGTAAGTGCGTAACTTACCCATATGGTTGGTACCAAGGGTAAGTGCGTAACTTACCCATATGGTTGGTACCAAGAGTAAGTGCGTAACTTACCCATATGGTTGGTACCAAGAGTAAGTGCGTAACTTACCCATATGGTTGGTACCAAGGGTAAGTGCGTAACTTACCCATATGGTTGGTACCAAGGGTAAGTGCGTAACTTACCCATATGGTTGGTACCAAAGGTAAGTGCGTAACTTACCCATATGGTTGGTACCAAAGAGTAAGTGCGTAACTTACCCATATGGTTGGTACCAAGAGTAAGTGCGTAACTTACCCATATGGTTGGTACCAAGGGTAAGTGCGTAACTTACCCATATGGTTGGTACCAAGGGTAAGTGCGTAACTTACCCATATGGTTGGTACCAAGGGTAAGTGCGTAACTTACCCATATGTTTGTACCAAGAGTAAGTGCGTAACTTACCCATATGGTTGGTACCAAGGGTAAGTGCGTAACTTACCCATATGGTTGGTACCAAGGGTAAGTGCGTAACTTACCCATTTGTTGGTACCAAGGGTAAGTGCGTAACTTACCCATATGGTTGGTACCAAGAGTAAGTGCGTAACTTACCCATATGTTGGTACCAAGGGTAAGTGCGTAACTTACCCATATGGTGGTACCAAGGGTAAGTGCGTAACTTACCCATATGGTTGGTACCAAGGGTAAGTGCGTAACTTACCCATATGTTGGTACCAAGGGTAAGTGCGTAACTTACCCATATGGTTGGTACCAAGAGTAAGTGCGTAACTTACCCATATGGTTGGTACCAAGGTAAGTGCGTAACTTACCCATATGGTTGTTCCAAGAGTAAGTGCGTAACTTACCCATATGGTTGGTACCAAGGTAAGTGCGTAACTTACCCATATGGTTGGTACCAAGGGTAAGTGCGTAACTTACCCATTTTGTTGGTACCAAGGTAAGTGCGTAACTTACCCATATGGTTGGTACCAAGAGTAAGTGCGTAACTTACCCATATGGTTGGTACCAAGGGTAAGTGCGTAACTTACCCATATGGTTGGTACCAAGGGTAAGTGCGTAACTTACCCATTTTGTTGGTACCAAGGGTAAGTGCGTAACTTACCCATATGGTTGGTACAAGAGTAAGTGCGTAACTTACCCATATGGTTGGTACCAAGGGTAAGTGCGTAACTTACCCATATTACGGTTCCAAGAGTAAGTGCGTAACTTACCCAATGGTTGGTACCAAGGGTAAGTGCGTAACTTACCCATATGGTGGTACCAAGAGTAAGTGCAACTTACCCATATGGACGGTACCAAGAATAAGTGCGTAACTTACCCATATGTTTGTACCAAGGGTAAGTGCGTAACTTACCCATATGGTTGGTACCAAGGGTAAGTGCGTAACTTACCCATTGGTTGGTACCAAGGTAAGTGCGTAACTTACCCATATGGTTGGTACCAAGGGTAAGTGCGTAACTTACCCATATGG
>CANJKZ010000599.1:0-251929 GCA_947471745.1 Closterium sp. Naga37s-1
CCCTGACACCCCCACCATCACTCACACTGCCTGCACACACACACACACACACGCTTGCACGTGTGGCTGGATCCATGGAGCAGCTGCATGAGACAGAACCAGGGCGAGGGCCCAAGGGGCGTCGTGCCATGCGGGTGTGCGCAAGGCAAGGGGAGGCCGTGTGGGGTAGATGTGGATTCTTGTGTTCACACACTCATGTGGTGAGGAAGGATGCCTGTTGATGCACAGCCCTCCACTAGTTCATTCAACTCACTCTCCCAAGGAGGATTCGTGGTAGGAGTGTTGTGTAGGCAGTTCACCATTGTTGTGCACTAGTATAGTCGGCTCGGCACAGAGCAGATACAAGCAGCTGATTAGAGCCAGAACCTGCCTGAGCAGATTAAAATTATTTCGAATCAACTGCAATGTAATCTGTCCTTTATATGGTATGCCTTGTTTTAGATTACACATGGCAAGCAATGAGCCTTGAGGCTGTGGAGGGCTGTCGAGCCGCGAGCGTGTGGGGCAGGACGGCAGTGCATGGCAAGGCACAACAGAGCGCGGTTACACGTCGAGGTCGAGGAGCATCTCGCCGACCTTGACGGTCTGCCCCTCCTTCACGTAGATGCCGCGGATCACCCCCGCCTCCTCCGCGCGAATCACATTCCTCATCTTCATCGCCTCGATCGTCACCAGCTCGTCCCCGGGCAGCACCTGCCACCCACAGCCACGTGCAGTGTGGGCGCGACAAGGCACATTTTATATTAGCAGGCAGTGGGTGGGGTGTGTCATGATAGGTGGACAAGAGGCAGTGTGGCACGAGCAAGAAGGATGGGTTCAAAGGTGTGACATGGGGTGGTAGAGCAGGGGGGGGTCGTTGTTCACCTTCTGCTTGTAGCGCACGGAGATCTTGACGACAGAGCCCGGCATGGGCGTGCGGATGAGCTGCACACACAGAGGAGCCCACACCAAGGATGTGGTGAGACTCGGCCGACAGTGATGAGTGAGGAGAAAATTGAAGCATGCAGCCACAGGGTAGTTTGTTGGTGCAATCAGGCAAGGGAGAGAGTACATGAGAGGCAGCAGTGGGCAGGGGGCCTCACATGGGCGACGTCGTCGGTCTTCTTCTTGGGCATGAACTTCTGCAGCGGTGCTAAGTCCGCTCGCTGCACCAACACCTCGTCCTGCTCGTATGCCACCCAGGGGAGAGCAAGGGGAGCAACGCATGGACAGGCGTGAGGGGAGAGTGTGAAGAAAGGAAGAGTGTGTGAGAGGTGGACCAAGAAAGGAAGGAAAGTGGGCAGTTTTGCAAGGGACACTCGAAGGACGGATTTGTGAGGGTTGGGTTGGGAGAAAAGGAGCAGCAACTTACCTTGATGCTGCCGTGGTAGAGCATGGAGAAGCCACGTGGCAGCTCCTGGCGGATGCACACACTGGTGTCCTTGCCGTCCAGGCTCATGTGGATGAGCCCCTTGCCACTCAGGATGGGGTCGCGCTCCTCCACCTCCATCACCTCCCCCGCCACGTCCACCTTCTGCGAACCCCCCATGCGACCCCCCACAGGCACATACACGAACAGCAGATTGCCCCAACACACCCCATGCGCCCCACCACAAGCAAACGCAGGAACAGCGACTGTTAGTGCAGGATACTAAGGAATGAGTTGGAATGCAACAACACTCATACGAACTGTAGAATGCACATGCAGGCAGCACTACACACACACACGAGCGACCTCACACCCCAACCAAGACTCCCACGCGACAATTCCTATCCCAGTTCAACTGAGCGGCAATCACAGGCAGCCATGCACGGGCGAGGACCGAGAGAGAGAGAGCAGCGGCACTCACAGCGCGGCGCAGCACGGGGTGTTTGTCGGAGGGCCAGTGCGTGAGAGTGACTGGCACCTGTTGCCCATCCACGGGCACCACCAGCTTCTCCGTCACTGCCTTCTGTGACAGCGTTGCTGCTGCTGCTGCCAGTCATGCATGGGAGAGGGGCTAGAGAGAAGCACTCACAGCGCGGCGCAGCACGGGGTGTTTGTCGGAGGGCCAGTGCGTGAGGGTGACAGGCACCTGCTGGCCATCCACGGACACCACCAGCTTCTCCGTCACTGCCTTCTGTGACAGCGTTGCCGCTGCTGCTGCTGCCGTGGCGTCTGCTGCCGGGCGGTCGGAGGTGACGGTGGCAGAGGCGCGCACGCCCTTGATCACGTGCAGGAAGGCTGATATGCCCGCCAACTCGCTCTGAAGGTGGGGGTTGGGGAGGGGCGGGTGGGAGGGAGGGAGTAGCAGTGAGAGAAGTTTAAGGAATAATAGGAGGCGGAAGATAGAAAGAGGAAGGATACGGAGGGGCGGTGAGAGAGTGAAGAGAGGCAGTGGGCACGTGAAGAGAGGGTGATGCAGCAGAGGGTTGAGGAGAAAACATGGCCGCGACACTGCCATCCAGGCGTGGCATGGGGAGGGGGGGGTGGGGCGCACCTCTTCACGGGGAGAGAGGTGGTCGTTGTAGAAGCCAGCAGGGAAGTTGTCCTGAATGAAGTTGGTCGTTATGTTGCCCGATGCAAACGCCTGGGGGGAGAGGGGGGAAGTGGTTGACGGGGAAACCCAAATCATGCAAACAACGGGGAGTCGAATCAGCAGATGGTCAGGCTTGATGTGGTAGTTGCTGGGATCAGCTGGCATTGAGCGCGAGCAACACATGTCTACGGTATGGAGAAAAGCATTCTATTCTGGGGCCCCGGGGCACAGCAGTGTGGTGCGGTGCTGGCATAAGTTATGACATGAAGGCCAACGTGCAAGGCAGCATGCGAGGCGGGGAGGGCTGTGCAGGGCGGGGGCTGACCGGATGGGAGACGATGCAGCGCAGGAAGGGGATGTTGCTCTCTATGCCCTCGATGTAGTGCCGGTCCAGGGCGTACTGTTATGGGTGGAGTGCGGTGGGGAGGGGTCAGGTGGGGTGGGGTGGCAAGGGACCGTGTTGGTAGAGGTGAGTGGAGCGATGGTGGAGGAAGGAAGTGGCAGCAATTGGATAGACTGGGTCAAACGAAGAGGGAAAGGAAGCAGCAGGCAGAAAAAGAGAAGGGAAAGATGGCGGCATGACACAGCAAAGCAGGGCAAGGCGCGGGCGGGACAAGGCGTGGGCGGGACAAGGCGTGGGTGGGACACTGACCTCCATCTTGTCAATGGCCGCATCGCGTGTGGGCGCCCACGTGGTCACCTGCCACACAGCACGCACAGCAGCACAGCAGCACAGCACAGGGAAGAGCAGCACTCGCCTGTCAACTCGCGTTCACAGTGGGTGCTCATGCTGGAATAGCATGAAATTGAGGGTGGCAGTAGCAGGGAGCTTGCATGAGAAGCTGTCTTGGGTGGCAATCGCGAGAAGTGTAAACAGGAGGGGGTGGTAGTAGAAGGTACCTTGGACATGAGGGGGTGGTAATAGAAGTTGATGACGTCACCCTCAGCAACACCCGAGTCGATGCGCAGAATGCCCTCGTTTGAGCACTGCATGACGGGCTCTATGTACCGTAGGATCTTGCCACTCGACCTGCATCAACAGCCAGAGATGGCGGCACGGAGACAGCATGGTGTGGGAAGGGCAGCAGCCTACAGGAATGCAGAACAGTGGTATGGAAGGGCTAAGGCACACAGGTAAGCAGGGATGGCGCCACGAGGAGGTGGGCGCACGTGATGCAGCATGGGCATGGGCATGGGCATGGGCATGGGCATGGGCATGGGCATGGGCATGGGGAAGAGCAGCAGGCAGAGCAGAGAGAGGGGGTTTGGACGTACGGGAGGAAGTTCTTGCGAGGGTTGTCGCTGTAGATGCGCGCTCCAATGGCCCAGCCCTTGGGCTCCGCAATGTGCTCCTGCGCCACGGCGAGCTTCTGCCCCGCTGCTGCCCTCAGCATGAGCTCCACTATGTCCACCCCCGTCACACACTCCGATGCCACGTGCCCCGCCTGAAGGGCGGGGGGAGGGGGGAAACGGGTTGGGAGTGGGAGAGGAGGGGGACTTAGAAGTGCACACCTGCTGCTGCCCGCAGCATGAGCTCCACTATGTCCACCCCTGTCACACACTCCGATGCCACGTGCCCCGCCTGACAGGCACGGGAAGGGGGGTGGGGGAAAAGGGGGGAAGAGTGGGGGGGAAGGGGACTCAAGAGTGCACCTGCCGTTGCCCTCAGCATGAGCTCCACGATATCCACCCCCGTCACACACTCCGATGCCACATGCCCCGCCTGAAGGAGCGGGGGGAGGGGCGGGAAAGGGGGGGAGTGGGAGAGCGGCTCAAGAGTGCACACCTGCTGCTGCCCTCAGCATGAGCTCCACTATGTCCACCCCCGTCCCACACTCCGATGCCACGTGCCCCGCCTGGCAGGGAAAAAAAGGGGGGGAGACGGCGAGATATGGGAGAGGGGGAGATGCGGAGACGGGGAGATACGAAGAGGGGAGATATGGGATAAGAGGAGAAGGGGGGGGGGCAGAAGGGGAGAGGAGGGGGAGGGAGGGGCGGGGGGGGAGTGGGGGTTTCCCTTTCACAAGTCTTCCACTTTTTGCTTCTGTTTGTCTGCTGTGGAGGTTCTGCTGTGTGTTTGTGGTGTACACAGCACACTGTTGGTGATTCGTTGGGTTGTCTCTTGGTACATGCATGACAGTGGGTGGATGGAGATGAAATGGAGATGGAGTGAGGTGAGGCGGGAGGGGAGGGAGCGCTTACATGCAGGCGAGTGCTCATGCCTCGGAAGTAGATGTCCTTGCTCTGACTCAGTAGGAACTCCACCGTGCCTGCCGGCCACGCAAGCACACACAAACACACACGCAACGCATGAGGACGCACGCAAAGCGAGTCACATTTTACATGGTCCGGTACGTGCACTCATGCCATCCCACATCCTCCCGCCCACACTGCCCTCCCATATACGTGTAGCAACACAAACGTTCCGCGTGCACAGTGCACACACAGGTGCGGCCGGGCACACTGACCGGTGGTGTCGTAGCTGATGGAGCGCGCCAGCGCCACCGACCGCTGCACCAGCGCCTTTTGAGGTGCCTCAAAAGCGCACGAGAGCACACGGGTGTGGGCACGCACCGGTGGTGTCGTAGCTGATGGAGCGCGCCAGCGCCACTGACTGCTCCGCCAGTGCCTTGCGCGTGGCCGTTGAGTCGTCTCACAAGTCATCACTCACTGTGTGCAGGGAGCACAGGAGAGCACACGGGTGTGGGCACTGACCGGTGGTGTCGTAGTTGATGGAGCGTGCCAGCGCCACGGACTGCTCCACCAGCGCCTTGCGCGTGGCGGCGTCCACAAACGTGCTCGGTGACTCGTCTATCAGCTGCTCCCCGCCCCACATACGGTGGCGGGAGGGTGCAGGGGGAGGGGGCAGGGGGGGAAACCGGGGGAGGGAGGGGGTTGGGGAAGTGGGGGGTGAGGAGGAGATTACGATGGCAACACGAGCGTGGCGGACTCTGCCTAGGGGAACAATGACGGTACCAATAGGCACATCGGAGAAGGGCCGATGCGGAGGTGAACAAGGGAATGAGGCGGAAAGGAAGGACAGGAGGGAGGACGGCCAGGGAGAGCAGGCGAGCGTACCTTTTGGTAGCGCCTCTGGATGGACGCCTCTCGCTCCGGGAACCACAGCTGACATGCGCCAACACGATGGAGTGGAGGTGCATGGGGCACAGGGAGGGAGGAAGAGGCACGGATGGTCTCATTAGAACGTGGTATGAAGGAGAGTGAGGGGTGTATGCGTTGTGCAGTGAAAGAAACGAGGGGAGAGGCGCGGGGAATGTAGTGCGACACAGTGCACGCACCATGCCGCCATGCTTGTCGGCCACGATCTGAATCTCAATGAGCCGCGCCTTCTCCAGGTAGCTGCCATCATGGACGGGCATGGACGGGCATGGAGAGAGGGCATGGCGGGAGGCAAGGCGGCAGCAGGTCAGCCTGGAAACGACCTCGTCTGGAAAGCGCGACTCTACATGCTCGTCCAATGGCCGTCATGGCTTTCGCTTGACATCCAGGCCAGCATGCCGTGCAAGGCCATCGCACCCCCACCACACCCCCATCCCCACCGCGCAGCTCCTCTATATTCTCGTGCAGACAGCATATTCGCCCTCCCCTTCACCAACCATTCTTTTCCCCCGCTCTTCCCCCCCTCTTCCCCCCCTCCTATTCCCCGCCTCCCAGCCTGCCGTGAGCGCTCACTGTTCGACGACGACTTGGCTGTGCGCGCCAGGCGAGACGAACGAGAGGTCCTGCTGGAACTGGTCGTAGTGGTCCCGCACCTCACGCGCGTTCCTGCGCGGTCAACGTGGGTCAGGGAGCAGAGCAATGCGGTGTGAGAAAGGCAGCAGTTGCAGCAGGAGGCAGCAGAGAGTGCTGTGCTAGAAATGTGGACGCAGAGAAGCGGTGCTGTAGGAACAATGAGGATTGAGAGAGGCGAGCTTACGAGGCAATGCGCAGCACATGGGACTGGTTGCGGTCGAGGGACTTGAGCACCACTGGGAAGCCCACCTTGTTGGCTGTGGGGCATGGGGATGGCGGGCAATGGAGGCGGTGGGCAGAGCACAGCGAGGAGGCACCACAGCAGAAGCAAGTCACCACGTGGCATCAGGCGTTACAATCATTGACTCCGTTCAGGATGCCACAAGAGCGTATGAACGGGGGTGGGGAAAGGGCTAAAAAAGGGGAGGACGGGGGCGAGAGGGCGTACCGAGTTGGACGGCGTGGTCCTCATCGGAGGCAACGGCATCCCCGATGGGCAGCACCTGCAGCCCCGCCGCCACCGCCGCGTGCTTGCTTGCCGTCTGTGCGGGACAGCAGTGGGGAGAGGGGCAAGCATGGCGCACAAGGGTGGACCATTCCAGGCCCGCGCACGCGAGGGAGAGCTCTCATCAAGGCATTGCGCAGCGTGCGAGTGTGCTGCGCACACGCGGAGGGTGAGTGTTACCTCGCCCCGTACGCTTGATAGGACTCGATGTGGGTCCTGACCTTGTCATACGACATGTGACCCTACCTCCATCTGTGTGTGAGATGACGTAATGGGGCTCTCACCTTGTCTTTCATGAGTCGCATGACCTCGGGCGTGGGGCCCACGAACGTGACGCCCTGCGCCTTGAGCTTCTCCGCGAACTCGGGCTTCTCCGACAGGAAGCTGTACCCCGGATGCACCTGCGCGCGCCCGCGTTGCGGAGCAGCAGGGGAGTGAGCATATGGAGATAAGAATTTAGTAACACCACTGATCTGGAATGAAATTCCTTTCTCTCTATTGTGAGCTGCGAGGCTGTTTAAAACGCATGTCAGAAGCACTGCTCAGTTGCATGCTAACCGTTTCACAGTGCATTGGAATCTGGTTCGACGATACAATCTGACAGCAGAGCGGCGGCGGCGGCGGCACTCACGGCGTCGGCGCCGGCTTTGATGACGGCATCCATCACGCGCTCCACGTTGCGGTAGCTCTCGTTCGCCGGCGACGGGCCCTGCACGTCGCACAGGCAGCGTACACGGGAACGAGGGATGCAAGCGCTGAAGATGACGTATGCTGGCAACAGCAGGAGACGAAGCTGGTGAATGCTGGGAGCGGATGCAGGACTGGATGACAGTCCGTTTCGGCGGATCAGCGAAGACCACTACGCGGTAAAACAGTTGACACATCTAAGACGACTGGATTCTGGGCTGGTCATGGTGTTGCGAGGGAAGAGGGACCGGGGTCGAGGGACGACGGACGACGGACGACGGACGAGGGAGAAGAGACGCACGACGTGGACGGCCTCGTCGGCGAGGCGGACATGGGGAGCCTCGATGTCGGTGTCGGAGTAGATGGCGACGGTGGGGATGCCTAGCTTCTTCGCCGTGCGCAGTATGCGACACGCGATCTCGCCGCGATTCGCCACCAATAGCTTGTTGAACAGCTGCGAAGTGAAACGGAGAAACATGTTGGAAGTGGGGCGAAGTCTTTCTTGATTGTTTTGTAAGAAATTGCTACACCCAAGTAGTCGCAATCGCTGGAACTTGGCCATTGGTACGGCATTGCATGTCGGGCTATGCGCAACGGACCTTATCTTCTGAGCTGTCTGAGGAGTATGGTCGGTGGATCTGGCTCAGGTAAGGGACGACTTTGGGGCTCAAGTATAGCGCAACGCGAGCATTGTCGCGATGCAGTGTCGAGCGCGACGACGGCGACCTAGCTGCGGTCGTCGCAAGCCTCGTAGCACAGAATCTCCACATCTTTACGAAGGAATGGCTGGTCAATATATGAAGTGGCCCGAAAACAGTAGCAAATGAAGTATTGCCTGTACTCCAGGAATTAACCGATTGACAGGGCAATGGCTCTGTCTTAGAGCTGTCTAATCACCGAAGTAGCCGGTAATGTCGATGGTACTGCCGCTGCCGAAAGAAGCAACGCCAGAGAAGGCCTGTAGTACGAGACACAAACTAGTCTTCTTGGCTAGTCTCTGAGTCAATGGTATCTCCTGTTTTGTGTCTGGTGTTCTCGAGAGCTCTTTTCCTCTCTTCTCAGGCTTTCTAGCCTCAGAAGGGCAGGAATGGTTGGGTGAGGTGATGCTCTGAACGGTCTGCTACCACAAGTCCATCTGGTTACGATTATGCGAAACCGACCTTCATTCGAGAGATGAGCAGCGACAGCTGCGACCAGGGCTCGACTCTGAACGAATGCGACCTTCTTCGCGAACCACTTCCTTCTTCGCGACGGAAAGACTCCCAGGGAATTGTTTGATTTTCTTGTAGGCTGTGGCGTGGCACGGATTTGCGTGTGGTACGGGATGACCTGGCGGAATCTCTCTAATCATAGGAGGCTGTACCCGGAAATCTTGGACGAAGCAGAATCATCCGTGGAGTGGAGGGGATGGAGTGTTCTGTTGTAAAACTGCCCATTCCAACCAGCTCTATCCCATATCCTAAATGGCATGCTGTCATATGTCCTTTTACGATTAATCAGTCATTTTCCCATCCTCCGCGTTGATATCACCACCTTTACCTATATCTCATCCGAGTCAATTTGATGGACTTACGGAATTTTAAAGAAGAATTTATATGGCAATTGCGAACAATAATAGGCTCCTAAAAGAAGGTCGAATTCTCCTATAACATGGTTGAAACCGCTGGGCATGTGCGTTACTCGCGAAAAACATTCCACCAATCACAAAGCATCACCTGGGTCACGTTCTTCCAAACAGTCGGCAGTTCTGGTGTTTCTAGTGCGGGCAAGCCAATCGCGGCGCATAACTTTTCCCGCCGCCATAGCGAGCAGCAATCAATCATTTGCACGCCTGCCAGCAAATGCTGCAGCATGCGAGAGGGTCAATTATTTTCTGCCCGTTTCCAATCTGCTGGCCTGAACGCCTGCACTGCTGAAACTGCCTATTCTTAGCAAACCTCTGGGCAGGCTGCATCTCTGAGGCACCACATAAAATCGTGCAGAAACGTACTGTAACCCTATCACCCATGCTGACATTGACTTCAGCTCAAATTCAAGATTTCCTGATTGGACTCAACGATCTATGTGCACTCCCTCTGCTCCAACCAAATTGGGAGTGAAAACCGCCATAGCGCACAGAACAGGACACTACCTCCAAGTAGGCTTCGCCTCCTCCACTCCACCTGTTCACCTCTCGTCCATGTCTCGTCTCCAACGCACGCAGTTCATCTGAAATTTGGTCTTTCTTACTTCATTGGAATCAAAGCTGTTAGTCTGTACGGTCTTGTGGCATTAGCGATCGGGGATTGTACACAGCAACATCTATGTATGCTTAGGCATGTTTCGTACGCCGTCGCACTCAGAATGTCGTCCAACCACACCGTCACGTCAGACGTCGACCGTTATTACAGACGGCAGGAATTTTACGGCAGACAGCCGGCTGCTGTCGTCAGACGACGAGGAGGAGCTCACAGGCTGGACCGACGGAAGTAGCCGGCAGCCGTTAGCGAGTAAAGCGTCAGGCCGTAAAGGGGACGTAGAGCCGACGGTATCTGGCAGGAAAATCAAGGATGAAACAGGCAGAGAGAAAGGAGGAAGGACGAAGGGGAAAGCGGGGCGCGATAAAGAGGGCGTGGACAAAGAGGAGCCGAGGAAGGAAGGGAGGAGGAAGGAGGAGAGGAGGAAGAAGTCGCGGTCATGGAGCGACATGTCCGCTGAGAGCGACGACCGATTGCTCGCCACTCACGATGATGGAAGCAACCGCGGTGCCGTGAAACCTTGGAACTCTGGGGAATCTCCCGAAGCGCGCGATGTTTTGTTGGTTTCTGACCCGAGTGGTCTCGCTAGGGTTGACTCAGCAGGGTCCCCGTCGAACCTGGCGCAGTCGTGGTGGCGCGTGCCTCGGTCACACAGCCGAGCCGAGAGCACAGGCTCGGCGAGCTCATCAATTCCCGGGCCTGGCTTTCTGGAAGTCCAGGGTCGGAAGAATGAGGATGAAATTGCGGTCGACCAATCAGGTGATGCCAGGTCAGCGTCCCCCATCCCCCACATTGGCTTGCGCAAGCATGTAAAGAGACGACTATCCAGGATATTGGGACACGTGAAAGGGAAGCTTCTGGGTAATGGGGAAGAGGAGGAAGGGGCGGATGCTGGGGACAGGTGGGAGGAGGAGGCACGCGCAAGGAAAGGGCACGCGGAGGAGGGCGGGTGGGGAAGAGCGGGGGAGGGGGAGTGGGGGGAGAGCGAGGGGGACGGGGAGGGCAGCGAGAGCAGTTTCGTGCCTGGGAGCGAGGGAGGCAGCGTGGTGGTGTGGAGCGAGTCAGGCACGGTGACCACAGGGGGCGCGTGGAGCGAGGCGGAGAGCGTGGTTATCCACCACTCCCACGCATCTCACCCCGCACGCTCCACACCTAGAGTCTCGTCGCATGACGGCAACAGCAGTGGTGCTGATAATGCTGCTGGCCGTGCGTCGAAGCAGCAGCAGCAAGGGCGCATGGGGGGGCGTGCGGGGAAAGAGCAGGGCCAGAGCAGCAGCGGGAATGCTTGGGGGAGCGGGTGGAGAGGCGGAGAGGAAGCGGTAGAGGAGGGAGCACGCGCGCAGGTCCCTGTGCGCAAAACTGCCGCGGACTGGTTTGAGGACGATGAGGATGACGAGTGGGGGCTCGCTGGCGAGGCGAGGGGGGAAGAATCTGAGAGCGTGGCGGGGGACGCAGGTGGGAGCGGCAGCTGGGGTAGGAGTGGGAGCGCGCAGCAGCGCGCGCAGGGCGATGGGAGGGGCGCAGGGGGGTTGACGCGCAAGCCCGTTGACGTGGCTGGGGCGGATGAGTTTGGTGAGTGGAGCGAGAGCGGTTCTAGCGAGGGGGAGACGGAGGAGGAGAAGAGGCGGAGAGAGGAGGTGCTGCGGAGGCGGAGGGCGCAGGCGGAAGGGGGGCGCGGGGGACGGGGGTCCGCGCAGAGTGGCAGTGGGTGGGGTGGGCGGAAGAGTGAGGAGGAGAGAGGGAATGGTTGGGAGGGAGGGAGTGGGAGAGAGAGAGGGAGTGGGAAGGAGAGAGGGAGTGGGAAGGAGAGAGGGAGTGGGAAAGAGGGAGGGAGTGGGAGGGAGAGAGGGAGTGGGAGGGAGAGAGGGAGTGGGAAGGAGAGAGGGAGTGGGAAGGAGAGAGGGAGTGGGAAGGAGAGAGCTACGGCTAACAAACAAGATGCGAGTGAGGCTTATGTGCAAAGTGACAGCGCCAGGCGAGCAGCAGGCGCAGCAGCCGCGTGGGAAAGGATTGTGGGGAAGAAAGCAGCCCCTTCCCCTGCTGCACCTACTCATGCCCCTGCTGCCCCTGCTGCTTCTGCCCCGGCTGCATCTACCCCTGTCGCGTCCGCCCGTGGTACACCCACCTCAAGAGTCGCCGCCCCCCTGGCATCCTCAGCCCTCCCTGACTTTGACTCTCTCAGCGACACCACCAGCAGCGGCAGCGACAGCGGTGACGTCAGATGCAGCAAGAGCAGGCAGCAGGGCAAGGGCAAGGGCAGGGTGTCGATGGTGCCACACTCGCTTCCAATGAGTCTCAGTACCACGGAGCACGGCTTTCTCTCCAGCCCTGAGTACGATGAGGCTCTGGGCAGTGGGCAGGCGCCTTCCATGCTGCCCAAGTCCTTCCTCCCGCCCTCCCGCAGCCTCACTACCGCTGCTGAAGCCGCTGCTGCTGCTGCTGCGGCTGGTGCTTCTGGGGGCAGCAGCTGGACGTCCAGCCTCGGCGCCCCTGCCTCTGCTGCCAGCCCTGCTGGAGGCTCGGGGATAGGGTCTGGTGCGGGTCTGGGGTCGTGGAAGAGCATGAAGCGCCGGCTCGGCCGGGCCACGAGCGTGGGCTCGGTGCAGACGGATATGGATGGGTGGTGGAGTGAGGATGGGTGGAGCGAGATGGGGAGGGGTGATGGGCGGGACGAGGTGGGCAGCTGGTGGGACGAGGAGAGTGTGATGAGCAGCTTCAGAGGGGAGAGGGGGGGCGGTGGAGGGGGAACAGGGGGGTGGATGCGGAGTCTGTCTCGAGGGAGCATTGGAGGGGGAGGGGAGTGGGGGGAGAGTGGAAGTGTCCCAGGCACGCCATCTTCTGGCCGCCCCAAGACTGCTGACCCGGCATTCGGCCGCAGTGGACTAGGACGCCTGAATTCAGGCGAGGGGGGACGTGGAGCGGGGGAGGGGTTGGCAGCAGGGGGGGGAACCGGGGGGGATGGCGCGGGCGCGGAAGGGGGCGGAGGGGAGGCGGACGTGAGGGCATCGAGCTCGTTTCTGGTGAACTGGCGGCGCAAGCGGCGGCAACTACAGCAGGAGCAGGCAAGGATGCAGGATGCTCTAGCAGCAGGGGGCGGGGTGGGCCGGCCGGAGCGAGGGTCCAGGAGGATCGTCGCCGCCGCCAAGCCTCTGGTTCGGATCCGAGGCTCGGGAGTAGGTTCGATGGGGGGGATGGACGGGGGAAGGGGGCTGGAGCGGGTGGTTGAGAGGCGTGGGGAGGGGGGTTGGTCGGAATCATGCAGTAGTGGGAGTTGTGGTGGTAGTGCCAACAGCAGTGGACGGAGGATGGGGGAAGCGGACAGCCAAAGCAGCAGCAGGCGAGGGAATGGTGCTGGGAGCTCCTCCCTTGCTGCTCCGGGTCTCTCACGTACTGCTGCTGCTGCTGCTGCTGCGAGTGGTTCTGCTGGTGGTGGTGGCAGGGGCATGGGCAGCAGTGGGGCTGCGGGGGGAAGGGCACTGGTGAAGCATGCGAGCTGGCAGCAGGAGAGGGTGATCAGGCAGGGCAGCCCATGGGGGTCCAGAGGCGCAGGCGCAGGGGCAGGCGCGCTTCTGCAATCCGTGGGGCAGGGGGGGCGTGGGGGCGAGGGGGGACG
Organism: Closterium sp. Naga37s-1; assembly: GCA_947471745.1. Taxonomy (NCBI): domain Eukaryota; kingdom Viridiplantae; phylum Streptophyta; class Zygnematophyceae; order Desmidiales; family Closteriaceae; genus Closterium; species Closterium sp. Naga37s-1. The sequence continues at coordinate 13,294 of CANJKZ010000599.1, forward strand.
CGAGGGGGGTGATGCTAGGGGAAGAGGGGGAGATGGCGGTGGGAGGGGCGTGGGAGGGCGGCAGTTTGTGCGGCACTTGAGCCTGCAGGAGCGGGGCAGTGGAGGTGCGGGGGGCATGGAAGCCAAGGTTGTGGAGGGAGGAAGGAGGGCAGCGGGAGGAGGGGGAGGAGGAGGGGGAGGAGGAGGGCTAGGAGGGTGGTTGCCTGGCAGGCCTGGGTTGCCGCCTTCAGGATCGATGTCAAGCCGAAGCACTGGCAAGGCGCCACCTGCTTTGAGCCCCACTGCCCCAACTCACAGTGCTGCCACTGCCGCCATAACTAGCAGTATCAGCAGCGCCAGCAGCAGCAGCCGGTCAGGGCGGGTTTTTCAGAAGAACCTAAGCCTCCCAGAGGAGAGGATCTCCCGACGGAGCAGTGGCCACTGGGACGCTGCCACGTCAGCAGCAGGAAGCGACTCAAACCCCAGAACCCCTCAGCTAGCCAGTCCAGCTGGCCGCTCCCCATTGGCTGGCAGGGGGCTGAGCGCGGCTGAGAGGGGGGGAAGCAGGGATTGGGGGGCAGGGCGAGCAGGGGCGCCCGAGACAGCAGGGGGGACAACAGGTGAGCGGAGGTTTGTGCGGCACCTGAGTCTGCAGGAGGAGGGGGGCGGCCGTCACAGGAAGAGCTTCAGTCAGTGGTCCTTAGGCCTGGGCCTCGTTGCTGCTGCCGCCTCACCTGTAACCCCAGGCTCGGTGGGAGGCTCGGAGCGCAGGTCCGGGCTGGGTGGTTCGGAGAGGCGGCTGGCTCGGAGGATGAGTTTGGGAGGTGGGGAGGTGTTCAGTGCTAGCGAGTTGGGGATAGCTGTGGAGCAGTGGGAGGGGTGGCGCGAGGGTGTGGGGGGACTACTGAGAAAGGTGGCGGGGGGTAGCAAGGACGAGAGCACAGCAGGTGCTGCTGCTGCAGCAGGGACTGGTGGGAGGCGCAGTGGTGGTGTGGGGGGACAGCAGCAGAGCAGCTTGGCAGGGGGGAGTGGGGCGGAGGCGGGTGAGAGGGGAGCGGGGGGCGCGGGGGAGGCGAGGGCGGAGAGGCGGGCACGGTACGCCCTGAGGGGCGTGCAGGGCAGCCGGCTGAGGGAGCGTGCGTTCAGACAGCGCTGGGGTGCAGGTGGGGCGACGCCTGTTGTGGAAGAGGGTGAGGAGGAAGGCGAGGAGAGTGAAAGGAGCACAGCGGGCGAGGTGGGGGTGGCGGATGGGGAGGGGAGGAGAGTGCAGAGTGAGGTGGAAAGGAGGGCGGAGGGCAAGGGGGAGGGGGGGGCCAAGGGTGCGAGAAACGGAGAGCGGAAGAGTGAGGTGAATGGGGAGAGGAAGGGGGAGGGGAATGGGGTGGAAGCGGAGGAGAACAAGGGGGGGGGGAAGGGCGAGGGAAGGATGGAAGAGACGGAGCAGGAAAAGGAGGAGGTGAAGAAGGAACAGGGGCTGCAAAGTGTCTCTGAGAAGAGGAGGATGAGAGTTGGAGAGGATTCGAATGAGAACCATGAACGACTGAGAGGAGGTGAGGAGGCAGAGGGGAGAAGTCGCAGGGTAGAGCAGGAGGCGGTGAGAACGAGTGACGGAACGAGAGGGGAGAGTGGTGGTGGTGGGGACGAGGACAACAGGGAGGTCCGAAGGAGGAATGAGGAGGGTGTGCGCGGAGGTGGGGAGAGCGCAGCAAGGGGTGAGGAAGCAGGGCAGGGCAACACTGATGCGGGCGGTGGTGGGGGCGGTGGTGGGGGCGGTGGTGGGAGTGGTGGTGGGGGTGGTGGTGGGGGCATTGATGGGGGACGTGAATTGCCGTGGAAATCAGGATGGCAGAAGCAGGCGGGGCAATCGATGTGGGTGTATGAGGCACGTGGGGAAGAGAAGGAGATGGGCCATGCGGTGAAGGCGGAGGAGCAGTTTCAGAGACACACACATGGTGAGATGAAGGGGCAGGGGGAGACGAAGGAGAAGGAGAAAGACAAGGAGCGGGAGAGGGAGCAGGAGAGGGAGCAGGAGAGGGAGCAGGAGAGAGAGAAGGCTAAGGAGAGAGAAAAGGAGCAGCATGAGATGCAGAGGGGGCATGGGCAGGGAAGCGTGCAGCGAAACATGGCAGGGCAAGAGCTGCTGCATGCAGAGGGGGTTGGGAAGGAGGGGAGGGCGGGTGTGGGTGCAGACGCAGGCAGCACAAGTCTGTTGACCCGCAGCTCTAGTGTGCCACATCCTGCTGCCCTTGCTGTGCCTCACCCCCAACCTGCTCCTGCTGTGTCCCGTCTCTCTGACCCGTCGCGCTCTAGCTCACAGCGTCAGCAGCACCAGTCCCCGCGCCACCTACCGCAGTCCCCACAGCACCCCCATGAGCAGCAGTCTCCGCACCACCAGCACCGCCAGCCCGGTCGACCCAGAGGCCTCGTGAAGACTCTCAGCCTGCCGCCCTCTGCTCTCTCCGCTGCTGCTTCTGCCTCTAGTGTTCACACTGTTGCACCTGGAGGGCCTACTTCTCCACTGCACCTTTCCTCCCTGGCACCACGCTCTGTTCTACCCGCGCTGCGCCCCTCTTCCCCCGCGCTGTGCCCCTCTTCCCCCTCACTGCGCCCCTCTTCCCCCTCTCTGCGCCCCTCTTCCCCCTCACTACGCCCCTCGTCCCCCTCACTACGCCCCTCGTCCCCCACTCCCTTACCCAATGGCCGGGGGAGTGTGAGGCGTGCAGGGGCACGAGCATCTGAGCGCCCCTCAACGGCCCCATTACAGCGCTCCTCCACTGCCCCTCAGGAGCGCCCCTCAATCACGCCACTGCAGCGCCCGTGCTCCCCTCAGCCTGCACTGCACAAGGCAGTGGGAGCAAGGGCGCCTGAGCATCGCAGCACACATGCAGCCGCCCGTTCAGCCCACGTGCCTGCCCCCCACCCTCACCCTGCTGCCTATCCGTCCCCTGCCACTCAGTCTTCCCCTGTTGTCATCTCAGCCTCTGCTGTTGACCCTCCCCTTGCCACGCCAGTGGAGCAGCTGGCAACGGGCAGGGTGGGGAGTGAGGCGGGTGCGGCCCTGGACGGACGCAGTGTGGGTGTGGGAAGAAGGGGTGGAGGGGCGGGCAGTGGGCGCAACAGTGAGGAGCATGGGAGTGGCAGGTCGAGCGGCAGTGTGGGTGGGAGTGGGAGGTCGAGTGGCAGTGCGGGTATGAGCGGGAAGGCAACCGGCAATGTGGTTCGGTGCAGGAGAGCAAGTGGGAGCGGGGAGAGCAACGGGAGTGGCGTGCGAATGAGTGCGGACGAGGGTGAGGGCGAGGGTGAGGGCGAGGGTGAGGGCGAGGGTGAGGGTGAGGGTGCAGGTGGCAGCAGGAGAGAGGAGCGGCAGGAGGGGAATGCTGGAGGTGAGAAAGGGAAGAAGGGAAAGGAGAGGGAAGTGGGGAGGAAGGGTGGGCAGAGGAGAAAGTCGCATGAGGAGGGGTTGGAGGGAGAGAAGGGAGAGCGGACGCTTGGGGATGGGGACAGGGAGGAATCGGAAGAGTTGGGGGCTGAGAGGGTGAGCGCGGAAGGGGAGGAGAGTGGAGAGCACGGGGGAAGGCATAAGAAGCTGGCGAAGGGGTGTGATGGGCACATGCATGCAGGGGTGGGCAGGAGTGGAGGCGCTTGCAAGGAGAAACGGCAGGATGAGGAGCACAAGAGAGGTCATGAGAGGTCAGGAAGCAAGGAGAGCAGCAGGCACGAGAAGGGCCGTGAGAAAGGTCTCGCGGTGGAGCATGGGGAGGGGAGGGAGCAGCAGGTTCTGACCCCGAAGCACCCAGAAAAGAGCCCGAGGAAAGCAGGGAAGGCCTCTAAGAGCCCAAAGGGTGCAGCAGCAGTGAAGAGTCCAAAGAGGTCTAAGAAGAGCCCGAGGGAGGTGGAGAAACGGCACGGAAGGCACGACGCGAGAGACGAGGGGGGAACAGCTGTGGAGATGGTGGTGCATAGGGTGCAGGTGAAGGGTGGAGAGCAAGGGCTTGTGATAGCAGGGAAGGAGGAGAGAGTAGGGGGGGATGGGGCAGGGAAGGAGGAGAGAGTAGGGGGGGATGGGGCAGGGAAGGAGGGAGGACGAGAACAGAGGGACTTGGATAAGGTGGCGGAGGGGGGTGAGGGTGGGAAGGGGGAACGGGAGAGGAAAGGGGAGAAGCAGCGGAGGGAGAAGCGGCACAGTAGGGAAGAGAAGGGAAAGCATGGGGGGGAGAAGGGGGAGGGGGAAGTGGACACGGGGAAGCACGGGGGGAAGAAAGAGGGGAAGAAATCGAAAGAGGGGCAAACGAAGGGAGAGAGTTTGGGAGAGAAGGGAAGCCATGAGGAGAAGCAAGGGGAGCATGGTGAGAGGAGGGTCATGGGAAGAAGAAGGACGGAGAGCATAAGGAAAAGAAAGGGAAGCATAGGGAAGAGAAAGGGAAGCATAGGGAGGAGAAAGGGAAGCGTAGGGAGGAGAAAGGGAAGCATAGGGAGGAGAAAGGGAAGCATAGGGAGGAGAAAGGGAAGCAGGAGGAAGAGGGTGAGCATGGGGAAGGGGCTTGTGGGACTGGTGGTGGTGTCAAGGCAGAGAGGGAGGCGGGTGGGAGGGAAGGAGGAGCGAGGCGAGGGAGGGATAGGGAGAAGCGGAGGAAGAGCAGCAGTGGGTCCGACTCCGTGCTCTCACATACCCATGCCTCCCTGGCCTCACCTCTGGACCACTCCTTGCCTCCCACCCCTACCGCTGCTGCCGTTACTGCTGCTGCGGCAGAGGCCACGCCATGCCTCACCGCTTCCAGCAGCTGTGCCTCTTCCTCAGACGTCAGTCTGGATCTGCATGCCCATCCGCACGCACCCATGCATGGTGCTGTGCATGCGCCCCTTGATGCGGCACATCCCCTCGTACACACTTCTGCTGCAGCACCCATCCATGCCACACCTCCCCCTGCGCCCGGCACAGCATGCCAAAACGGGACAGCTGGCACTTGTGATGATGGTGGCATTGGTGGCGACGGCACTGACTCGCAGCAGCAAGCCCAGGCAGCTTCACACTTGGAGGAGCTGCTTGGTAATTCGAACAGCACTGCTGTTGCCGGTGCTGCTGCTGGTGCTGCCGTAGTGGCTGCTGATGCGCATGGAGGTGTGCGCCTGGAAGGCAGCACACGGCGGCAGACATTAGGACAGCAGGGGTGGGTGCAGGATGGTGGGGATGCACTGCCGTGTGGTGATGGGGAGGAGAGGAGAGATGATGAGGAGCAAGGGGGAAGCGGGGAGGAGTTGGAGGAAGGGGAGTTAGGGGAAGAAGGGGAGGAAGTTGAAGAGGAAGAGGAGGGGGAAGAGGGGGAGGAGGGCAAGGAGGAGGAGGGGGAGGAGGACGAGGAGGAGGAGGTGGAGGAGGACGAGGAGGAGGAGGGGGAGGAGGACGAGGTGGGCAGAGAGGTGCAGGTGTATGGCATGGTGCCTGTGGAAGACGAGCTGTTGCTGGTGGGGGTGGAAGAAAGTGATGCATGCGATGCTGCAAGTGGTGGCGCTAGTGGGGATGTGTCCCAGGATCAGCTGACTGGGGAGCAGATGGAAGCAGAGCAGCAGGAGCAGGCGCAACAGCAGGAGAACGGGGAGCAAGAGGAGCAAGCGCAGGAGCAGCAGGAGCCGCTGCCGATTGCGGGGTCTGTGCGAGCAGAGGAGGGGCGAGAGAAGGAATCCGCTGCAGCTACAGCACGTCAGGGCTTGCAGAAAGAAGCTTCCACTGTGGATGATAGTGACGTGGCAGGTGCTGGCGACGCAGATCGTGATGTGGCATGTGGTGACAGCGCAGGTGATGACATGGCAGGTGGTGACGTGGCAGATGAGGCCAGTGCGAGGGCAGAAACTGTGGTGGATGCAGCATCAGCAGACGCTGCAAGGGATACCGGCCGGGAGGCATCCCAGCCTGCTACCAGCCACGTGGGGATTGGCAGCAGCAGCGAGGCGAGCAGGGAGGATGGCGAGAGTGGTTCAGAGGAGGAGCAAGGGGCTGTGAGCGCTTGCAATGAGGGGGAGGGGCAGGGCCGCAAGGCAGCGCTGCTCTCACCTCTGCACCTGGGGTCGTTCAAGCTCTCTGCTTGGAGCCCTGGCAGTGCTGCACTCGAGGGTAGCAGGGGGGACAGCATTGGCGCTGCCGTCAAGGGCACGGAGGAGCAGAGGAGCTTCCGCTTCCACCCCGCTAGCTCTCTTGTCATCCACGTGCCCCGCACCGCGTCCCCCTCTCCCCCCCACTCCCCGGTCTCCTCCTCGCCTTCCTCCTCTGCCCTTACACCCGCACCAACCACCCCCACGGCCCCTCTCACTCCCTCCACGCCGCTCACTCCCTCCACGCCGCTCACCCCCTCCACGCCGCTCACCCCACGGCGCAGCATCTTCACACCTCGCTCGCTGCTCTCTGCGTCGCTTGGTGCGTTTACTGGCGGCACAGGCAGTGGCCTGGGCAAGGGGCGAGCAGGCAGCAGCAACACCGGAAAGAGTCCCTTTTTCCACTCCCACTCGTCCCAGCCACACCACCAGCAGCAGAAGCAGCAGGAGAACCAGCAGCAGCAGCAGCAGCAGGAGCAGGAGCAGGAGCAGGAGCAGGAGCACATGTATCCAGACGAGTTGCATGCCTCCAATGCCCCCCCTTCCTGCTCGCCTCGCCTTGCCTTCTCTCGCCCCTCCGCCCGGCCCTCGCTCTCCACCCTCTCCTCCTTCTCCTCCTTGCTTGCATCACCCCGCACACCCTCAGGGGGGACTCCCAGCAAGGCTGGCGACAGCTGGTTCAGGAGCAGCAGTGCCAGCAGTGCTGCCACTTCTGTCAGCGCTTCTGGTGCTGCTGCAGGTTCAAGTGGCACTGGTGCAGCAGGTGCGGCTGGGGGAGGTCGTACTCGTGGCTTTGGTGGTGGTAGCTGGATTGAGGGGAGGAAGCCAAGGAGCGAGCACTCTTCAAAGGAGCAACGGCAGCAGAAGCAGCAGCAGAAGGAGGAAGAGGAGCAGGGGAAGGGGAAGGCAAAGGCGGGGAAGGGGCAGAGGCAGGGCGAGCAGCAGCGGCCGAAAACAGCCTCTGCAGCAATAGGCCGGGCAAAAGGACGGTTGGGGCAGTCTGGGACAATTAACAGTGGCAGCAGTGGTGCCACAGCCGCGCATGTGAAGGGCAGCACTGGCGTTGCCAGCCCCAAACTCCCTTATGCTCATGATCCCATCGCCCTGGACATGCCCTCCACGACCAGCCATGCAGCCACTCCAGTAGCTAGACCGCGTGCCTCCTCTCTTGCTGCTGCGGCTGCGGCCGCTCCTTCTGCCGGCACCCCTAGTGCTGCTGCTGCACGTAGTGCTGCTGGTGTCACTCTTCACAGTAAATCCTGTCCCAGTCCCACCTCCCCGCCCTCCATGGCCCTCCCGACCACCCCAACGAGCAGGAAGAAATACACCCTCATCGACCCTCCTGCGCACAGAAAGCGTAACGAGGCAGCTAATAGCGAGGACAAGAGCAAGAGCAGCAGCAGTGGCAGCGGGCAGGCACGCCGGCACTCGATGCCGTTTGACTTTGCTCCCGGTGATTCCTTACGATCCTCTGCTTCTGATGGTGGCAGCGCAAGGGAGATAGCGAAGCAGGGCAGCAGCAAGAGCAGCAGAGAGGGTGTCAACCGGCAGTGGGAGGTGAGTGGGAGTGAGGAGGCATGTGCTAACAGCAACAGCAGCACCGTCAACAGTACTAGCAGCGGCAGCAGCAAGAGCAGGAACAGTGGCACCGGGGGTGCTGGCAGCACGGGCACATGCAGCACCAGCAGTAGCAGCAGTGCAGGAGGGCTCTCTTCCACTGTGACCTCTGCCACCACCGCCACTAGCAGCAACGTCAGCAGCAGCATCAACAGCAGCAGTGGTGGCGAGCACGGGACGTCCAGAGGAGGCACAGGCAGCCAGGGGACTGCTAGGAAGGAGGGCACGCCTGCGCAGCAAGGAGGAATGGTAGCTGGTTCTGAGGGAGCGTCAGGTGGTGCTGACGGCAAGAGTGACAGAGCAGCGGCGGCAGGCGCTAAGGGGAAACTGCCGTCATTGCTTGAGAGGCTGGTGATAGGTCGGTAGGAGTAGTGGAGTAGGAGAAGCATGATGCACGCCATGCCATGACGGTGCTCTTCATCGGAGCGCTCTTTGCTCTTTGGGAGACGTCTCTCCCATCCCTTCCATGTGGGAGCTCAGAAGAGCATTAGGTGCCGTAGCTGTGTTATCTGGTTCTGTTATTGGAGTTTGTCTGACCAAAGGTGTGTTTTGTTTGCTGCTGTAGAAAGCTTACACAATCGACTGACATTGTGTCAAAGCATACTTACTGGTAGCAAGTGCCATGTCTCAAGCAATGGTATCGTACAATCCCTTGGATATGCACCGTACTTCCTGTTTCCCGCAGCCTTCTCGCCTCTGCTTGCTTCTGGGTGACTTCCAACTCGAAGAGTCTCCACACTAATCGACAGGCTCCTCACATTGGGCCTTCCCTGCTAGGAAGATACAAGAACTCTAATTTTGGGTTTCAAGTGTTGGCGAATTTGACGTCATACCCTCTGTTGCGGGGAGTGTTACGGACGGTACCCTTCCATACTGGATGTGGCTGCGACGGTGCAGAATCTGCAGGACGTGAATTTGTGAAAAGAGCTAAACTGAATTGAAACAGACTCTAACTATTCAAGCAAACTTCTACAAAAATGAACAGATTGGTTCTAGTTTGTGTAACATCGTACTGGTTGAACAGGCTACCGTTGGATATTGAAAATATCTATCCAGGGGCTCGACTACAAGGCATCAATGACTTCTCCAAGGATAATTACACGAGTATTGAGGTTGTAATGAACGATGATTATCACATGATGTTATACAAAGGTATGGCTACGCTAACCAAGTATGGCAGGAAAAGTAGCTCTATGGTTGATCCCTCAGTGTTACCAATATCATATCCCATGTGCAAAAATAAGGAGAGCTTGCTACATGTCCTACGCCTCATCTTCTCCAGCCCTCTACGATCGCTTCGCTCTCCATGAAAGCTTCCCAGGAAAGGCAATGCAATGCACCTCTCTTCTACTTTCTCATTTTCCCTCCCCATGTGGTCTCCTTGCCTTCCATCATGCTCCACTTGCCTCCAGCAATTGCCAACCTGCAGATGGAATCATGTCACACACCATGACATGCCACACCATGACATGCCACACCATGACATGCCACACCATGACATGCCACACCATGTCATGCCACACCATGACATGCCACAACATAACATGCCAAAAGATGGCACACCACACAATGGCACACACTAAACAACAGCATGCCACGCTACGGCATGCCATACTATGGCACACCACATCATGGCATGCAAAACCATGCAAATGCAGAGCATCGCATCCCACAGCATGGGACACCCCAAACCACGCCATGGCATGAACACAATTACATGCCAAACCATGTCATCCCACACAATGCTCTGCCAAAACCACACATCAGACAGCAAATCATACAACGTGCAGACAGTATCATGCCACACAATAACATGCCACACACTATCATAACACACACCAACATACTACACAACGTGCAGACTGTATCATACCATACAGCATCATACAATACAGTATTATTCCATACAGTTTTATACAATAAATTAACATACTATACAGCATCATAACACAGCATCATATGATACAGTATCATATCATACAGCCATTAACATATAGTACCATACCTTCCACTATCATACCATATAGTATCACACCATACAGTAACATACCTTACGGTGTCATACCACACAGTATCATACCATACAGTAACATACCCGACAGTACCATACCATATCATACCATACAGCATCATACCATGCAGTATCTACCATCAGAGAGTATCATACCACATACCAAACATACAGTATCATACCATACAGTCTCGTACTATACACCAACATACCATAAAGCATTATACCATACAGCATCATACCAGACAGCAACATACCATACAGTATTATACAATACATCATCATACCATACAATATTGTACCATACAGTATCATACAATACTATTTGTACCATACAAATCATACCATACAGTAGCATGTCATACAATAGGAAACCATACAGTAGCATAGCATACAATAGCATACCATACAGTAGAATACCATATAACATCATACCATACGGTAGCATGCCATACATTGGCATACCATACTATAGCATACCATACAAAATCATACCATACAGTAGCATACCATACAATAGCATACCATGCAGTAGCATACCATATAATATCATGCCATACAGTAGCATGCCATACAGTAGCATACCATACAATCGCATACCATACGATAGCATTCCATACAGTGGCATACCATACGGTAGCATACCATACAATAGCATTCCAACCAGTAGCATACCATATAATATCATACCATACAGTAGCATACCATACAGTGGCATACGTACAGTAGCATACCATACAGTAGCATACCATACAATAGCATACCATACAGTAGCATACCATATAATATCATACTATATGGTAGCAAACCCCCACCACAACTTACCAGCCCATCCCCCAGCAGTAGGAGCAGCAGACAACCCAATCCCTTTCGGAAACAGCAGCTTCAGTGGCTGTGACTTGCGGGGGAGATGTGGCAGTGGAAAGCATGATCTGGCCCAAGACTCAAATCCCACCCCTGACGTAGCTAGAGCTGACGCCAACCAGAGCCGCCGGCCGGTCGGCTCTGACGGTGTCCATTAAGCTTTGAACGCCAGATCGGTTACTTGAGCACCGAGTGCCGCCGCCACGCAGATTCCACCCACCACACCCCACCCACAAGCCACAACCCCAGAGGGTGCCGCCCCTAAGAGAGTGTGCTGCCCGCTTGCTCCCATGCTGCCCCTCCACCCGCCCACCTCCACCCATCCCTTCACCCCATGCCTGCTCACCTGTACCTACCAGAGCCATGCAGCACCATGATTCCTGAGGCTGCTGGGAAGTGGGGAGGGGGGATTAAGAGAGGGTGGGACTCCACTGTGGTCCAGGCAGGGTGCTGTTGGGTGGGAGGGAGAAGGGAGAGAAGAGGAGGTGAGTGAGAAGGTCGACTCCACACTCTGCCCTTGCTTCAGCGCTCCCATCCTCAGGCTGCAGGACAGAAGAGGGGAAACAGAAAGGAGGGGGTCAGAATACCTGACCTGTAACCATACCTTACCTGTTACCACACCTTGCATACCATGACTCGATCTAGCCTAGCCTGCCCTCTAGCCCCCCAACCCCCACTGCTGCTACAGCTGCTGCTGCTCCGCTTCTGCTGCTACAACTACTGCTGCCGGTCTGCTTCTCAGCTGCATTCTTCCCTTGATGCCATGTGACCTGGTGGCAGGCAGAAAGGAGGAGAGAGAGACAAAAAGTGAGGTGTGGCGTGACAAGAGCAGTGCTGTGGTTCGAAATGCACAAAGGATGAAGCAGGAAGATGCAGAAACGACAAGCCAGAAGCGCTGATGAAAAGAATGAAGAGAAACATGCAGCAGAAAACGAACTTGAGGGAGTTGGAGGGTAAGAAGGAAGTTGACATACCTTGAGAGGCCGAGCCCACCCCGATACTCTCCCTTGTGGCAGCGATTGCCATCTGCTGCAGTGCTGCCGCCCTCCCCTTCCCATGAGTCCCTGCACGGCCACAAGGGAGGGGCGTGGGGGAGCGTCGGTGTTGACCCCACACCCCTCCCTCCACCTGCAATGCACACAAGCAGAGATAGTCAGTGTGCAATCAAAACACAAGGCTGACATGCCAGCTGGAAATTCAAACACAGGGAAGTCGAGGGAAGGGACCACTGGTGGAGGCAAGGAGAAAGCCGACGTACATTGAGAGGCCAAGCCCACCCCGATACTCTCCCTTGTGGCAGCGATTGCCATCTGCTGCAGTGCTGCCTCCCTCCCATCCCCCCGAGTCCCTGCATGGCCACAGGGGAGGGGTGTGGGGAAGTGTCGGTGTTGACCCCAGAGCCCCTCCCCTCCACCCGCAATGAACACGCACAGAGCCTGTCAGTGTGCAACCAAGGAATCAAGCTGGATCAGCAACTGCGAGTTTCAAAACAACACAAGCAAGGGGAGGGGAGGGGCCACTGGTGGAAACACAACCCAAAGCCACAGACCTTTAAGGGAACCTGAGGGGATAAACCTGCAGTAGGGGTTGTACCTGATGGGGCTGTAAGGCCTAGGGAGGGCTTAACCTGAGGGTTTTACCAGGAGTAAGGGAAGGTCTGTGGCTTGTGAACCGGGCCCCAACCAGTGGCAAGATTTCAGGGATAAAGCACAGAAGCCCATGTGAAAACGACAAGAGTGATTCAGTATGACCAGTGAACAGCAAGCAAGAGTGAGTCCAGGGAGGAGAAAGCACTTCTCTGGCAGCTGAAGAAGCGGTGAGAGATGCTGCCTCATGTCCCCCTCCCTCCCCTCCCCTCCCCTTCCCTGCTGCACCAATGCTCCCCGCTGCTGATGCTGCCACAACTGGTCCTGTCAGCTGTCTCTGCTGCATTGCGAGTGACCTGGAAGGGGGGCAGAACGGAAGGGAAGGCCAGGAGGGGAGTGAGTGCATGCCTTGAAACAGGCAAGGGCGAATCAAAGAGGCAAACGCGAGAGGGAAACTGAGCAGAAAACGAGTGCAGCGGGAAAGCGAGGTAAGAGGCTCACCTTGAGAGGCCAAGCCCTTCCCAATACTCTCCCTCGCTGCAGTGGGATTGCCATGCTGCAGCGCTGCCTCCCTCCCATCCCCACGAGTCCCTGCACGGCCACCGGGGAGAGGCGTGAGGAAGCGTCGGTGTTGACCCCACACCCCTCCCCGCCACCTGCAATGCGCACACACGTCGGTGGTCAGTATGCATGGCATGGGCACAAGACAAGCCACAGACTGAAAACTGCCAAAACTGGAAGAGAAGGGAGGGCCACCGGTTGAAGCAAGGCCACACGCCACAGACACCAAGGGAACCTGCACCTGAGGGGGAGACCTGCACCTGAGAGGGTTACTTACACACCTGAGGGGGTTACCTGAAGTGCGGGTGTCTGTGGCATGTGAACTTCACTCAACCAGTGGCATGATTTAAAAGGGAAGGGCGAACGCACAAGGAGAAATGAAATGGCAGCAAGAAATGTGCAAGGTATGATGCAGCAGGCAAGGGTGAGGGAATGGAGGAGAGTTACTTAACTCATGGGAGAGGTCGACCTCAAGGCAGCTGCAGAACCACCAGCTGCCTCCCTCCACGGCAGCCCTCCTCCCAGCCTTCCCGTGTGCGTCCCTGCACGGCCACAGGGGAGGGGCGTGAGGGAGCGTCGGTGTTGACCCCACACCCCTCCCCGCCACCTGCAATGAGCACACACAGAGCTAGTCAGAGCACGGAGGTGGGAGAAGTTGATTGGGTAACCATAACTTCAGAACCAACGCAAGAGAAGAGAGGAGCCACTGGAGGAGGCACGGCCACAAGCTACAGACCCAAGGGCACCTGAAAAAGAACCTGAGGGGTATACCTGCACCTGAGAGGGTTACCTGCACCTGAGGGAATCACCTGAAGCAGCGAGGTCTGTAGCATGTGAGCCGCACCCAACCAGTGGCGTTGTTTCAAGAGGACGGTGCAGCAGCAGATGAAACGAAGGAAACGGTGTGGCAGGCAAGGGTGAGGGCAAGGAGGAACGGGTACTTAGCTGATGGCGTGAGAGCAAGAGGCAGTTGAAGCAGCATGGGTAGCAGGCATGGCATGGCGTCTCAGGCGACCAGCAGCGCTGCTCTTGAGCTCCTGCGAGGGGGGTTAGAGGGGAGGGGAATGGAGGGGTGGAGATGGGAGGGGAGGGAGAGGCAGTGAGTGGGAGGGAGTCACTACATGGAAGGGGACACATACATAGAAGAAGAGGGAAAGGAGGGCCACTGGTGGACGCACACTCACAAGCCACAGACTACGGTCTTTACCAAAGGGCTTTACCTGGAGATAGGCTTTACCTGGGGGAGGGCTTTACCAGTAATGGGGAGGGTCTGTGGGCTGTTTCGTGTGCTGCCACCAGTGGCCCCGTTTTGGGAGAAACTGGAATGACAAGAAAACGAACCGAGGGCTGGCGTGGGATGCGAGCACTTAGCTGATGATTGGTCGTCGATGCGGGCAATAGGTGAAGCCTGGGAGCCATGTACGTTGTCAAACGCAAGCCATGCTGCTTCGGGCTCCTCATGTACTCCTCCACTGCGCGTTTCAGCCATCGCATGTTCGTCTCTGCATGGCTGATGTGCTGCCAGTCCTGAAAAGTAAACAGCGTAGACATCTGTGAGATTTGAATCCTTGAAACAAGTTTTATTTATAATTGACGCGCGTAAAAACGGAATGCCATTGTGAGTTCTCGATTGTACCTTGAACCACGAGCGGAATCGCGAGCTCGCAGTGGCTGGTGTGCTTGAGTCCGTCGCAATTTCCGCGGACGACGCAGATCAGTCAGTTGTGGCGGAAGGCGACCTTGGATGGCGGACATTGACAGGTTTTCGGATGCTCAGCTGCCTGTAAACAATTGAAGAAACGTGGAATCAGAAATTGATCAATATATGCAACAAAAGGTGGCTAAATCATTAAAGACATTACCTTTTCCGCGAGGGAACGTCGTGGTACTGTGGAGTTTCGTTGTTTCGGCAAACATGCTCTTTGAGGTTGGAAAATGGTCAGCTACAGCAGACATTGATGATGGACTGACGATGTTCCATTTCCTGCAGAAGAAAAATACGCACGTCAGAAACTGGCAAAAACGATGACGAATGGATAGAAAAGGCACGCTGAAGTACAGCCGAATAAGAAATTACCTATGTCAGAGCACGTAGAAGCTCCGCGAAACCACCAGCGAGTCTACGAACCAATCCTCCTGATGCGCGTGAGGCTCGTTGCTAATCGCGTGTGCGAACGATATGAGACAGTTGCCCGGTCGAAGTGGCAATGTGCTTCATCTAAGGCTACGTTTGAGTCGAAGAGGATCGAGCGCAATGTTCAAATGAATGTGCGAATGTCTAAACTGACTGGTGAAAATGTCGCTCTGAGAAAACCCTGGTGAAAATGTGGCTCTTTGAAACCGCTGGTTGGAATGTCGTTCCTGCAATATTCCTGACTGAATGTCCGTGCTTGGTATTCCACAGCCAACCCCAAGTGAGTGGGGGGGACTGAGGCTGTGGACCCCAACTATCGCGGTTCGCTGGACGGCTACCGAGAAAAAAATCCTTGTCATAATCTAGCCGCGCGGCTCCAAACCTAACAGGTTCAGAAACTGAGGTTGGCCTGGAGGGATGGCCGTTGGGACTACAGCGTGGGACTGAGTGAGCTAGAATCATCGGATGTCTTTCAAGCGGAACCGATCTATGGCTCAGAGCAATTGAGTAAACGTTATCGAAGGCGGGAACAGCCAACCGACATTTCGGATCAAGGCACGGCGGTTCGTGTGAGATTCATGTCAGTCAGCGAGCCAATTAGGATAACCTACCCTAGTCATTGGAAGGAACTTGGATGTGAAGGAGTTGCGGTTGGATAGATCTTGCTGCTCGCTCTGAGTATCTTGACAAGGACTTGGCTTCTGTCGGATCCAAGCGAAGAGATGCCTGTGACGGTTTTGCGAAATGTTTGACGAAACTATTGGTGTGGTACACAGATGTAGTGTCATTGGCGAAATGTTTGTTACACGGGCCTGCTGCTGACAGCGGGGGGGTTTCACGTTTTGTGGCTGACAGGGGTATGATTCGACAGCGAATGGCATTTTGTGAGAATCGTGTGACGTGGCTTCCTAGACCAATTGCTGGTGAGAAGCTCTGGTTCGGGCCAATTTGGTCTGGTTCGGTATGAAAATGTTCTGGTTTGGGCCACATTGGGCTGGTTTGGCCTGACCGGGGAGATTTGTTATGGTTTGGCCGAATCTGGTCTGGTTTGGCTCGGTGTGGCATGTTTCCAAGGTGAACCTTGGGTTTCACGAACGTCGGTATTTCCATTTTGGGGCAGTTCCACAATCTACTTGAGGGTGCTGCCTAGCAGCTGGTGGTGGTGGTGGTGATGGTGTGCTGGTGCCTCCTAGTCCCTTTCCCCTTGTTTTGCCCAGCCCACCAACTTCCAGGTCATGCCTTGCTTGCACAAACCAAGCAAGCCTTCCCCTGCAGCTACCATTCTCCTCTGCTCGAGCCTGGAAGGTTTGCCCACAAATGGTCATCCAGTGAATTTGTGCAATTTACACCTTGGACATGGACTCCTGCATCCTTTTCCCCAGTCCCTGCCTCCTTCAATTTGCCTGTGTTCACCTCGCTCGCCTCCTAATCGACACACGTTTGCCGACTAGCTCGAGTTTGTCATTGTAAGCACTTAGAGCGGAAAGAGTGCTGGAACCAAAAGGAGGGTCTTTATGGGCTATACAGCAGGTGCACCACGTCAGTCTTCCACGCAAGCGCGCGGAACATCTAGCACGCGCCGCGAGCGTGCCAGAACGGGCAAGGAGTGCGCTGAATCTCCCGTGGGGCGTCACGATGACGTGTCAGCTGACAGCTACTCGGAGGATGAGCACAGCCGAACGAGTAGAGCTCCCGGTAGAGGTGGCGGGAGAGCCGGCGGCAGAGGCGCTAGCAGTAGCGGCAACGGTCGGGAGAAGGTAGCAGCAGGCAGTGGAAGGGACGGTGTAGACAGAGCGGACCGCCATGACCGACGGCCAAGTGAGAAGTGCCTGGACGAAGATAGTACTGAGTACGAGAGTAAGGACGAGCCTACTGATAGCTGTACTGACGACGACTTTAGCGAGAACGAAGAAGCCAGTGATGCCAGCGACAATGACGGCAGCGATGTTGACGGCAGCGACAATGACGGCAGCAGCAATCGCTCGTCGCCTCGAAGCAGCGACAGACGCCACACAAGGTGCGACTCGAACGGCAGCTCGCGCCGTCGCTCAGGCTCGCGGTCGCCGCGTTCCCCTGAGTCAACGCGGTCGCCGCGCTCTCCCGAATCTACGCGGTCTCCGCGTTCGCCGGAGTCAAGGCGGTCGTTGAGTTCCCCGGAGTCAACGCAGTCTCCGCGAGACGCAAAATCGTGGAGCGGTTCCGACGATAACGCGTCCAGGACGAGTCGGTCAAGCCGGTCAAGCCGGTCGCCGGATTCGTGCAGGAAGCAGTCGCGGAACCGGTCGCAGAATACGCCGGCGAGGAAGGGGGATGCGAGCAGGGGCGGCGACGGCGCGAGGCGGCAGCAGCGGGATAGTCCCAGACGCGGCGGGTACGAGCGAGAAAGGGAACGAGAGAGGGATCATGGTTCTCGTCGTGACGAGGGAGCGAGGGAGCGACTCAGTCCGCTGAAACAACCGGCGACTCAGCAGCAGCCGTCGCACGCAGCTTCGCACCCCGAAAGGCATCACCCGCACCAGCAGCAGCAATATGAGCAGCAGCTTCAGCAGCAGCAGCAGGTGCGCGTTCCGCCCAACAGTTACCGTCGCTCTCAGTCCGCCGGCCGGTCCGAACTTCGAGATTACCGAGAACCTAACCGAAACGGGGAGCCTAGTCACGAGTACGTAGATACGTATGTGACCCGCAGCAGGACACGGGCGTCCGCTGCGTCAGTGGACTATTCGCAGAGAGTGCCAGCGGGACACTACGCCGCGGAGCACGAGCAGGAGCGCCACCAGCACCGCCAACTGCGCATCAGCGCACCCCCGCCTCCGCACCATAAGCGCTACGCTTCTGCCGCCGCCGTCCCCGCGAAGAATCGCTCCGTTAGTCTTTCCGCGGCGTCGTTAGACCAGGCAGCCGCCGCGATCGCCGGCGCCTCTGTCAGCGACGAGCCCGCGGAGCTAATACATGGTAGCAATGCCGCGTACTCCGGTACTGGCGGCGGGAATTGCGGGGCGCGACTGCCCGCGGGGAACGCTGCGGGTGGGCGGCTGGCTTCCAACCAGGCGCGGTCAATGCGCAAGTGCATCAGCGGGGATCGCGCTACTATGGGAAGCGGTTCGATGGATCTAGACAGGTGCAAGCAGGGAGGGCCGGGGATTGCCCCTCGTGGTGCTGCTGGTGTCGCAGGGGGTTGTAACGCTCCTCGACCTAGTGGTAACCAGCTCAGTAACCAGCAATGCGCACAGCCTGTGAGGCAGAACGTTCGTCCATCTGTGATTGCACGAAGCATGAGCGTTCCAGACGAAGAGCTGGAACGAATCCCACAAGGTGGTTACCAGCAGCAGCACGGTCCCAGCCACGGGCAGGGGTATACTCACGGGCAGATGAACGGGCAGCCGGATTACGCCTATCGCCAACCCGGACCCGGGAAACTTCAGATGAAAGCCCTCCGCCGCGCACAGTCCGGACGTCTCAATCCCAGTAACGGATCTGCCAATAACGGTTCACCTTCCACCAGCAGCAGCAGCAGCAGCAGCCGAACCGCAATGCCACGGTCCATGTCAGCTAAAGCACCGTCGCCCACCCCGCCCTACCTCCCAAACGGAATAATTGACCTGTACCCTGTAGAGCCCTTGTCGCCCACAGAGATTCAGACTCCTGTGGGCGCCCCCCCTGCTAGAAGAGACTTTCCCTCCCTGCCCATCCTAGACATTCCCTGGTGCTCTGCTGATAGCCCCCGCTCCCCCCCCAAACCCATCAATGTCGGCCCGCCTCTCCGAAGCTGCAGCTTAGGCCCCGCATCCGGAGCAGCGCAGCAGGTGCGGGCTGGGGGACGGATCGGGATGAAGGCAGGGCAGGGCATGGGGGCTGGTGGGGATGGTGGTGGGGGGAGGGGAGGGGGAGTGGTTGAGAGGAGTATGAGCGTTGAGAGGCGGGTGAAGGCGCAGGCTGCTAGGAATGCCGTGCGTGTGGTGGAGCTAGGTGGGCCTACAGAGGGGTTGCCTGCACCACATGCTGTGGCAGTAACAGCAGCAGGAGCACTAGCAGGGACAGGTGGGGCAGCAGGGGAGATGGGTGCAGTTGCAGTGGCAGGGCATGGAAAGAAGGGCCACTTGAGAGGATTCTTTGCAAGCTGGGGCGGGCACTAGGCAGGGAGCCGTGTGCTGTGCATGCACTCTGTTCAGAGGGAGCACAGCAGTGTGCGCATGGTACTGCCTGCGTGCACAGCATTGGGCGTATTGCATTGGGCGTATTGCATTGGGCACATACGATATATTTCTATTTAATTTGTTGTGGGTAGTGGTACGGTATGGTTATGGTATCAGCATCAGGCCCTTGCAAAGAGGACTCGTGTGCTTTATGATAGTTATGCTACCATATGTAGAATATAGTTGTCATATTTTATTAATTTGATTCACATTTCTAACATTGCTGGGCATGCAGGTCACATGGGGTTTGTCCATTCAACACCTCGTGGCATCCCCTCTACTTTCCTACATACACCCTTTGTGCCGCCCTTGCAGGCGGTGCAGGAGACTTGGCAGCACTGGTCTTCCCCACTGCCACCTTGAGTTTGCTTCCACTCTTGGTGCGCTGCAGCCCTGCTCTCGATGCACCTGCCTCCACCCCTGCTGCTGCCGCTCCTGCTGCCACTGCAGCGACAGTGCTGCTACTTCTGGCAAGTGCTGCTGCAGCGACAGTGCTGTTAGTCCTGGCAAGTGCTGCTGCAGCCCCTCCTCTTCCCGCCCCTTCACCACCACCAGCACCACTGGCACCACCCTTCCCCACTTTCTCCTGTGTGCCCACCGCAGAGGCTGTTCGCATGAGCTTGGAGGTGCTGCGTGCGAGAGAAGCAGAGCGAGTGTACGCAGCAGTGCCACTGTTGCTGTTGCTGTTGCTGTTGCCGACAGGAATGGCACTGCTGTTGCTTGCAGCTGCGTTGTTTGAGCTGGCTCGGGCGGCATTGCTCGGACTGTCCTTCACCAGCAGCTGCTGCAGCTTCTGCTGCTGCTGCTGCTGCTTCCTCTGTTGCTCTGCCAGTAGCAGCCTCCCCGTGGTGTAGCCTACCCCAACACCACCTTCCCCTCCCCCACCCTTGCCTTTGCCACTCCCGCCGCCCCTCTCACCCTTGGGGGTCACTGCAGGGACTCGTGGGTGGGTGGAGGCAGACAGAAGCTCATTCATGCGGCAAGAGGGTGGGGAGAGGGACGAGGCCAGGCGAGCACGAGAGGGGGACTTGCTCAGTGCAGCCTTGCTCCCTAACCCACCACCACCGGCAGCACCACCAGCAGCACCACCGGCACCAACAGCTCCAGTGGAATGAGCGCTCACCTTCTTGCCAGTGCCACCTGTGATTTTGGTGCTGCTCGCGTTCCTGCCGCCACCTTTACCCACATTTCTCGGCAACTCCACCTGCAGACCCCGCATGGGCTGACCCCCACCTCTGCCTGCTGCATTCACCGCTCTGGTTGCTGCCCCCATGCTGACTGAACGAGCAAAGGCCCCCGTGGGAGAGAGGCCAGGCACTTGCTTGCCGTGGGCTGCACCACCCTGCACTGCCCCCGCTGCAATAGCAGCAGCCGAAAAAGGAGAAACAGCGGCAGCAGCAGTGGAATACGGAGAGGTGGCAGTAGCAGCAGCAGCAGCGGAATAGGGGGAAGCAGCAGGCTGCATGGAGGCTGTGCGGGCCAGTCGAGCTGCTTCTGCCCCTGTGCTTGCACTATGTGCAAAAGCGCTTGTTGGGGAGTTTCCCGGAAAGTGTTGGGCTTGTGGTGGAGCAGCATTCGGTGCCCCAGCAGCAACAGCAGCAGCAGCAGCAGAGGATGCAGCAGGCTGCATGGAGGTGGTGCGGGCCAGTCGAGTTGCTGCTGCTGCTCCTCCCGTGCTTGCCGCATGTGTGAACGCACCAGTTGGAGAGTTTTTGGGGAAGTATTGCGCTTGTAGAGGGGTGGCATTCAGTGCCCCGGCAACAGCAGTAGCAGCAGCCGAGGAGGCAGCAGGCTGCATTGAAGTTGTGGAGGCCAGACGAGCTGCTGCTGCCCCGGTGCTTGCAAACGCGCTGGTGGGGGAGTTGCGGGGGAGGTGCTGGGCTTGTGGTGCAGCTGCAATCAGTGCCCCAGCGGCAGCAACCGCAGCAGCAGCAGAGGAAGAGGCAGCAGAGGAGGCAGCAGGCTGCATGGAGAGTGCTCGGGCCAGTCGAGATGTGGGAGACACCGAAACTTGTGCTGCCTGCTTCTGCTGCTGGTGGATCTCTGTTTGATGCTGCCACTGCTGCTGTTGCTGCTGCCACTGCTGCTGTTGCAGCTGCTGTTGTTGCTGTTGCTGTTGCTGTTGCTGTTGCTGTTGCTGCTGCCACTGCTGCTGCTGCTGCTGTTGCCACTGCTGCTGCTGTTCTTGCTGCCAGCTGTGCTGCAACCAAGCATGCCGCCCTATCTGCGCTGTCTCATGCCCCTCGTGCAACGAAGGCAGGGCGTGTGGAGAGAGGACCGATACAGGCACACCATGACGATTCGAATGCCCTTGAAAATTGCTAGGGCTATTGCTGTGGGGACTGACGTTTGTGTGGGGGCTGCCATTGATATGCGAACTGAAGTTGCTGGGGGGGCTATTCAAGTCATGCGAGCTGCTGAAAGTGTGCGGACTGGCGTTGCTGTGTGGGCTGCTGTGCTTGTGAGGGCTGGTCTGCTTGTGAGGGCTGGTGTGGTCGTGTGGGCTTAGACTGGCATAGGAATGCAAGGCAGCACCGTCATACTGCCCCACTCCCACGCCCTGCTGCGCCGAGTCGTTGAAACCCATTCCCACCACCTCGCTCTGCTGCCTCCCTGCTCCTCCCAGTGGGCTCCGCCCCCCCACATGCCACGTGCTGCTCGCCACACCACCGGGCCCTGCCAAACCACTCGCCCCGCCTCCATGCATTGCCATGCGCCCCCCTGCTGCACCCACCCCTGCTGCACCCACCCCTGCAGTATGCGACTCATCTCCACCGCTGCTGCCGCTGAGCGTGTGGCTGAATAGCTCCTCCCCGGACTCGCACTCGCTCCCCTGTGTGCGCTGCACATGCACGTAGATGTCACATGCACCGCCAGCAGCAGCAGCAGCACCATTATCAAAGCCAGAACCAGCGCTCATGTCATCACCACCATCACCACCATCACGAGCGCATTCCGCCAGATACCGAGCCACTGCTGCTGCGCCGCCCGGCACGCCCCCCTCGCCGCCCTGCACCTCGCTACTAGCGTCCTCGCTAGTGAAGTCGAAGTCGTCACCGCTGACGTCATCGGCGAGGTAGGATGAGTCAGCATCGACCTCCACGTCAAGTGAGAGACGTACCCGTTGCCGGAAGCCCTGCAGGGCGGCATGCGACAGGACGGCATGCGGCAGGGCGGCATGCGACAGGACGGCATGCGGCAGGGCGGCATGCGACAGGGCGGCAGCATGCGGGAGGGTGGGATGAGACAGGCTAGGATGGGGCAGGCCGCCATGGCGCCCCACTCTGTGGCTGCCCTCTGCTGCCGCCGTGCCTTCTCTGCCCGCTGCCGCCTCGTCCAATTCTGCCGTGTCACCGCCGTGTGCTGACGTGGCTTCGTACAGATCCTCAGAGCCAGGGTACTCCTCTGCTGCGCGCTCTCCCGCCTGGCACAGCTGCTGATAGAGCGTGCTCAAACAGGAAGGCTCCGCAGACGCATCCCCCCCGCTCCCTCCTTCCTGTCCTCCTTCCTCCTCCTCCTCCTCCTCCTCCTCCTGCTCCTCTTGCTCCTCCTGCTGCTCCGCCCGCTCACCCTGACCTCTCTCCCCCTCGCTTCCCTCGCCCGCCTCCTCCCACACCCTTCCCTCCTCCACCCCCCACGTCCCCCCTCCCCACCCCCCATACACGTCTCCATCTCCTCCCACCCCTCCCACGTCCTCCTCTCCCTCTCCGCGCTCTTCCGCATCCCCCCCATCTAATATCGGCTCGTCGACCGCGTCGCCGCCCCACTCCTCCCCCCACACCTGCTCCTCCCCCTCCCCCGCGTCACTATCACCGCACTCACCGTACAAATCCTCCCCTTCGCCCTCCTCCTCCCCGCCTACTCCCTCCCCCGCCGCACTCCCCTCGCCTCCACCCAGGCCCCCCTCTTCCCGCTCCGCCGCGCTCAATTCCCCTTCCCCGTCGCTGTCGCCACCGCCATACATATCCTCGTGAATATCCGCCTCGTCATTCTGCTCCGCGTCCTCCGCATCCTCCGCCTCCTCCTCCCCGTCCTCCGCGTCACCGTACAAGTCCCCCTCGCCTTCCGCCACTCCACCACTCTCACTGCCCTCCTCCCCGCCGCCGTAACCGCCGCCTCCCACATTCTCCTCGTCTTCCGCCGATAGTCCCGGCCCGTCTGCTTTCCACTCCCCTGTTCCCACATAATGGGGAGAATCTTCATCCCCGATAAAACATTCCTCGCTATCGCCACGCCTACCGTAAAGGTTATCAGTCCTGGCCGATGCATCCACGCCGTACAGGTCTAATTCGCCCTCGTCCCGCTCCGCCGAATTCTCCGCCACGCTCGGCGGGGAATCACGGCGAGAGCGAGGAGAAGCGGCAGCGGCGGAAGCCACGACCTTGCGTGCCACCCGCGCTAGCTCTTCCCGCGCGCCACCCGCGCGCGCCACCCGCGTTAGGTCTTCCCCGGCGCCGGCAACACTCCCGACATGCCAGAAATCCTCCCATACGTTGGCTTCGGAATCAAGGCGCGGGGACATGGGTGACAGCGAATCGCCGCTGACCGCGTGGCAGCTCTGCTTCGGCGCTCCCAGCGACTTGCCTCGCCTCAGCGGCGCGGCGCTCTCCGGACATTCCGCATGGGCGACCCCCTCCGGTGGGAGCTCCTCGTCGAAGCGATTCGAGTCGATCCAGTTTGCCTCGTCCGCGAATACTCTTAGGTCGGGAAATTCGTTGGGTTCTGCGAAAAGATTGGGGTGTGCGTTGGATCGCAGGCCGGAAACGACACGTCGCGCGATCTCCGCTCGGGCCTCAGCCGCGTTGCGAACGCCGCTCATTGGATCGCCGAACGTGCCGCTAAGGACCTCCATGTGAGAAGCAACACTGTTGGAGGAAATCACAAGTCAAGAGACAGGTTCGTTACACAACCAGCAGGAAGGAATTCCTCCTGAAGAAATGTAAGAAAACGCCCCTTCAATCCTTGGCAATTTGGCGGTCGTCTCTACAATTTGACCACGGGCAAACAGAGTGTGGTACGGTACGGTACGGACCGATGGACAGATGTACGAGTGTTTGCGGGGTGCTGTAGCTTGTAGCAAATGAAGAGTAGGATTCACCTGGCCCTGGGAAAGGGCATTCGTGCACTTGACGTGCAATCTGTACGGCAGGGATTGGAGGAAAATACACTTTTGACTGCTCGGTTCGCCGTACGGCGTTGTGATTGATGGCTGAGGCGAATCCAGTCAGCATTTGAAGTTGCGAAACGGTGAACCTGCATGAGATGACAAAAGAACTCATTACGCGTAGGTTTTTGCGCAACTGAATGAGCGCACTTAGTTTGTCCGGACGCGAAACTCTTGGGCCACTGGCCCACTGCGGAACTGCTGGTGCGCCAAAGTGGATTCATTTGACACGCCACGTCACACAAAACGATAATGTAACGCCTGTCTCCAGGTGGCCGCCAGCTGTTGATTGCACGACGACAACAAGCTGGTCCCGAACCCCTTCAATCCCCGCTAAATGCACTATAAGATGCCCTGAATGTCCGACTAGTGCAGCTGCACTCCCTAATGCATGCTCATAAATCTCATTACTGTGTGGGTTATTATTTACGGATTCCAATGTGCACCAGTTTCTAACAACTCAAATCATGAGAGCTGTTAAATAAACTACACATGCAAATCAGATCAGAATTTCCTTTTCCAGCGATGGTGAGCTGATTGAGGCATCAACAATGGAGCATGGTAACTCGACCGAACTCAATGCAGGGGGACAGGGAATGCCAGGAGAAGCATCGTTTACTTGAAGCCTCAAAATGTGATCTACGAATGCCTGAACGCCTCCCATAGGGCCAGAAGGATAGAGCCTCAGATGAAGAGGTGGCTGCAGCTGACGCTTACATAAGAGATGATCCACCACAGCTGATGCTTCCACCCACCTGCTGCTTAGCTGAGCTGCAGTTGGCGCTGTTGTTGCTGCTTCAGCCGTGTCGGGATGAGAAGCAGCACTACATTTAGTCATGCCATCTGAAGCAACTTCATCTTCAGTCACACTGCCTACTGTCACATCCTTGCTGCTATCCCTGAGACTCCTCTCGTTGCACAGGAAGAGAACATACTTGCTGGCCTTGCAATAGAACGCCTCTGATTGGTCCAGAGCTGCTGCCACGTCAGCAACGCGTTTCTGCCACGTGGCGCCCTCCAGCTTCTCACAGCCAGCCTCAAGCTCCTCCACGTACTCCCTGAGCAATAAGCAATAAGCAATAAGCACACATCGCATACAGTCACATGGGAAAGGATAAAACTACGACACTCTGAGAACAACAGGGTGGTGGCATGGATGGGTTGGTGCGTGGGAGATAGAGTTTGGACGAGAGGCGGACAGGTAGAGCAGGACGGGGCAGAGCATGGCAGGGCATGGGAGGACAGGGCAGGGGGGGAGAGGGCAGGGCAGGGCACGGTGGGACAGGATGGATGAGGGGCATTGCTCACCGAGCGGCAGTGAGGGCAGGTGCATGGTTGTCTTCCACCTCTATCTTGCCGCCAAAGTCCATCAGATACACCGGCCCCACTCGCCCTCGCTGCTGCTGCTGCTGCTGCTGCTCCCGATTCCGCCCCTTCCTTTCTTGTTTCTGCTGCTTCTGTCTCTCCCTCTGCTGCCTCCTGTTTTCCTTCTTCAGCTCACGTGCCTGCTGCTTCCTCCTCCTCCTTTCCTCCCTCATTTGTTGCTCCTTCTCTTGCTGCCCCGTCCCTTCATCCACCATCCCCTGCTTCCCTTGCTCCTCCTTCCCCTGCTCCTCCTTCCCTTGCTCCTCCTTCCCCTGCTTCCCCTTCTCTTGCTCCTGCTTCCCCTGCTTCCCCTTCCCTTGCTCCTCCTTCCCCTGCTTCCCCTTCCCCTGCTCCTCCTTCTGCTTCCCGTTCTGTTGCTCCTCCTCTTGCTGCCCCTGCTCTTGCTCCTCTTTTCCCTGCTTCCCATTCCCTTGTTGCTCACCATTTTCCTTCCCATCCTCTAGCTCGCTCTCTCGCCCATCACTCTCCTCGCGCCCATTCCCTTGCGTTCCACCCTCAGCACCTAGACCCTTCTCTCCTGTGCGTCCACCCTTTTTCCTCCTCTCTCTTCTCCTCCTCCTTCCCCCCTCCCCTTCTTTCCCACTTTTCTCCGCTCCCCTTCGCCCCTCATCTCCGCACTCATTCCTTCTCCCCGCCTCCACTTCCGCAGCTCCCCTTCTGCTTCCCTCATCCTTCCCCTCGCATCCAGTTCCCCACTCGTCTCTTCCGCTTCCCCCCCGCCCGGGTCAATCGAGCATTCTTGCGCTCTTCCCCCGCCTCCCGCGCACGAGCTCCCCTGCGCGCAACGGGCATCAGTGCATGACAAGCGACGAGAGTCCTCATCGCCAATATTCACGCGGTATCTCTCCGCACCGCCATCGCCGTCATCCGCACCGCCCGCGCCATCCGCACCGTCCGCGCCATCCACACCGTCCGCGCCATCCGCGCCGTCCGCACCAGCAACGCCGTGAGCAGCGATCGTCGTGTCCTCTGCGCCACCACTGCGACGTTCCGCCTCCTCAATTCCCTTCTGCTCGCACTCCCGCTCCTCACTCTCCTTCTCCTCGCGCCTCTGGTCGCCCCGTTCCCCGTTCTCGTCCCGTCCTATCTGCTCCGCCACTCCTCCATCCGCTCCTGCCCCATTCGGTCGCTGCGCGTTCCGCCGCAGCCTATTCCGCGCGTGCGGTTTCTTCTTGCTCGCCTCTGCCTGGAACAGAAAGAGCAGCCGGCCGTCGCTGTCAAAGCTGTACGGCAGGATGCCCGCAGCGCGATACTCCCGAGACACTCTCAACCATGAGTCGGCCATTTGTGCTCAAGTGCGGATCAGGACGCAAATTCGAAGGGTTCTGATGTTGGCATTGTACGCGTCACAGTTTTGCAAGGTTGTTCCTAGTAGAATCCACAGGTAAACAGGTCGTAACAGTGTTACTTTCATACGTTTTACAACAGATTATAGATATTAACACAAAAAAAAAACACCAATAAGGGACTACACAGCGCTACTTCTTGCAGCCCACCACTACTGCCAGCTTTCCGCATCAGACATTCCACCACTACTTGCTCAACTCGGGAAACACGGCAGCAGCGTCTGTCTTGAGCCATTGCGCGAGCTGTTGAGCATCCACAGACAGCGCTTGCATGGTGAGAGCACGCATGCTTTTGCCTTTGAGCCCCACCGCCTGCAGTGTCCGATCCACACTCACAAACAGCTTCGGGAACCTGCCCCGAGGTGCCTCTCCTATTGGCTGGTTCTGCACGCATGACAATGGGGGCATGAGGAAGGGCACACAGAGAAAACGAAGGTGAGGATAGACAGTCACATACTGTGTAGTGAACCGTGCGTGAGAGGTTGAGATGCTGAGAACGTAAACCCGAATGGTGACTCGTTACGATAGATGCGTGTGGGTGTGCACATCAGCTTACCTTTGCTCGCGACATCCCTGTCACAATAACCAAGTCGCACACTAACGAGTCATCGGCTGAGGCTCCAGCGGCAGCAG
This sequence comes from Closterium sp. Naga37s-1, assembly GCA_947471745.1. NCBI lineage: Eukaryota > Viridiplantae > Streptophyta > Zygnematophyceae > Desmidiales > Closteriaceae > Closterium > Closterium sp. Naga37s-1. Next base: position 40,855 of record CANJKZ010000599.1, read on the forward strand.
CTGTAACGGTTGCAGCAGGTGCAGGAGCAGCAGCAGTGGAAGCAACATCTTGGGAAGCGGTGGCAGCAGCAGGAGTGGCAGTGCCAGCAGCCGCGGTGGCGGCAGGAGAGGCAAGATGCAGCAGGAGGGAGAGCAGGGCCACGGTGGCTATGGGGCGCGTGGAGCTGCGCACATCACACCTGTGAAGCAACGCAGAGGAAAATAGATTGGAGAAAAGAGAGCAGCAGTTTCTGTACACTCAAGTGCCATGCATTGGGGGAATGAGTGGGGAGGGTCTCAGGATGCCGGCAGGGCAAGGAGCAAGATTACGGGAAGGAGGGAGCAAGATTAGGAGGGAGAGTGAGTTGGAGGCAGGGGAATGAGGGTGAAACTGCTGACGGTGTATGTGTGATCGGATGGAGCATGGTCGGCACAGGCGCAGTGCAAAGAGCAGTGTGCGGTGCAGATGGGTGGGGGAGTATACAGAGAGCAGAAGAGGCTAACCTGTAGGCATCAGTGAGGGCGTAGTGCGAGAAGGTGCCCGCCTCTGCTGCCTCTCTGTACACCTCCACCGCTGCTGCCAGGGCTGAGAAGCACAGAACAGCATGGGAAGAGGGGAGGGTGCAATGAAATAGTAGAGGATTGAAATCAAGAGGGGAGATGAGTGGAGCAAGTGGGCAAGGAGACTGAAGCCATCAGGCGCGCCGGCCTGCCAATCCTCCCTGTCGCCAATCCCATTCCCAATGCCCACCAGCCATGCAGCAGCTCATCTCACCCGGTGTGAGGGAGAGCCTGTGCCCCTTCTCGACGAGGCTCTTGATTGTTGCATCTGCCCCCTCGGGGCCAAAGCACGCGTCAAAAAGCACTGTATACGCCGGGAGGGTTGGTGCCAGGGGGTTCTGGTTGGGGCAGGGGTAAGATGGGCGAGGGCCACGGGCAGGGGGGGAGGGGGAGGGAATGAGGGGCGGATCCAAGCGGTCCAAGCGGGAATAAAGCCATGCGGGACCGATGGGCGAGAGAGGTGGTGAGGAGAGGGTTTGGAGGGGGGGGGGACTGAGGGGAGGAGACCGGGTAGAAACAGGGAGGCGTGGGCATTATGCTGGTCTTTCAAAACAGCTTGATTAGCTTGTGAAAAACATCCCATGCTTCAGATACCCTCACCTTTCCCAGCAAGGCCATACAACCTCTCCATGCTCACCTCTCTGGGGCCACCAATAACAGTGCTGCCACTCCCCTTCCGCTCCCACTCCGCCGCCCGGCCCTGCATCTCCCGGAACGTGCCGAGCGCCGCTGGCCACAAGCCAGCGCGGCCCTGCACCGCCATGAGCGCGTGGAAGACGGCGGCGTTGGGCGGCACCCCCTCGGCCTCTAGCTCCTGCCGCACTGCCATGGCCCGTGCCGCGTCCCCGTCCTTGCCACATGCTGTGATGAGCGTTCCCAGGGTCACCACGTCTGGCCTGTGGCCCTCCGCCCTCATTTGGCTGTACAGCTGTGAAGGGGAAGGGAGATGGGAAGTAGGGGCGAGGGGTTAGCGCGTGTGGCACGTCCCCGTCCTTGCCACACGCTGTGATGAGCGTGGCCAGGGTCACCATGTCTGGCCTGTGCCCCTCCGCTCGCATCTGACTGTACAGCTGGTGGGGGGAGAGGTGACCAGGGAGACAGGAAGGATGTGGGTGAATAAAGGTGGTCGGTGGTGGAAAGGAGGGGCGAGGGGAGAGCACAGGGGTCACGTCCCCGTCGTTGCCACATGCCGTGATGAGTGTGTCCAGGGTGAGCAAGGGGAGGGAAGGAAGGGTGAGAGAGGGGTTGGGTTGGTGGGAGGATGGGTGAGAGAGTGCGGAATGGGCGTTGGGAGGAAGGGTGAGCAGGAAAACATGAGTCGATGGCTTGACACATACCTGGAAGGCATGCAGTAAGGAAGGGCACACATAGAGTGAGGTCATACAGAGGAGGGCGTACCTGGAATGAAGGTGCAGAGGGTAGGGCATACCTGGAATGAAGGCGCAGAGGGGAGGGCATACCTGGAATGAAGGCGCAGAGGGGAGAGCGTAGCTGGAAGGCAGGGCACAGAAGGGAGGGCGTGGAATACCTGGAAGGCGGTTTCAGTGGAGGCAGAGGGAGTGGCAGCAGCGGAGTGGATGAGCTTGTTGAAGGTGGACGTGGTGATGGCCCTCGTGTAGCCCCTCTCCCTCATCATTCCAAATGCCTTTAGTGCACCATCGTGGTCGCCCGCCTGTCACAACACAGCACAGACAGGCAGAGAGGGACACATCGCAGAGGCAGCTTGTTGAAGGTGCACGTGGTGATGGCGCGCGTGTACCCCCTCTCCCTCATCATGTCAAACGCCCTTAGTGCCCCCTCGTGGTCGCCCGCCTGTCACAGACACATGGCACAGACACATGGCACAGACGCGCACAGATAGACACACGCACGCACAGGTGAAGGGAGAGCAGCAGCAAAGGAGGTGTGTGTGTGATCTCGCCATGCCACACACACACCCTCTCAGTGCTCCATTTCTTTCCCCCCAACTGCCCAACAATGCCAGCATGTAGCTTGAACCTGAAACTGAAAACTCAAATCCAAGCCCGAGACTTGCAACCAGGAAGTAGAGCTCTGAAATAGTGGCGGACCTTGGTGTAGTTTTGAGACGTCTCAAAACTGAACTAGAACAACCTCTGAAACAGCAGCCCACCTTGGTGCACGCGGTGATCAGCAGGTTGAACGTCTCTGCGTTGGGACGAACGTTCTCAGCACCTTCCATCTCGGAAAAGAGGCTCCACGCCTTCACCGCCTGCAGGTGGCACAGGGGATGGAGGGTGGCGTGCGGTGCAGCCGGGTTCGGAGAGAAGAAGGGCGGTTGGTGGTGCGAGTCACATCTACCGTGTGCATGGTGGTGGTGCAGACATGAACCAGATAGTTGAACATGGAGATGGGGAAGGGGCCCTCTTGAAGCATCTCAAAGAGCGGTGTACAAGCACTCACGTCCGGGCGGGGAGCAGTGGCACAGGCGTCAATGAGGTGGTTGATTGAAGGTGGAGGTGGTGGGAAGGGGAGAGGAAGGGGGCTTTCGAGGCGTCTCAAAGAGTGATAAACGAGCACTCGCGTCCGGGCGCGGAGCGGTGGCGCAGGCGTCAATGAAGTAGTTGATTGAAGGTGGAGGTGGTGGGGGGTGAGGGGGGGTTGCCTTTTGAAACGACCCAATGAGCAATGAACAATCAGGGACGGTAGGCACTCACGTCAGGGCGGGGAGCGGTGGCGCAGGCGTCTATGAGGTAGTTGAAGGTGGAGGTGGTGGGGGGGATGCCTGACGCCCGCATCTCGTTGAACACCTGTGCACGATGAGCAGCATGAGTGAAGAGACGGGTAGAGTGAGCATAAAATGTGAGTGCACGTCCCCGTATTTCCGTCGGTGTTGACCCCACACCCCTCCCCGCCACCTGCAATGAGCACACACAGAGCTAGTCAGAGCACGGAGGTGGGAGAAGTTGATTGGGTAACCATAACTTCAGAACCAACGCAAGAGAAGAGAGGAGCCACTGGAGGAGGCACGGCCACAAGCTACAGACCCAAGGGCACCTGAAAAAGAACCTGAGGGGTATACCTGCACCTGAGAGGGTTACCTGCACCTGAGGGAATCACCTGAAGCAGCGAGGTCTGTAGCATGTGAGCCGCACCCAACCAGTGGCGTTGTTTCAAGAGGACGGTGCAGCAGCAGATGAAACGAAGGAAACGGTGTGGCAGGCAAGGGTGAGGGCAAGGAGGAACGGGTACTTAGCTGATGGCGTGAGAGCAAGAGGCAGTTGAAGCAGCATGGGTAGCAGGCATGGCATGGCGTCTCAGGCGACCAGCAGCGCTGCTCTTGAGCTCCTGCGAGGGGGGTTAGAGGGGAGGGGAATGGAGGGGTGGAGATGGGAGGGGAGGGAGAGGCAGTGAGTGGGAGGGAGTCACTACATGGAAGGGGACACATACATAGAAGAAGAGGGAAAGGAGGGCCACTGGTGGACGCACACTCACAAGCCACAGACTACGGTCTTTACCAAAGGGCTTTACCTGGAGATAGGCTTTACCTGGGGGAGGGCTTTACCAGTAATGGGGAGGGTCTGTGGGCTGTTTCGTGTGCTGCCACCAGTGGCCCCGTTTTGGGAGAAACTGGAATGACAAGAAAACGAACCGAGGGCTGGCGTGGGATGCGAGCACTTAGCTGATGATTGGTCGTCGATGCGGGCAATAGGTGAAGCCTGGGAGCCATGTACGTTGTCAAACGCAAGCCATGCTGCTTCGGGCTCCTCATGTACTCCTCCACTGCGCGTTTCAGCCATCGCATGTTCGTCTCTGCATGGCTGATGTGCTGCCAGTCCTGAAAAGTAAACAGCGTAGACATCTGTGAGATTTGAATCCTTGAAACAAGTTTTATTTATAATTGACGCGCGTAAAAACGGAATGCCATTGTGAGTTCTCGATTGTACCTTGAACCACGAGCGGAATCGCGAGCTCGCAGTGGCTGGTGTGCTTGAGTCCGTCGCAATTTCCGCGGACGACGCAGATCAGTCAGTTGTGGCGGAAGGCGACCTTGGATGGCGGACATTGACAGGTTTTCGGATGCTCAGCTGCCTGTAAACAATTGAAGAAACGTGGAATCAGAAATTGATCAATATATGCAACAAAAGGTGGCTAAATCATTAAAGACATTACCTTTTCCGCGAGGGAACGTCGTGGTACTGTGGAGTTTCGTTGTTTCGGCAAACATGCTCTTTGAGGTTGGAAAATGGTCAGCTACAGCAGACATTGATGATGGACTGACGATGTTCCATTTCCTGCAGAAGAAAAATACGCACGTCAGAAACTGGCAAAAACGATGACGAATGGATAGAAAAGGCACGCTGAAGTACAGCCGAATAAGAAATTACCTATGTCAGAGCACGTAGAAGCTCCGCGAAACCACCAGCGAGTCTACGAACCAATCCTCCTGATGCGCGTGAGGCTCGTTGCTAATCGCGTGTGCGAACGATATGAGACAGTTGCCCGGTCGAAGTGGCAATGTGCTTCATCTAAGGCTACGTTTGAGTCGAAGAGGATCGAGCGCAATGTTCAAATGAATGTGCGAATGTCTAAACTGACTGGTGAAAATGTCGCTCTGAGAAAACCCTGGTGAAAATGTGGCTCTTTGAAACCGCTGGTTGGAATGTCGTTCCTGCAATATTCCTGACTGAATGTCCGTGCTTGGTATTCCACAGCCAACCCCAAGTGAGTGGGGGGGACTGAGGCTGTGGACCCCAACTATCGCGGTTCGCTGGACGGCTACCGAGAAAAAAATCCTTGTCATAATCTAGCCGCGCGGCTCCAAACCTAACAGGTTCAGAAACTGAGGTTGGCCTGGAGGGATGGCCGTTGGGACTACAGCGTGGGACTGAGTGAGCTAGAATCATCGGATGTCTTTCAAGCGGAACCGATCTATGGCTCAGAGCAATTGAGTAAACGTTATCGAAGGCGGGAACAGCCAACCGACATTTCGGATCAAGGCACGGCGGTTCGTGTGAGATTCATGTCAGTCAGCGAGCCAATTAGGATAACCTACCCTAGTCATTGGAAGGAACTTGGATGTGAAGGAGTTGCGGTTGGATAGATCTTGCTGCTCGCTCTGAGTATCTTGACAAGGACTTGGCTTCTGTCGGATCCAAGCGAAGAGATGCCTGTGACGGTTTTGCGAAATGTTTGACGAAACTATTGGTGTGGTACACAGATGTAGTGTCATTGGCGAAATGTTTGTTACACGGGCCTGCTGCTGACAGCGGGGGGGTTTCACGTTTTGTGGCTGACAGGGGTATGATTCGACAGCGAATGGCATTTTGTGAGAATCGTGTGACGTGGCTTCCTAGACCAATTGCTGGTGAGAAGCTCTGGTTCGGGCCAATTTGGTCTGGTTCGGTATGAAAATGTTCTGGTTTGGGCCACATTGGGCTGGTTTGGCCTGACCGGGGAGATTTGTTATGGTTTGGCCGAATCTGGTCTGGTTTGGCTCGGTGTGGCATGTTTCCAAGGTGAACCTTGGGTTTCACGAACGTCGGTATTTCCATTTTGGGGCAGTTCCACAATCTACTTGAGGGTGCTGCCTAGCAGCTGGTGGTGGTGGTGGTGATGGTGTGCTGGTGCCTCCTAGTCCCTTTCCCCTTGTTTTGCCCAGCCCACCAACTTCCAGGTCATGCCTTGCTTGCACAAACCAAGCAAGCCTTCCCCTGCAGCTACCATTCTCCTCTGCTCGAGCCTGGAAGGTTTGCCCACAAATGGTCATCCAGTGAATTTGTGCAATTTACACCTTGGACATGGACTCCTGCATCCTTTTCCCCAGTCCCTGCCTCCTTCAATTTGCCTGTGTTCACCTCGCTCGCCTCCTAATCGACACACGTTTGCCGACTAGCTCGAGTTTGTCATTGTAAGCACTTAGAGCGGAAAGAGTGCTGGAACCAAAAGGAGGGTCTTTATGGGCTATACAGCAGGTGCACCACGTCAGTCTTCCACGCAAGCGCGCGGAACATCTAGCACGCGCCGCGAGCGTGCCAGAACGGGCAAGGAGTGCGCTGAATCTCCCGTGGGGCGTCACGATGACGTGTCAGCTGACAGCTACTCGGAGGATGAGCACAGCCGAACGAGTAGAGCTCCCGGTAGAGGTGGCGGGAGAGCCGGCGGCAGAGGCGCTAGCAGTAGCGGCAACGGTCGGGAGAAGGTAGCAGCAGGCAGTGGAAGGGACGGTGTAGACAGAGCGGACCGCCATGACCGACGGCCAAGTGAGAAGTGCCTGGACGAAGATAGTACTGAGTACGAGAGTAAGGACGAGCCTACTGATAGCTGTACTGACGACGACTTTAGCGAGAACGAAGAAGCCAGTGATGCCAGCGACAATGACGGCAGCGATGTTGACGGCAGCGACAATGACGGCAGCAGCAATCGCTCGTCGCCTCGAAGCAGCGACAGACGCCACACAAGGTGCGACTCGAACGGCAGCTCGCGCCGTCGCTCAGGCTCGCGGTCGCCGCGTTCCCCTGAGTCAACGCGGTCGCCGCGCTCTCCCGAATCTACGCGGTCTCCGCGTTCGCCGGAGTCAAGGCGGTCGTTGAGTTCCCCGGAGTCAACGCAGTCTCCGCGAGACGCAAAATCGTGGAGCGGTTCCGACGATAACGCGTCCAGGACGAGTCGGTCAAGCCGGTCAAGCCGGTCGCCGGATTCGTGCAGGAAGCAGTCGCGGAACCGGTCGCAGAATACGCCGGCGAGGAAGGGGGATGCGAGCAGGGGCGGCGACGGCGCGAGGCGGCAGCAGCGGGATAGTCCCAGACGCGGCGGGTACGAGCGAGAAAGGGAACGAGAGAGGGATCATGGTTCTCGTCGTGACGAGGGAGCGAGGGAGCGACTCAGTCCGCTGAAACAACCGGCGACTCAGCAGCAGCCGTCGCACGCAGCTTCGCACCCCGAAAGGCATCACCCGCACCAGCAGCAGCAATATGAGCAGCAGCTTCAGCAGCAGCAGCAGGTGCGCGTTCCGCCCAACAGTTACCGTCGCTCTCAGTCCGCCGGCCGGTCCGAACTTCGAGATTACCGAGAACCTAACCGAAACGGGGAGCCTAGTCACGAGTACGTAGATACGTATGTGACCCGCAGCAGGACACGGGCGTCCGCTGCGTCAGTGGACTATTCGCAGAGAGTGCCAGCGGGACACTACGCCGCGGAGCACGAGCAGGAGCGCCACCAGCACCGCCAACTGCGCATCAGCGCACCCCCGCCTCCGCACCATAAGCGCTACGCTTCTGCCGCCGCCGTCCCCGCGAAGAATCGCTCCGTTAGTCTTTCCGCGGCGTCGTTAGACCAGGCAGCCGCCGCGATCGCCGGCGCCTCTGTCAGCGACGAGCCCGCGGAGCTAATACATGGTAGCAATGCCGCGTACTCCGGTACTGGCGGCGGGAATTGCGGGGCGCGACTGCCCGCGGGGAACGCTGCGGGTGGGCGGCTGGCTTCCAACCAGGCGCGGTCAATGCGCAAGTGCATCAGCGGGGATCGCGCTACTATGGGAAGCGGTTCGATGGATCTAGACAGGTGCAAGCAGGGAGGGCCGGGGATTGCCCCTCGTGGTGCTGCTGGTGTCGCAGGGGGTTGTAACGCTCCTCGACCTAGTGGTAACCAGCTCAGTAACCAGCAATGCGCACAGCCTGTGAGGCAGAACGTTCGTCCATCTGTGATTGCACGAAGCATGAGCGTTCCAGACGAAGAGCTGGAACGAATCCCACAAGGTGGTTACCAGCAGCAGCACGGTCCCAGCCACGGGCAGGGGTATACTCACGGGCAGATGAACGGGCAGCCGGATTACGCCTATCGCCAACCCGGACCCGGGAAACTTCAGATGAAAGCCCTCAGCCGCGCACAGTCCGGACGTCTCAATCCCAGTAACGGATCTGCCAATAACGGTTCACCTTCCACCAGCAGCAGCAGCAGCAGCAGCCGAACCGCAATGCCACGGTCCATGTCAGCTAAAGCACCGTCGCCCACCCCGCCCTACCTCCCAAACGGAATAATTGACCTGTACCCTGTAGAGCCCTTGTCGCCCACAGAGATTCAGACTCCTGTGGGCGCCCCCCCTGCTAGAAGAGACTTTCCCTCCCTGCCCATCCTAGACATTCCCTGGTGCTCTGCTGATAGCCCCCGCTCCCCCCCCAAACCCATCAATGTCGGCCCGCCTCTCCGAAGCTGCAGCTTAGGCCCCGCATCCGGAGCAGCGCAGCAGGTGCGGGCTGGGGGACGGATCGGGATGAAGGCAGGGCAGGGCATGGGGGCTGGTGGGGATGGTGGTGGGGGGAGGGGAGGGGGAGTGGTTGAGAGGAGTATGAGCGTTGAGAGGCGGGTGAAGGCGCAGGCTGCTAGGAATGCCGTGCGTGTGGTGGAGCTAGGTGGGCCTACAGAGGGGTTGCCTGCACCACATGCTGTGGCAGTAACAGCAGCAGGAGCACTAGCAGGGACAGGTGGGGCAGCAGGGGAGATGGGTGCAGTTGCAGTGGCAGGGCATGGAAAGAAGGGCCACTTGAGAGGATTCTTTGCAAGCTGGGGCGGGCACTAGGCAGGGAGCCGTGTGCTGTGCATGCACTCTGTTCAGAGGGAGCACAGCAGTGTGCGCATGGTACTGCCTGCGTGCACAGCATTGGGCGTATTGCATTGGGCGTATTGCATTGGGCACATACGATATATTTCTATTTAATTTGTTGTGGGTAGTGGTACGGTATGGTTATGGTATCAGCATCAGGCCCTTGCAAAGAGGACTCGTGTGCTTTATGATAGTTATGCTACCATATGTAGAATATAGTTGTCATATTTTATTAATTTGATTCACATTTCTAACATTGCTGGGCATGCAGGTCACATGGGGTTTGTCCATTCAACACCTCGTGGCATCCCCTCTACTTTCCTACATACACCCTTTGTGCCGCCCTTGCAGGCGGTGCAGGAGACTTGGCAGCACTGGTCTTCCCCACTGCCACCTTGAGTTTGCTTCCACTCTTGGTGCGCTGCAGCCCTGCTCTCGATGCACCTGCCTCCACCCCTGCTGCTGCCGCTCCTGCTGCCACTGCAGCGACAGTGCTGCTACTTCTGGCAAGTGCTGCTGCAGCGACAGTGCTGTTAGTCCTGGCAAGTGCTGCTGCAGCCCCTCCTCTTCCCGCCCCTTCACCACCACCAGCACCACTGGCACCACCCTTCCCCACTTTCTCCTGTGTGCCCACCGCAGAGGCTGTTCGCATGAGCTTGGAGGTGCTGCGTGCGAGAGAAGCAGAGCGAGTGTACGCAGCAGTGCCACTGTTGCTGTTGCTGTTGCTGTTGCCGACAGGAATGGCACTGCTGTTGCTTGCAGCTGCGTTGTTTGAGCTGGCTCGGGCGGCATTGCTCGGACTGTCCTTCACCAGCAGCTGCTGCAGCTTCTGCTGCTGCTGCTGCTGCTTCCTCTGTTGCTCTGCCAGTAGCAGCCTCCCCGTGGTGTAGCCTACCCCAACACCACCTTCCCCTCCCCCACCCTTGCCTTTGCCACTCCCGCCGCCCCTCTCACCCTTGGGGGTCACTGCAGGGACTCGTGGGTGGGTGGAGGCAGACAGAAGCTCATTCATGCGGCAAGAGGGTGGGGAGAGGGACGAGGCCAGGCGAGCACGAGAGGGGGACTTGCTCAGTGCAGCCTTGCTCCCTAACCCACCACCACCGGCAGCACCACCAGCAGCACCACCGGCACCAACAGCTCCAGTGGAATGAGCGCTCACCTTCTTGCCAGTGCCACCTGTGATTTTGGTGCTGCTCGCGTTCCTGCCGCCACCTTTACCCACATTTCTCGGCAACTCCACCTGCAGACCCCGCATGGGCTGACCCCCACCTCTGCCTGCTGCATTCACCGCTCTGGTTGCTGCCCCCATGCTGACTGAACGAGCAAAGGCCCCCGTGGGAGAGAGGCCAGGCACTTGCTTGCCGTGGGCTGCACCACCCTGCACTGCCCCCGCTGCAATAGCAGCAGCCGAAAAAGGAGAAACAGCGGCAGCAGCAGTGGAATACGGAGAGGTGGCAGTAGCAGCAGCAGCAGCGGAATAGGGGGAAGCAGCAGGCTGCATGGAGGCTGTGCGGGCCAGTCGAGCTGCTTCTGCCCCTGTGCTTGCACTATGTGCAAAAGCGCTTGTTGGGGAGTTTCCCGGAAAGTGTTGGGCTTGTGGTGGAGCAGCATTCGGTGCCCCAGCAGCAACAGCAGCAGCAGCAGCAGAGGATGCAGCAGGCTGCATGGAGGTGGTGCGGGCCAGTCGAGTTGCTGCTGCTGCTCCTCCCGTGCTTGCCGCATGTGTGAACGCACCAGTTGGAGAGTTTTTGGGGAAGTATTGCGCTTGTAGAGGGGTGGCATTCAGTGCCCCGGCAACAGCAGTAGCAGCAGCCGAGGAGGCAGCAGGCTGCATTGAAGTTGTGGAGGCCAGACGAGCTGCTGCTGCCCCGGTGCTTGCAAACGCGCTGGTGGGGGAGTTGCGGGGGAGGTGCTGGGCTTGTGGTGCAGCTGCAATCAGTGCCCCAGCGGCAGCAACCGCAGCAGCAGCAGAGGAAGAGGCAGCAGAGGAGGCAGCAGGCTGCATGGAGAGTGCTCGGGCCAGTCGAGATGTGGGAGACACCGAAACTTGTGCTGCCTGCTTCTGCTGCTGGTGGATCTCTGTTTGATGCTGCCACTGCTGCTGTTGCTGCTGCCACTGCTGCTGTTGCAGCTGCTGTTGTTGCTGTTGCTGTTGCTGTTGCTGTTGCTGCTGCCACTGCTGCTGCTGCTGCTGTTGCCACTGCTGCTGCTGTTCTTGCTGCCAGCTGTGCTGCAACCAAGCATGCCGCCCTATCTGCGCTGTCTCATGCCCCTCGTGCAACGAAGGCAGGGCGTGTGGAGAGAGGACCGATACAGGCACACCATGACGATTCGAATGCCCTTGAAAATTGCTAGGGCTATTGCTGTGGGGACTGACGTTTGTGTGGGGGCTGCCATTGATATGCGAACTGAAGTTGCTGGGGGGGCTATTCAAGTCATGCGAGCTGCTGAAAGTGTGCGGACTGGCGTTGCTGTGTGGGCTGCTGTGCTTGTGAGGGCTGGTCTGCTTGTGAGGGCTGGTGTGGTCGTGTGGGCTTAGACTGGCATAGGAATGCAAGGCAGCACCGTCATACTGCCCCACTCCCACGCCCTGCTGCGCCGAGTCGTTGAAACCCATTCCCACCACCTCGCTCTGCTGCCTCCCTGCTCCTCCCAGTGGGCTCCGCCCCCCCACATGCCACGTGCTGCTCGCCACACCACCGGGCCCTGCCAAACCACTCGCCCCGCCTCCATGCATTGCCATGCGCCCCCCTGCTGCACCCACCCCTGCTGCACCCACCCCTGCAGTATGCGACTCATCTCCACCGCTGCTGCCGCTGAGCGTGTGGCTGAATAGCTCCTCCCCGGACTCGCACTCGCTCCCCTGTGTGCGCTGCACATGCACGTAGATGTCACATGCACCGCCAGCAGCAGCAGCAGCACCATTATCAAAGCCAGAACCAGCGCTCATGTCATCACCACCATCACCACCATCACGAGCGCATTCCGCCAGATACCGAGCCACTGCTGCTGCGCCGCCCGGCACGCCCCCCTCGCCGCCCTGCACCTCGCTACTAGCGTCCTCGCTAGTGAAGTCGAAGTCGTCACCGCTGACGTCATCGGCGAGGTAGGATGAGTCAGCATCGACCTCCACGTCAAGTGAGAGACGTACCCGTTGCCGGAAGCCCTGCAGGGCGGCATGCGACAGGACGGCATGCGGCAGGGCGGCATGCGACAGGACGGCATGCGGCAGGGCGGCATGCGACAGGGCGGCAGCATGCGGGAGGGTGGGATGAGACAGGCTAGGATGGGGCAGGCCGCCATGGCGCCCCACTCTGTGGCTGCCCTCTGCTGCCGCCGTGCCTTCTCTGCCCGCTGCCGCCTCGTCCAATTCTGCCGTGTCACCGCCGTGTGCTGACGTGGCTTCGTACAGATCCTCAGAGCCAGGGTACTCCTCTGCTGCGCGCTCTCCCGCCTGGCACAGCTGCTGATAGAGCGTGCTCAAACAGGAAGGCTCCGCAGACGCATCCCCCCCGCTCCCTCCTTCCTGTCCTCCTTCCTCCTCCTCCTCCTCCTCCTCCTCCTGCTCCTCTTGCTCCTCCTGCTGCTCCGCCCGCTCACCCTGACCTCTCTCCCCCTCGCTTCCCTCGCCCGCCTCCTCCCACACCCTTCCCTCCTCCACCCCCCACGTCCCCCCTCCCCACCCCCCATACACGTCTCCATCTCCTCCCACCCCTCCCACGTCCTCCTCTCCCTCTCCGCGCTCTTCCGCATCCCCCCCATCTAATATCGGCTCGTCGACCGCGTCGCCGCCCCACTCCTCCCCCCACACCTGCTCCTCCCCCTCCCCCGCGTCACTATCACCGCACTCACCGTACAAATCCTCCCCTTCGCCCTCCTCCTCCCCGCCTACTCCCTCCCCCGCCGCACTCCCCTCGCCTCCACCCAGGCCCCCCTCTTCCCGCTCCGCCGCGCTCAATTCCCCTTCCCCGTCGCTGTCGCCACCGCCATACATATCCTCGTGAATATCCGCCTCGTCATTCTGCTCCGCGTCCTCCGCATCCTCCGCCTCCTCCTCCCCGTCCTCCGCGTCACCGTACAAGTCCCCCTCGCCTTCCGCCACTCCACCACTCTCACTGCCCTCCTCCCCGCCGCCGTAACCGCCGCCTCCCACATTCTCCTCGTCTTCCGCCGATAGTCCCGGCCCGTCTGCTTTCCACTCCCCTGTTCCCACATAATGGGGAGAATCTTCATCCCCGATAAAACATTCCTCGCTATCGCCACGCCTACCGTAAAGGTTATCAGTCCTGGCCGATGCATCCACGCCGTACAGGTCTAATTCGCCCTCGTCCCGCTCCGCCGAATTCTCCGCCACGCTCGGCGGGGAATCACGGCGAGAGCGAGGAGAAGCGGCAGCGGCGGAAGCCACGACCTTGCGTGCCACCCGCGCTAGCTCTTCCCGCGCGCCACCCGCGCGCGCCACCCGCGTTAGGTCTTCCCCGGCGCCGGCAACACTCCCGACATGCCAGAAATCCTCCCATACGTTGGCTTCGGAATCAAGGCGCGGGGACATGGGTGACAGCGAATCGCCGCTGACCGCGTGGCAGCTCTGCTTCGGCGCTCCCAGCGACTTGCCTCGCCTCAGCGGCGCGGCGCTCTCCGGACATTCCGCATGGGCGACCCCCTCCGGTGGGAGCTCCTCGTCGAAGCGATTCGAGTCGATCCAGTTTGCCTCGTCCGCGAATACTCTTAGGTCGGGAAATTCGTTGGGTTCTGCGAAAAGATTGGGGTGTGCGTTGGATCGCAGGCCGGAAACGACACGTCGCGCGATCTCCGCTCGGGCCTCAGCCGCGTTGCGAACGCCGCTCATTGGATCGCCGAACGTGCCGCTAAGGACCTCCATGTGAGAAGCAACACTGTTGGAGGAAATCACAAGTCAAGAGACAGGTTCGTTACACAACCAGCAGGAAGGAATTCCTCCTGAAGAAATGTAAGAAAACGCCCCTTCAATCCTTGGCAATTTGGCGGTCGTCTCTACAATTTGACCACGGGCAAACAGAGTGTGGTACGGTACGGTACGGACCGATGGACAGATGTACGAGTGTTTGCGGGGTGCTGTAGCTTGTAGCAAATGAAGAGTAGGATTCACCTGGCCCTGGGAAAGGGCATTCGTGCACTTGACGTGCAATCTGTACGGCAGGGATTGGAGGAAAATACACTTTTGACTGCTCGGTTCGCCGTACGGCGTTGTGATTGATGGCTGAGGCGAATCCAGTCAGCATTTGAAGTTGCGAAACGGTGAACCTGCATGAGATGACAAAAGAACTCATTACGCGTAGGTTTTTGCGCAACTGAATGAGCGCACTTAGTTTGTCCGGACGCGAAACTCTTGGGCCACTGGCCCACTGCGGAACTGCTGGTGCGCCAAAGTGGATTCATTTGACACGCCACGTCACACAAAACGATAATGTAACGCCTGTCTCCAGGTGGCCGCCAGCTGTTGATTGCACGACGACAACAAGCTGGTCCCGAACCCCTTCAATCCCCGCTAAATGCACTATAAGATGCCCTGAATGTCCGACTAGTGCAGCTGCACTCCCTAATGCATGCTCATAAATCTCATTACTGTGTGGGTTATTATTTACGGATTCCAATGTGCACCAGTTTCTAACAACTCAAATCATGAGAGCTGTTAAATAAACTACACATGCAAATCAGATCAGAATTTCCTTTTCCAGCGATGGTGAGCTGATTGAGGCATCAACAATGGAGCATGGTAACTCGACCGAACTCAATGCAGGGGGACAGGGAATGCCAGGAGAAGCATCGTTTACTTGAAGCCTCAAAATGTGATCTACGAATGCCTGAACGCCTCCCATAGGGCCAGAAGGATAGAGCCTCAGATGAAGAGGTGGCTGCAGCTGACGCTTACATAAGAGATGATCCACCACAGCTGATGCTTCCACCCACCTGCTGCTTAGCTGAGCTGCAGTTGGCGCTGTTGTTGCTGCTTCAGCCGTGTCGGGATGAGAAGCAGCACTACATTTAGTCATGCCATCTGAAGCAACTTCATCTTCAGTCACACTGCCTACTGTCACATCCTTGCTGCTATCCCTGAGACTCCTCTCGTTGCACAGGAAGAGAACATACTTGCTGGCCTTGCAATAGAACGCCTCTGATTGGTCCAGAGCTGCTGCCACGTCAGCAACGCGTTTCTGCCACGTGGCGCCCTCCAGCTTCTCACAGCCAGCCTCAAGCTCCTCCACGTACTCCCTGAGCAATAAGCAATAAGCAATAAGCACACATCGCATACAGTCACATGGGAAAGGATAAAACTACGACACTCTGAGAACAACAGGGTGGTGGCATGGATGGGTTGGTGCGTGGGAGATAGAGTTTGGACGAGAGGCGGACAGGTAGAGCAGGACGGGGCAGAGCATGGCAGGGCATGGGAGGACAGGGCAGGGGGGGAGAGGGCAGGGCAGGGCACGGTGGGACAGGATGGATGAGGGGCATTGCTCACCGAGCGGCAGTGAGGGCAGGTGCATGGTTGTCTTCCACCTCTATCTTGCCGCCAAAGTCCATCAGATACACCGGCCCCACTCGCCCTCGCTGCTGCTGCTGCTGCTGCTGCTCCCGATTCCGCCCCTTCCTTTCTTGTTTCTGCTGCTTCTGTCTCTCCCTCTGCTGCCTCCTGTTTTCCTTCTTCAGCTCACGTGCCTGCTGCTTCCTCCTCCTCCTTTCCTCCCTCATTTGTTGCTCCTTCTCTTGCTGCCCCGTCCCTTCATCCACCATCCCCTGCTTCCCTTGCTCCTCCTTCCCCTGCTCCTCCTTCCCTTGCTCCTCCTTCCCCTGCTTCCCCTTCTCTTGCTCCTGCTTCCCCTGCTTCCCCTTCCCTTGCTCCTCCTTCCCCTGCTTCCCCTTCCCCTGCTCCTCCTTCTGCTTCCCGTTCTGTTGCTCCTCCTCTTGCTGCCCCTGCTCTTGCTCCTCTTTTCCCTGCTTCCCATTCCCTTGTTGCTCACCATTTTCCTTCCCATCCTCTAGCTCGCTCTCTCGCCCATCACTCTCCTCGCGCCCATTCCCTTGCGTTCCACCCTCAGCACCTAGACCCTTCTCTCCTGTGCGTCCACCCTTTTTCCTCCTCTCTCTTCTCCTCCTCCTTCCCCCCTCCCCTTCTTTCCCACTTTTCTCCGCTCCCCTTCGCCCCTCATCTCCGCACTCATTCCTTCTCCCCGCCTCCACTTCCGCAGCTCCCCTTCTGCTTCCCTCATCCTTCCCCTCGCATCCAGTTCCCCACTCGTCTCTTCCGCTTCCCCCCCGCCCGGGTCAATCGAGCATTCTTGCGCTCTTCCCCCGCCTCCCGCGCACGAGCTCCCCTGCGCGCAACGGGCATCAGTGCATGACAAGCGACGAGAGTCCTCATCGCCAATATTCACGCGGTATCTCTCCGCACCGCCATCGCCGTCATCCGCACCGCCCGCGCCATCCGCACCGTCCGCGCCATCCACACCGTCCGCGCCATCCGCGCCGTCCGCACCAGCAACGCCGTGAGCAGCGATCGTCGTGTCCTCTGCGCCACCACTGCGACGTTCCGCCTCCTCAATTCCCTTCTGCTCGCACTCCCGCTCCTCACTCTCCTTCTCCTCGCGCCTCTGGTCGCCCCGTTCCCCGTTCTCGTCCCGTCCTATCTGCTCCGCCACTCCTCCATCCGCTCCTGCCCCATTCGGTCGCTGCGCGTTCCGCCGCAGCCTATTCCGCGCGTGCGGTTTCTTCTTGCTCGCCTCTGCCTGGAACAGAAAGAGCAGCCGGCCGTCGCTGTCAAAGCTGTACGGCAGGATGCCCGCAGCGCGATACTCCCGAGACACTCTCAACCATGAGTCGGCCATTTGTGCTCAAGTGCGGATCAGGACGCAAATTCGAAGGGTTCTGATGTTGGCATTGTACGCGTCACAGTTTTGCAAGGTTGTTCCTAGTAGAATCCACAGGTAAACAGGTCGTAACAGTGTTACTTTCATACGTTTTACAACAGATTATAGATATTAACACAAAAAAAAACACCAATAAGGGACTACACAGCGCTACTTCTTGCAGCCCACCACTACTGCCAGCTTTCCGCATCAGACATTCCACCACTACTTGCTCAACTCGGGAAACACGGCAGCAGCGTCTGTCTTGAGCCATTGCGCGAGCTGTTGAGCATCCACAGACAGCGCTTGCATGGTGAGAGCACGCATGCTTTTGCCTTTGAGCCCCACCGCCTGCAGTGTCCGATCCACACTCACAAACAGCTTCGGGAACCTGCCCCGAGGTGCCTCTCCTATTGGCTGGTTCTGCACGCATGACAATGGGGGCATGAGGAAGGGCACACAGAGAAAACGAAGGTGAGGATAGACAGTCACATACTGTGTAGTGAACCGTGCGTGAGAGGTTGAGATGCTGAGAACGTAAACCCGAATGGTGACTCGTTACGATAGATGCGTGTGGGTGTGCACATCAGCTTACCTTTGCTCGCGACATCCCTGTCACAATAACCAAGTCGCACACTAACGAGTCATCGGCTGAGGCTCCAGCGGCAGCAGCTGTAACGGTTGCAGCAGGTGCAGGAGCAGCAGCAGTGGAAGCAACATCTTGGGAAGCGGTGGCAGCAGCAGGAGTGGCAGTGCCAGCAGCCGCGGTGGCGGCAGGAGAGGCAAGATGCAGCAGGAGGGAGAGCAGGGCCACGGTGGCTATGGGGCGCGTGGAGCTGCGCACATCACACCTGTGAAGCAACGCAGAGGAAAATAGATTGGAGAAAAGAGAGCAGCAGTTTCTGTACACTCAAGTGCCATGCATTGGGGGAATGAGTGGGGAGGGTCTCAGGATGCCGGCAGGGCAAGGAGCAAGATTACGGGAAGGAGGGAGCAAGATTAGGAGGGAGAGTGAGTTGGAGGCAGGGGAATGAGGGTGAAACTGCTGACGGTGTATGTGTGATCGGATGGAGCATGGTCGGCACAGGCGCAGTGCAAAGAGCAGTGTGCGGTGCAGATGGGTGGGGGAGTATACAGAGAGCAGAAGAGGCTAACCTGTAGGCATCAGTGAGGGCGTAGTGCGAGAAGGTGCCCGCCTCTGCTGCCTCTCTGTACACCTCCACCGCTGCTGCCAGGGCTGAGAAGCACAGAACAGCATGGGAAGAGGGGAGGGTGCAATGAAATAGTAGAGGATTGAAATCAAGAGGGGAGATGAGTGGAGCAAGTGGGCAAGGAGACTGAAGCCATCAGGCGCGCCGGCCTGCCAATCCTCCCTGTCGCCAATCCCATTCCCAATGCCCACCAGCCATGCAGCAGCTCATCTCACCCGGTGTGAGGGAGAGCCTGTGCCCCTTCTCGACGAGGCTCTTGATTGTTGCATCTGCCCCCTCGGGGCCAAAGCACGCGTCAAAAAGCACTGTATACGCCGGGAGGGTTGGTGCCAGGGGGTTCTGGTTGGGGCAGGGGTAAGATGGGCGAGGGCCACGGGCAGGGGGGAGGGGGAGGGAATGAGGGGCGGATCCAAGCGGTCCAAGCGGGAATAAAGCCATGCGGGACCGATGGGCGAGAGAGGTGGTGAGGAGAGGGTTTGGAGGGGGGGGGGACTGAGGGGAGGAGACCGGGTAGAAACAGGGAGGCGTGGGCATTATGCTGGTCTTTCAAAACAGCTTGATTAGCTTGTGAAAAACATCCCATGCTTCAGATACCCTCACCTTTCCCAGCAAGGCCATACAACCTCTCCATGCTCACCTCTCTGGGGCCACCAATAACAGTGCTGCCACTCCCCTTCCGCTCCCACTCCGCCGCCCGGCCCTGCATCTCCCGGAACGTGCCGAGCGCCGCTGGCCACAAGCCAGCGCGGCCCTGCACCGCCATGAGCGCGTGGAAGACGGCGGCGTTGGGCGGCACCCCCTCGGCCTCTAGCTCCTGCCGCACTGCCATGGCCCGTGCCGCGTCCCCGTCCTTGCCACATGCTGTGATGAGCGTTCCCAGGGTCACCACGTCTGGCCTGTGGCCCTCCGCCCTCATTTGGCTGTACAGCTGTGAAGGGGAAGGGAGATGGGAAGTAGGGGCGAGGGGTTAGCGCGTGTGGCACGTCCCCGTCCTTGCCACACGCTGTGATGAGCGTGGCCAGGGTCACCATGTCTGGCCTGTGCCCCTCCGCTCGCATCTGACTGTACAGCTGGTGGGGGGAGAGGTGACCAGGGAGACAGGAAGGATGTGGGTGAATAAAGGTGGTCGGTGGTGGAAAGGAGGGGCGAGGGGAGAGCACAGGGGTCACGTCCCCGTCGTTGCCACATGCCGTGATGAGTGTGTCCAGGGTGAGCAAGGGGAGGGAAGGAAGGGTGAGAGAGGGGTTGGGTTGGTGGGAGGATGGGTGAGAGAGTGCGGAATGGGCGTTGGGAGGAAGGGTGAGCAGGAAAACATGAGTCGATGGCTTGACACATACCTGGAAGGCATGCAGTAAGGAAGGGCACACATAGAGTGAGGTCATACAGAGGAGGGCGTACCTGGAATGAAGGTGCAGAGGGTAGGGCATACCTGGAATGAAGGCGCAGAGGGGAGGGCATACCTGGAATGAAGGCGCAGAGGGGAGAGCGTAGCTGGAAGGCAGGGCACAGAAGGGAGGGCGTGGAATACCTGGAAGGCGGTTTCAGTGGAGGCAGAGGGAGTGGCAGCAGCGGAGTGGATGAGCTTGTTGAAGGTGGACGTGGTGATGGCCCTCGTGTAGCCCCTCTCCCTCATCATTCCAAATGCCTTTAGTGCACCATCGTGGTCGCCCGCCTGTCACAACACAGCACAGACAGGCAGAGAGGGACACATCGCAGAGGCAGCTTGTTGAAGGTGCACGTGGTGATGGCGCGCGTGTACCCCCTCTCCCTCATCATGTCAAACGCCCTTAGTGCCCCCTCGTGGTCGCCCGCCTGTCACAGACACATGGCACAGACACATGGCACAGACGCGCACAGATAGACACACGCACGCACAGGTGAAGGGAGAGCAGCAGCAAAGGAGGTGTGTGTGTGATCTCGCCATGCCACACACACACCCTCTCAGTGCTCCATTTCTTTCCCCCCAACTGCCCAACAATGCCAGCATGTAGCTTGAACCTGAAACTGAAAACTCAAATCCAAGCCCGAGACTTGCAACCAGGAAGTAGAGCTCTGAAATAGTGGCGGACCTTGGTGTAGTTTTGAGACGTCTCAAAACTGAACTAGAACAACCTCTGAAACAGCAGCCCACCTTGGTGCACGCGGTGATCAGCAGGTTGAACGTCTCTGCGTTGGGACGAACGTTCTCAGCACCTTCCATCTCGGAAAAGAGGCTCCACGCCTTCACCGCCTGCAGGTGGCACAGGGGATGGAGGGTGGCGTGCGGTGCAGCCGGGTTCGGAGAGAAGAAGGGCGGTTGGTGGTGCGAGTCACATCTACCGTGTGCATGGTGGTGGTGCAGACATGAACCAGATAGTTGAACATGGAGATGGGGAAGGGGCCCTCTTGAAGCATCTCAAAGAGCGGTGTACAAGCACTCACGTCCGGGCGGGGAGCAGTGGCACAGGCGTCAATGAGGTGGTTGATTGAAGGTGGAGGTGGTGGGAAGGGGAGAGGAAGGGGGCTTTCGAGGCGTCTCAAAGAGTGATAAACGAGCACTCGCGTCCGGGCGCGGAGCGGTGGCGCAGGCGTCAATGAAGTAGTTGATTGAAGGTGGAGGTGGTGGGGGGTGAGGGGGGGTTGCCTTTTGAAACGACCCAATGAGCAATGAACAATCAGGGACGGTAGGCACTCACGTCAGGGCGGGGAGCGGTGGCGCAGGCGTCTATGAGGTAGTTGAAGGTGGAGGTGGTGGGGGGGATGCCTGACGCCCGCATCTCGTTGAACACCTGTGCACGATGAGCAGCATGAGTGAAGAGACGGGTAGAGTGAGCATAAAATGTGAGTGCACGTCCCCGTATTTCCATCCACCACTCCCCTCTAATGTGCTCCCTGCCTTGGCAGCCTGGATTTCCATCCATGAGGGACCTTCCTTCTGGGGTGCTCTCCACTTCCCTCCTCCCTCCCTCCCAGTGGGAGGCTCCCACCCACCTCCTGGGATGCACACACACCCACCTGCAGGGCGGCAGTCAGCCGCCCGCCGCTGCCCACGGCTTCGAGCAGAATCCCGAACGTGATCTGGTTGGGCGGCACGCCGTCCGCCACCATCATGCCGTACACCTCCAGCACCTTCCCGGGAAGCTTCGCCTGGGCGGCGGCAAACATGAGCGTGTTGAAGGTGATGGCGTCCGGCTGCACTGCTCGCTCGGGGGAACGCATCTCGCGATATAGCTCCATTGCTCTCTCAAACCTGCGAGGTATCACAGTGGGAATTGAAGGACGCGAGCATGGGGATGGAAAGGAGGTGAGCGAACATGAGCGTGTTGAATGTGATGGCGTCCGGCTGCACTGCGTGCTCGGGGGAACGCATTTCTCTGTATAGCTCCATTGCTCGCTCGAACCTGTGAGGTGGGATGGGGCAGCAGGGGGAAGGGAGTGAGGTGCACTGAGCCAGCATGACCATGTTGAACGTGATTGCGTCCGGCTGCACTGCGCACTCGGGGGAGCATCTCTCCTTACAAGTCCATTGCTCGCGTGAACCTGTGAGGTGAGTTGGTGGCAGGGGTTAGCTGGTTGAAGGGAGTGCGGCGTGTTGAGTAAGTGCTGAGCCCGCATGCATGTGGCCTGGTGGTGGCATATGGCTTCAGTTCGCACTCAGTGAGCACATCTCATGGATGGGATGGGAGCACATCTCATGGATGGGATGGGAGCACATCTCATGGATGGGATGGGAGCACATCTTATGGATAGGATGGGAGCACATCTCATGGATGGGATGGGAGCACATCTCATGGATGGGATGGGAGCACATCTCATGGATGGGATGGGAGCACATCTTATGGATAGGATGGGAGCACATCTCATGGATGGGATGGGAGCACATCTCATGGATGGGATGGGAGCACATCTCATGGATGGGATGGGAGCACATCTTATGGATAGGATGGGAGCACATCTCATGGATGGGATGGGAGCAAGCAGCTGGAATCTCAGCTCGAGTGCACTACACACCGGATACACTCTCCCCTCCTAATCACCGAGGGGCCAACCAGTGAGATGGGTCTGCAGGAGGAGGGACTGACCGTTGGGAGGGGGAGGAGCGGCCGCGGTAGGGGGCGGTCTTGACCACGAGCGCCATGAGGGACGTGTATGTCACCACGTCGGGCTTTAAGCCCTGCGCTTCCATGTCCGCCTGATGCATCATGCATGGGGGCAGGTGGAGGGGTAGATGGAGAGGTGGGCAGGGGAGACAGGCAGACAGGGAGGGGCGGAAGAGGGGAGGGTAGGAGGGTGAGAGGCGAGGAGGGCGCGCATGTGTGGGTGTGAGAGAGCAATGCACAGGCGTCCAGGACAGGTGTCTGTAGCTGCATAATTCTGTGAGTCTCTCTGTGTGGCCTGCACCTCCAGCTGCTGCTCCCGGCGGCATCTTCGAAGCGTGGCGCCTGGTGGCAGCAGGAGATGAGCGCGTTGAAGGTGAGCATGCCTCGTGGCCTACAGTGACCCCATGCCCCACACACCCTCACCACGTGCCACACGCAATCACACCTACCTTGAGGCGAAAGGCATCTTCGAATCTTTGAGCCTGGTGGCAGCGGAGATGAGGTCGTTGAAGGTGAGCATGCCTCGTGCTCCACACTCACACACACCACCTGTACCTCGTGCCTCTCACACCCACCTGCACCTCCTTCTACACACACACACAAACACGCCCACCTTGAGTCGAAAAGCATCTTCGAATCTCTGGGCCTGGTGGCAGCAGGAGATGAGGGCGTTGAAGGTGAGCATGCCTCGTGCTCCACACGCACACGCCTGCACCTTATGCAACACCCGCACGCACACACCTTCACCACATGCCTCACACAAAAGCACCTTGAGGCGAAAAGCATCCTCAATCGCTGGGCCTGGTGGCAGCAGGAGATGAGTGCGTTGAAGGTGAGCATGCCCGGCGCCATGCCCGCCTGCTTCATCGCTGCGTACACCACCAGCGCCCTCTCGCCCTGCCTCTGCCTCCTGCACACCGTTATCAGCGCCTGGTACGTGCCTGGTGAGCAGGGGGATGGGGAGAGGGAAGGGGAAAGGGAAGATGACTAAGAGGGTGGGCACAACGGTACATGCTTCTCTTTCCAGTCCATGATTTCCATTTCCCTACATCCTACATCCTACAGCTACAACTTGTTAAAAGTGCTTCTCATCAACCTTGTTTCATCGTTGCGGTAACTCGGCCAACCATACCAGTGCCTTCTCTACTCCAGCTGTTCCATCCAAACCCAAAGCACAGCCCGTGCAGGTGGCACCGGCAGGTGTGCCACGTGGCGTACCTTCATTGGCGGCGTTGAGTCCCTTGGCCTTCATCTCCTCCACCACGCCCAGCGCCTCCCTCACGGACGAGCACCGCGCTATGGCGCGATTCACACGCGCCAACGTGCGCTGATGGGGGGGGGGGGAGATGGGGGAGACGGGGTAGATGGGGGAGTTGGGGGCATATTTGAGTCGACTCAACAGTCATCACCCTAGCGCCTCCCTCACGGACGAGCACAGTGCTATGGCTCTATTCGCCCGCGCCAACGTGCGCTGCTCAAGGGGGAGACGGAGATGGGGGACAGGGAGGGAGGGGAATCAACAGTCATCTCCCCAGCGCCTCCCTCACGGACGAGCACCACCCGCTCTAACGTGCGCTGCGGGGGGGGGGGGCGCGTGGGGGAGAGGGGGATGGGGCGGGGGGGGGGAGACGTGGGGGGGAGAGGCGGAGGGGGAGGTGGGAGTGACGAAGTGAGGGCATGCTGATTTCTATGGCACTCAAATCGTTGTCGCACGGTGCGATGGCAGCGCAAGCTCACGAGATTAACAGTGAGCTTCAACCGGCTCTACGCGTGGAGTTTGGATTGAAAACATGCATTACCGCCACAACCGTTGGCCTCACATCACAGCAGCTGCAACATGCCATGCCCAGCATCACGCCATGCAGCACACAGCAGCACCCCACCGCACAGGACAGCATCCCACCCCAGCACATCACATGACTCGCGCACCTCGGAGTCGAGCATGACGCCCTCGTCCGCCAGCCACGCCAGCTTGTTCGTCCGCACGCCCGCCGCCTCCTGCCCATGCGAGGATGGGAAGCGGGTGGGGATTGAGCGAGAGGGAGGGAGGCGAGATGAGGGGATGAGGAGTATTCAAAGTGATATTAACGGTTTCATTGTTAACGGTTTCATTGTTAACGGCTTCATTGTTAACGGCTTCATCCTGGTGAATGTCCCCTCTGTGGGTTATGTACTGTTCATTCCCCCCGCTTTAGTCATTCAACCACTCGGGGCCCCCCACCCATAAGAGACAGCCTTACCCATTGCGCCCACGCCCCACCCACCATCACCCACGGCCGCGGTCTTACCTCGCCGTCTACCTCCCCTCCATCGCCCCCCTTCCGCCGCTGCACTCTCTGCCGCCCGCCTGACTTCCCCCGCCCCTTGCGGACTTGCGCCTGCGCCACCTCCGGCGCTTGCGCCTCCCCCTCCGCCTCCACCACCGCCGCTGACGTCAATACGGTTGACATTGACGCGGCAATGCCGCTGATTGGTGGGGAAAGCAGGAGGAGAATCAGAAAACGAGAGTTTGTAGGGCTGATCGCAGGGAAGGAGGCTCGGTGGGCGGCGGAGAGTCGAGGGGGAACGAGCGGAATGCGGCCGACAGGGATAAGAGTTACGCGCAGGGGGGGGAGTCGAAGGGGGAGAGGGAGAAAGGTGGAGAGGCAGCGAGGAGAGCAGCAGAGGGACGGCAAAACGACGAGAGCGGAGAGGCAATGCGCGGTAGCGGGCGGGCGGTCTGCTACGAGATGCTTACTGGAACCAGCACAGCATCACCCCGCGTCTCACCTGGCATGGGCCGTCAGAGCGAGCCGAGCAATGCGCGCGCCCTGGGGCAGCAGGAGATGCTGGTGGGGGGAGGGGGGCAGGGGAGGGGGGCAGGGGAGGGGCAGAGATAAGGGTAGGGATAGCGACACGTGGTCAGCTGAGGGCCTAGGAAGTGAGGGAAGCGGGAAGCGAAGAAACATATCACCAATGAACAAGTGGAGGGCGCTGGGCTCTGGTTGGTCGCGCGTATCTACCTGAACGCTCTGTTTCGACGCGAGGTTGCTCGAGCCGCTCGTCATTAAGGCGCGGCTCGAAGCGCCGGGCGGCAGAGTGGAGAGCGCCGTCGTCGCCATGATCGCGGGTGATTTTTAGAACGCGTTCGAGATGACCGTAATTCGCGCGTGATGCGTCCCGATTCGTCCGACTTCCAAATCAAGTCTACTGCAGCCGGTAGCAACACGCTGGATTCGCGAGGTGACTGTAGGCTGCGAGGAATGCGCGGGATGTGCGAAGGCACACGTGGCGACGGATGTGCGAAGGAGCGATGGCGACGGCAGCAGCAGCAGCAGGAGACGCAGCCGAGGAATTTCAGATGTGAGAGACAAAGATCTGTGCTGGTTGCTGTGAAGCTACTGTGGTTACTGAATTAGGTGAGAAATGTACTCAGCTGGATGACATGTGTGGGCTGGGAAAAAACTGGAGTCAGAGTCAAATAATAGTTACCGCACGGAACCCTATATCCATACCTCGGCACCGTAGTTTCTCGAACCGCAAGTCTTGCGAGGTAGATTGAATGGCGGCAGCTTCGTGAGGAGCCGACTGCCACGCCTGAGCGAACCTGTGGAATCCACGTCAGTCGCTCAGAGCCTCGGCTTGATTGGAGATCTCTTCGCCACTTCTGGACAGGCGACGTCAGAGATTGGGAACGCCACGTGGTGATGGTCTGCGTGGCAGTGGAAAGCCGATTTGGCGACATTTGTGTGAGGCCGATGTGCTGCCACGAAACGGAATCCTCGCCAAGCGACCCTGGCAGCGGATGTCCCGTGCGAAACTCTTTCACAGGTAACTCGTAAACGCGAAAATGGAAGGACCTCACCATTGCAGTGCGAACTCGTTACAGCTATAGCAATCGCACGTAAGAGTGTGAGCAAAGTAGCTTTCAGAACACCAAAGCTCCACTAACCGCGGATAACCATCACGTTATTTCTTGCTGACGTCCTGTGCCCGTCCTGTCGCGTCCAGTCCAGTCCCTTTCCTTCCCGCGCCAGTCCCCTCGCATCACCCGAGAGGCACCTCGCCGGACTCGCTTTTACGCGTCCCGACGAGCCATGGAGGTGCGAGTAGTGCAGTCAGCGGCCACCACCGAATCTATCGCCACCGCCTCGTCCGATGCGCGACCGACATGCGCGCAGCTCGCGGCGATCACGCCGCCCGAAGCGGCGGCCCTCGTGCCCGAGGAGGACTTTTCGGACATTGAAGAGACGCGCGTAGGTTCCTCGCGCCTTCGCGTCTGCTACTGCCACGCATGCCCTTCCCTTCTCCCGTCCCCTCGCCCTTCCCCGTCGCTCATCCTTTCTCAGCCAATCTCCCCTCTTCGCTGCTCGTCCCAGTCGTTGCCGCTCCTCGTTGCGCCGCCCTGCCGTCTCCGCTTTCTGCTGCGCCATGCGTCCTTCCGCGCGTACCTCCCGCTCACGACTCAGCCAGCGCGCACGCGGCTCTGTCTCTCCGCGCCTACGCTCCGCCTCGTCGCCTGCCCCAGCGTCGTTCCCTTCCCCCGCGCCTTCATCCCCTCCCCCGGTCCCTTTCCCCGGTTATCACCGTTCATCATCCCATCTTCCTATCTCTCCATCGTTTCGTGCTGCCATGGTGAGACTGAGCTGTTGTCTTATCGTGCGCCGCTGTCGCATTGCTCCTCGCAGTTCTGGGAGGACGAGGGCGAGGACGTGGAGGGGCGCATCGTCGTGAGAATCGTCGGCAAGTACCTCCCAGGTGACAACCAACCACTCGCTGCCTCCCCCCGCCCCCCCTCCCTACTAGCCTCTCCGCTCCCTTCCCCAGTCAACCCCTCCAATCTCCGCCTTCAACCCATATACACCCCTCTTTCCTTCCCTGCTTTCCCACCTTCCTCCCCCCCCCATCATCCCCCCCATCATCCCCCCCATCATCCCCCCTAACAGCCAACGTCTTCCCCACAGACCATGTAGAGAGCTACATTCATTATAAGCTACACGAGCTTTTCTCATTGGCCGGCCCCGACCGCCACGTCAGCATCCTGTACATCCACACGGAGTGCGAATCTCTCAACGACAACCCGCTCCTCGCCTTCCGAGACATTTTCCAAGGCCTCCCTCCGAGCCTGCAGCAGAGGGTCGGTGCGGTGTACATCCTACACCCGAGCCTGTCTCTTAGGCTCGGGCTCTGGTTGCTGTCCCCGTGGCTGAGTGACAGGTGAGGGGGGAGGGGTATGCAGGGGGGGCTTGAGCGACAAGTAAGACGAGGAGAGGGGGGAAAGGGGGGGGAGAGTAGTCTCTGAGTCACCACACCATTGCCTGTATAAAGATATGGTTTGCCATTCCTAATGCCGGCACGCACATACTCACTCGCACTCACTCACACGCATACACACATACACCTTTTGAGATCAAATTCATCATCCGACCACCCTCCCTTCTTGCCCCCTCTGGTGTGTGTGAGCCAGGTGGAGTTCCTATGGGAGCACATACGGAAGGAGCAGGTGGACCTGCCTCAGTTCTGCCTGCATCTCGGCATGCCATCTCAAGCTGCACCCACATCTCCATCCCTCACTCCCCCCCTCCTTCCCACCACCCCCAGCCTGTATTCCCGAGTGGCATTCGTGTGTCGAGTGGAGTTCCTATGGGAGCACATACAGGAAGACCAGGTAGACCTGCCAGAAGTTTGCCTGCCTCCATTCCTCCTTCCCTGCTCTCCCACCACCACCACCCCCCTCCCCTCCAGCTTGTATTCCCGTGTGGCATTTGTGAGCCGGGTGGAGTTTCTGTGGGAGCAGATACGGGAGGACCAAGTGGACCTGCCAGAGTTCTGCCTGGTGCACGATGGCAAGCTGGAGGCGCACCCACTGCTGGACTATGGCTTCCAGCTTGATAGAGTAGCGGCCGGGCAGCACCTGCCTGTGGGGCTCTAGGTCGAAAGCAAGGGGGTGGCTAGGGCATACGGGGTGACGGGGCTATGGCAAAGCAGTGTGGTGAGGAGAGGTGCTTCTGCCGGGAGCATGATGGCAAGCTGGAGGCGCACCCCTTGCTCGACTATGGCTTCCAGCTCCATAGAGTAACAGCCGGCCAGCACCTGCCCGTGGGGCTCTAGTAGGTCAAATGCAGCTAGGGGGGTGCTAGGGCATGTTGTATGGGGTGAGGTGATCACGGCAAATCAGTGTGGTGAGGAGAGGTGCTCCTGCCTGGCGCACGATGAAAAGCTGCAGGCGCACCCGCTGCTTAACGGCTTCCAGTGGGGCTGTAGTAGCAGCTTGAGTTTATGCAGAGATCCGTGGGTTGTGGACTGGGAACATATGCACCTTGTACAGAATCTGACTTGCCTAAGAAATAAATATGTATGGATAGCTGTGTCTATCTTGGGTATCTTGATAGCTAAACATATGGTTTATAGCTGCAAGGGAGGTCAATATAATTAGGCTGGGAAGGTACATGCCGCAAAAACACGATGCCTTACCATACCAGCGGTCAGAGCAAAGAAGCGGCTTCACAGCCGACTAGATTAGTCTCAAGCCAGCAACGCGTATGTGTCGTGAGATGAGTAGCTGCAGGAACGCATATATCAGCCCCAGCACCCCCACCACCCGCACCACAGGCATCTCCCCTGGCAGCACCACTGCTGGCACACACATCGGTGCGAGC
This sequence comes from Closterium sp. Naga37s-1, assembly GCA_947471745.1. Taxonomy (NCBI): domain Eukaryota; kingdom Viridiplantae; phylum Streptophyta; class Zygnematophyceae; order Desmidiales; family Closteriaceae; genus Closterium; species Closterium sp. Naga37s-1. The sequence continues at coordinate 69,769 of CANJKZ010000599.1, forward strand.
AGCAACAGCAAGTACTCGCTCCTTCGTACGTTGTCCCACATGAATAGGTTAAAGAGCATGTGCATGGGCACACACAGCAGCACCATGCCCACCGTCCATGCCAGCTGCGTTACATTGTAACCCAGCGTTACCCAGCTCCACCCCCAGTAATACACCGCCGTGGCTGCTTCAGCCGTAACGGTTACCAGCACTGAGAGAATTAGGTAGGCGGAGCAGGCAAGGGTGAGCGGGAAGTAGCGGCGGCGGTGGGAGAAGGCGGAGGGGAAGGAGAGGTGGGGGTTGAGGAGCAGGAGGATGGGTGCGATGAGGAAGATTGCCCGTTGGTCGCTGTCGTGCTGCGCCAGGGTGGTGAGGAGGGAGAGCGCGAGCAGGAAGGAGACGAGCGTTGCTGCGTTGCCCACTAGGGGCATCCATGAAGAGCGCGAGGTGAAGGTCTCTAGTAGACCCATGTGCCGCTGCTGGTTTGGGGGTGGTGGGCGAAAGGGGGGATGGAGAGGATGAGGACAAGGATGGTGATCCAGGGGCATCCATTAAGAGCGCGAGGTCAAGGTCTCTAGTAGACCCATGTGCCGCGGCTGGTTTGGGGGTGGTGGGCGAAAGGGGGGATGGAGAGGATGAGGACAAGGATGGTGATCCAGGGGCATCCATTAAGAGCGCGAGGTCAAGGTCTCTAGTAGACCCATGTGCCGCTGCTGGTTTGGGGGTGGTGGGCGAAAGGGGGGATGGAGAGGATGAGGACAAGGATGGTGATCCAGGGGCATCCATTAAGAGCGCGAGGTCAAGGTCTCTAGTAGACCCATGTGCCGCGGCTGGTTTGGGGGTGGTGGGCGAAAGGGGGGATGGAGAGGATGAGGACAAGGATGGTGATCCAGGGGCATCCATTAAGAGCGCGAGGTGAAGGTCGCTAGCACACCCATGTGCCGCTGCTGGGGGGAGGTGGGGGGACGGGAAGAGGATGGAGAGGATGCGGTAGCAGACAGGGAAAGTGGGTGCATGAGACAGGGAAGGGTACGGGCAAAGACAGCAAGAGGACGACAAGGAAGGGAAGGGCCGTAAGGTGAAAGCTGTTAGCAGGTTCGTCTCCCTCCCAGTGCTGAGGAAGAGGGGCAAGAGACTCGGAATGGGAGTGAGGGGAGGGAGATGGCGGTACAAGTTAGGGAGGGAGCGGTGTGAGAGATGGCGTGAGGCTAAGGATTCTAAGTTGCATGTTTGAAGGAGGGAGAGGGAGGAGGATGCAGAAGAGGCAGGCAGTGCGTTGGGCCCGAGTACCTGGAAGGATCGGTGCTTGGGGGCGAAGGGCGAGGTCTGGGGCAGCGCAGAGGCGCCGTTAGCAGCAGATGAAAGGCCACTACCGTCAGAGGAGGAAGAGAGAGAGGAGGCGGTGGAGGGGCGGGGCGAGAGGTTGAGGTTGATGAGGAGAGCGGCGAGCAGGAAGTAGACACAGTAGATGCCCATTAGTGCTGTGTGCGCTGCCTGAGTGGGGGGGGAAGAGGGCAATGGGGAGAAGTAGGGTGATGGGGAAGGAAGGGGGGTGGGGGAGTGGGGGGGCGGGGTGATGGGGAAGAAGGGGGAGGGTGATGGGGAATACGAGGGTGATGGGGAAGGGGAAGCGACGGGCTGTTGTGAGGTGCGGCACATGCACTGACATAGTTTACAGCCCTCTCACACGCTCACCCTCACATGCACATGACATCTTGCTGATTGCCCCTATGCACACTCACACCCTGTGCACGCTACGCTTCTCACCCAGCCACCCCAAACCACCGTCCAAACCATCCAAAATGCCCATCTCACTGGTGCAGCCCCACCATCACACCCACCTGCCCACCCAACCCCTCATGAACCCCTCACCTGTCTGCGCGTGTCATCATACAAGTCATACTCCTGGCCCGCCTCCCCCTCCCCCTGCACCTCCACCAGTGCCGCCCTCCCCACAGCCAGGTACGTCAGCGGCAGCAGCGCTGCCTGCAGCGCAAACAGCCCCGGCAGCAGCGGCGAGTGGGGCGGAATCCACGAGGGCGGCCGATGAGCCAGCACGAGAAACAGCGCCCCTGCTATGGCCGCCAGGAAGAGCAGCGCGCGGGGCAGCAGCGGCAGGAAGAGGAAAAACTCTGCCTGCAGATACACACCAGTAGCCACACCCATGCCTACTGCGTACCCCACCCGCACTGCCTCCACCTCCCCTATGGGTATCGCGCGGAGGAAGGCTGCTAGGCCGGAGAGGATGAGGGAGAGGAGCAGCCACGCAGGCCAGAGGGGGCCGTGCGTGGGGAGGGCGTAGATGGTGGAGTCGTCTGGATCGTCCTCATCGGGGAAGTGTGCCGAGTCCCACAGCGTGCGCCATGCGGGGGGGAGAGGGGGTTGCAGGCACATGAAGAGTGCAGCGCCCACTGCTGCGAGCGCTGCTGCGCGCCTTGCGGACTGGGGAGGTGGGGGGGCCGGGGGGCGGGGCAAGGGGAGGCGGAGGAGAAGGGTGAGGGGGAAAGGGACAAGGAGGGGAAATTCAGAATGCAGGTGAGAGGTGGGCGAGCAGATAGAGCCAGAGGGGGCCGTGGGTGGGCTGGCCGTAGATGGTGGAGTCGTCTGGGTCGTCCTCATCAGGGAAGTGGGCTGAGTCCCACAGTGTGCGCCATGCGGGGGGGAGTGGGGGTTGCAGGCACATGAAGAGCGCTGCTCCTGCTGCTGCCAGCGCTGCTGCGCGCCTCGCAGACTGAGAGAAGTGGGGAGAGAGATGTGAGGGAGGGGTGGGGATGGGGAAGTGGGTGAAAGGGAAAGAGGGTGTTGTGAGTGGGAGAGAGTGAAGGCGATGGATGAATGCAGGAAAGGGGGGCGGATGGGAGGGATGAGAGACGGTGCATGTAATCTGGGTTGAGAATGTGGTGTCAAGCAACGGATGGAGTGGCAGGGGAAGGAAAGAAGAGTGTGGGCGATTGAGGGTGGTGTGCATGTGAATGCTGAATAGGCACAGAGCGGTATGTACCATGCGGAGCGAGGCGTGTGGCCTGCGTTCACTACTCACCATGGAGTGGGGAAGGTGGAGGAGGAGGATGGGCAGGCAGGCAGCAATGGCAGCGAGCAGCATGGCGCCGATGAGCAGCGCATGGGAGGGGCGGTGGCCGGTGAGAGAGACTGCTATGTCGTATAGCATGACCACTGCTGCTGCATGTATGCTCACATCTCACCATGGAGTGGGGAAAGTGCAGCAGGAGGATGGGCAGGCAGGCGGCAATGGCAGCGAGCAGCAGAGCGCCAATGAGCAGAGTGTTGGAAGGGTGGTGACCGGTGAGAGAGACCGCTATGTCAAAGAGCATGAATCGACCGAGCACCACTGCTGCTGCATGTATGCTCACAACTCACCATGGAGTGTGGGAAGTGGAGGAGGAGGATGGGCAGGCACGCAGCAATGGCAGCGAGCAGCAGGGCGCCAATGAGCAGAGCATGGGAGGGGCGGTGGCCGGTGAGGGACATGGCAATGTCGAATAGCATGAAGCGCGCGTGCACCACTGCTGCCACTGCCGCTGCTGCATGCGCCACTGCCACCCCCGGGCGCATGCGCGAGCGCGCATGGGCCTTGTCCCTGCGGGGGAAGGACGAGCAAGGGGGATCGTTGTGAGTTTGTTAGCACAGAGAAAAACGCATGCAGCGAGTTGGTCTCTGCTGCTGCCACTACTCCATGCGAGTGGGGGACGGGACATGCAAGCCACGAGAGGAGGGAGGAGATGAGGAGGAGACAGGGGGACAGGAATGACACAAGAACAGCCCCTTCTCACCGGTAGAGGAAGAAGGGCGGAGTGACAGCGAGCAGCAGCAGCAGGGAGGAGAAGGTGGCACCAGGAGATGACACAGCGAGCATAGGGAGCTTCGCCAGGTACACGCACGACCCCACCCACTCCGCCACCGCGCCTATCTTGTGCTCCGCGTGTAGCCGCTGCACTGCTGCCAGCCCTGCCACAGTGGTGGTTACCACCAGGAAGCTCGGATACACGCCCTCCTCCGCCCGCCCATCCCCGTTATAGAGCAGACTCTCCAGCCTGGGGGGTGGGAAAAAGGGGCATGGAAGGTTTTTGAGACGTCGTAAAAGTCGGCTATCTTGTGCTTCGCTTGCAGCCGCTACACCGCTGCCAGCCCTGCCACCGAGGTGGTTACCACAAGGAAGTTTGGATACACACCCTGTGTGGAGGAGGAGGGTGCATGACGGGGAGATGATGGTGTGGGAAAGGGGAATGTGGGAGAGGGCAGCGTGGGAGGAAGGACTTTGGGAGATTGAGGCGTGGGAGAGAGATGAGGCGAGGGAGAGGAGATCAGACAGGAACAGGCAGGCAGACAGAGGAGAGGGATACAATGCGTGCGAGGTGCTTCCTGCCTTTGCCGTTAACCCAGGTGGAAAGCCACAAGCCTTTCAGACTCCACACACGCGCACTCACCATGCGAACAGCAGCGCCTGCAGCACAACCAGCACTCCTGCAACCCTCTGCGGCCGATGCAGCAGCGTGGCGGCGGGCACGAGCAGCGCGAGCAGCAGCGCAGCGAGCATCCCCTGGCAGATGGAGCGGAGAGGCACGCCGGCGACGGAGAGGGCGAGGAAGAAGAAGTGGTCGAGCACGAACCAGGTGGCTGCGATGGCTGCTGCTGCTGCGAATATGAGGTAGGAGGTGAGGGAGCGTGAGGAGTGGAAGTGGGCCAGGTACACTGCTGCTATGGCGGGCGCTGGGAGCATCTGGTGGGGGGAAAGTGATGGGAGGGAGGGAAGTGGGAAGGGAGAAGGGGAAGTGAGGGGGTGAGAGAAGCAGAGTGGGGGACGACAGGGAGCGCGAGGAGTGGAAGTGGGCGAGGTACACTGCTGCTATGGCGGGCGCTGGGAGCATCTGGTGGGGGGAAAGTGATGGGAGGGAGGGAAGTGGGAAGGGAGAAGGGGAAGTGAGAGGGTGAGAGAAACAGAGTGGGGGACGACAGGGAGTGCGAGGAGTGGAAGGCGAGGTACACTGCTGCTATGGCGGGCGCTGGGAGCATCTGGTGGGAGGGGAGGATGAAAATGGGGGGAGTTGTAGGGGGTAAGGGGAGGAGGTGCGGGGAGGGGTTGGGGAATGAGGGAGACAGATTGAGAGGAGAGAATGGGGGTGATGGGACAAAGGGGGCAAAGGGATGGTGAGTGACAGGGGGGCAAAGCAGCATGGGCACTTGCACGGTACACCGTACAAGCAGTGACAGCACATTGAGATGCCTCAGAGACTCGCATTGATGAACCCCAGCACGTTTTCAGACTCACAGTGACTTACAGCACGTGTCAAAACTCAGAGACTCACAGTGAGAGGCATGCCGAGAACGAGGGACCCAGCTACAGCAGAGACGAGCAGCACAGTCATGAGCACGGACGTGCCCACGAGCCCTGTGACAAGCCCCAGCAGGTGTGCAGCGAAGCCAAAGGCGAGGCCGAAGAGGGCGAGCGAGACGAGGAGATAGTTGAGGGGCGGCGGGAAGTGGATGTAGTGCGCGAAGGACGGGAAGATGACCCGCACCTCCCCGCACACCAGCACCACTGCCAGCGCGAATGCTCCGTTCACCACACGCACCTGGGGGGGCAGTGTGGAGGGCAGGCGGGGGGACAGGAGGGGGGGCAGGAGGGGGGGCAGGAGGGGGGGCAGGAGGGGGGGCAGGATAGGAGCATGAGGGGGAGGAGGGGGAGCAGGGAGGGGAGTAGGAGGGGCAACAGGTGGTGGGGCAGGAAGGGTGGCAGGAAGGGGAGAATGATGGGGAGAACAAAAGACGTTGGTATCTGGAAAAGCGTAGGGCAGCCAGGTGGACGGGATGCAGACCAGAGCGCTGGGAGACAGTACATCCAGACCCCAACCAGCCCTTCGTTAACCACCAATCAAGCCCTTCAGTCCCTTCACACTCCCCTCATGACCCCTTATACCAGGGTGGGATCCAGACGAGAGCGCTGGGAGGCAGTGCATCCAGACCAGACCCCTACCAGCCATCCGCCCCCCATCAATCAAGCAAGCCCTTCAGCCCCTTCACACTCCCCTCACCACCCCTGCACCCGTGTCCCTCGCACGTCCCTTGCACGTCCCTCCCACGTGCCTACATCCCCTCCCACGTGTCATCCACGTGCTACGCACGTGTTGCAGCTTGGAATGGTCACGAACGACCCAGTGCAGCGCGCCGCGGGTGGACGCGACGAGCAGGAAGAGCACGGGCAGGAAGAAGAGCAGCAGATCGTCGCAGATATCACCCGCTGATTCTATCCAACGGTTGCGATGCACCGCCACGTGGAAGCCCAGCGGCAGGAACAGCAGCACGGCCGCGTGAATCGCGCTCTCCAGCGACCCGAGAATGAACACGTCGTCAGATTCCTTCGCGCGGAGCCGCGGATGGTGCTTCGCGGCGCGGAAGGAGGAGGGAGCGGGGAGGGAGAAGAGCCAGAAGAGCGCGAAGAGCACAGGCACGAGGTAATAAGGCGCGTACACGATCCCCACGGACGCGACTAGCCCCCAGATGACTATGGCGACGGCGGTGATGGGTGTGCAAGCGAAGAGGAGTCGCTCGAGTGTGAGGACGACGAAGGGGTGCTCGAGATGCAGCCATCGGAACTGCAGCGACACCCACACGCCGCACAGAAACACGAGGTTCACGGAGGAGAGTAGCACGAGCAGCGAGAGCGGCACCGGCACGTGCGGCGCGAAGCCGACTCCGGAGAACGCGATGGCGGCGGCGGTGGAGAAGAAGGACGTCCAGATGGCGACGAACGCGGCGGTTTTGAGCTGCAGCGCGTCGAGCACGTACGAGAGCATGAGCCCCGCTACCAGCGTGCCAACGACCACCGGCCCTCCCGCGCCCAGCAGGACTAGCACGCACGGCACCAGCGCCGACGCCACGCGCGCATTGTACTGGAACGGGTTCGGGACGAACCGGCCATCGCCCGCCGATGCCGTCGATCCTGACGGAGACGGAGACGATGACGGGACGGGAAGTGGACGACGCGGCGGACCAGGAGACGTGTGGGATGCTGCGTACATCATCTCGGCGGGAATGGCGCCGAACCGATCCTCTGTTCGTAAGCGGCAGGCGAGCCTACCGTGCCTGGTCACGGAATCGGACAGCCCGCATCGCTGCTATACTCTTGAACTACCGCATTTCAGTCTAGACTGTCACAGCTCCATTCGATAAACTTGCTGTTGCATTCCCTGGTGGCCTGGTCTCAGTAGTTCGAATTTGTCCCGAACCGAATTCTAATGGTGCTCAACAGTGATGGTCTGTCTAGTCTGTCGATTATCATTAGCTCTAGCTGTTTTAATTCCTCTGTCCGTGCGGAACTGACTGTCGATCTGCGGCGCGCGGCGAAATCGATGCTTGTTTGCAGCACTTAGGCCAGGCCAGGGCTACATGATCAGCAGTGGCGAGCAAATCCAGCAGGTAGCCAAGCAGGCAGACTCATTTCACACTCGCACGAGAGAAAGGTTTGCCTGAAAACTGACACCATTTAGTTCGGCACCGCATTGCAACCCGCTGTACAACTGGGGAACCTCTGAAATCCTTGAATATTCATGTTGCGACGACTTCAACTATTTCAGTATCGAAATCTTTAGTCAGGAAGCATTCAACAAGCATACTTCATTCTTCAAGATCCATATACAAGCACTAACAACGGTGCACACCTCCATATTTATTAGAAGGGGATAGAGACCACCGGCTAGTCACGTGGTCAAAAGCAGTAGCAAAGAAACTCTAGAATAGGGAAACACGAGGGGGACAAGGTCTGCATGCCATAAAACCAGCCGCCGCAGGATTGAAGGCTACTGGTGGTTGGCCTGCTACCAAAAACGGTAGGGAGACGAGGCCTGTCGGAAAACCCTGGATGAGCGGCCAGGGGCTTACTGGCATCGCAGGAACTGGAGCAGCCTGAAAATCTCTGGCTACTACTGGCAGAGTAACAGTAGGTTCGACAGAAGCAACCCTTGGTCTTTTCAAAGCAGGCTGACCAGTCTCGTATGATTGAAGCAGCTGTACCACAGATCCATGATGGCCTTGAGCTGAAGAAATGCCTGGCGTTGTTACTGCTGGAGCGTCAGTAATTCCTGAAATAGCATTTGCACTGCTGGTCTTGCTCGCGCTCACGATTTCCGATTCTTCGTTGCAACCCACACGGGAGAGCAGATCAAGCTCGACCGGCCCTTGATCTGTCCCTGATTCAAGCACTTTCTCTTCCGAACTCTTCTCGAAGCCATAAAATGCAATTGGCTTCGCCAACACCTCCGCCTCGCTCCTGGCAGATTTCGCTTGACAAGAAGACATCTCGTGCGATGATGATGGAGAAACGGCTGATGGGCAGTCTGTTGTACCAGCCTCCTTTAATTTGGTGCCCTTCAGCTTTCCTATCTTCAGGTGAGCAGCCGAGTTTGGGTCTACAAGAAGCTGACAAAGCGCTCCCTTCACAGTATCGATCTTCCGTTTTCTCTGCAAGGAAAAAAAATATTGCGAACAGATTGTTGTCCAGTGAGCGAGCGTTGAAAAGCAGAATGAACGTCTCAACAACATCAAACACAAACGGCATGGATAGAGCGCCTAGCGTGTCTCACCTCTTCTTCCCCGTTCGTAAGCGCGAACGGCCGCAGTCGCTCGGGTGGTGTGGAATTTTCTAAAGCGTGAAGCATGTTGTCGAGCTTGCGAACCTTCCGAAACGGCCACCTCTGGATGCCGTGTTCACGACATTGCTGCTTCAAGACGGTGACACAAACGCCCAACTGCAAAAAACAATGGCAGAAGGAACTAAATCAGTTCCAGCCGATGTAATAAAGATTGTAACAATGATGTCAGGAATTTTGTGCGTACCTTGCAAGCAGCTTCGTTTATCGGAAGGTGAAAATGCTCCATGAGCTCCTGCAGGGAAATGGTTCGCGAGCGGTTGCCCGTCGGAAGCCGGACCTGCACAGGAGGATAGGTTTGTCAGACCATGAGCCACGGAGCACAGCAACCTCAACGGACTTAGCCGTGCAACGTGAAGCTTACCCTGCTTCCATAACCCACAAGAGGGGCCTCTGGCTCTGGGAAAAACTTAGGCTGACACATAGTTGACAACCTAGAAGTGACAGTTTAGGTTTGATCAGCTCGAGTGCTCAGCTGATAGATTGGCCTGTTTCCGTTGCTGAGTTGTGTCTGCTGCTGTTTGCCTTACGTAAAAGAACTAGTAGAGCAGCACGTGCTCCAGAATATGCCTGGGCGAGAAAGCAGTTCTCTTGCCTTTTCACTCAATCCAGTACGGGCGGAATGGCAAGCAGACGGGGGATTCACGTGGGCAGTGATGATGTGGCAGCTACGATTCACGCGGAAAAGTGAGGGCAGCCTAGTATTTTACAGACCCCCCCCCAGCTGCCGCGGATAAGACGACACGGCGGGGCCACACTCGTCCCAACAATTCACTTCATTCCCTCGAACCGGTGTTACTACCAAGTGCAATATATTGGTTGGTTGGATCAGGGAATTGGTGAGGGAGACGGAATGGGGGGGCGGAAGAGCAGGGGCAAACTGGAAGGTCACCGCCACATTGCGCGGTAGCGGACGACCTTGCCTCGCTGGTGGCGGTGGCACTGCCCGCATGAGGAAATCAAGGACTAAACCGCAACCGCCGTGCGCGACCAGCCTTGCTGAGAGTGCCCCTTAGTCAGCAGCGCTTGGGTAGGAACGGGATGGATGAACGACTCGTCCTACCACATGAACCGCCAACATGACATCGAAAAGGCAACCCTCATCATTTTGATCCAGCGAGGCAACGTCGGGAGCTGGCAAGAGAAGCTACGCCAGCGGAATGTGTCCATGTGTCATCTTAGACCAATCAGAGTATTTCGCACATCATGTGCTGTTAATACAAATTGAATCCTGGATTCTGTTCAAACGAACCAAATCTGCAAGTCGCTTTATGTAGCCAAACCTTTTCAGTGCCAACCAATTACGAAACCATGGAGTAGTGTAATCCCTTCAATCATATTAATATAAATGTTTGGGCAGTTATACTGCATGTACCTCTATCCTTTCATACAGGCTTCTCTCCGAAAAGGCAGGATACTGCAATTAATAATCTATCTCCCATTTTAAACCACGTCAATCTTACAGTGGTCTATATGGCGCATCACCCTCTCATTCTCAGGTTTTTAATTGCTTGAGCCACGAAGCAAGGGAATTTTCCTGACAGAGGCACCGACACGAAGAAATTAGCGAAGAAGCTTCCTCCGAATCTAATCGGTGCCAGGGTATACATTTTCTCCTGTCATCATCTTCCTTGGAGGTGTCAGCCACTCGTAACAAACCACAGCACGAGGCTTGTGTGATGGCTTTCTGCTTCACCAGCTCTGTAAGGCTCAGACAGGCTGGCACGGACCCGCAGTACCCCAATTTCGAGGTGACGTGCCTTTAGGCGGCAGCAGCAACAACATCAACATCCATAGACGAATACACTACAGTCATAAAGAGAATCACTACTTGCCAAAAAACAACCACAGAACCTTGGTTTAGAATCGAAGGGGATTGTAATCGAACAAATGCGGATTAGTGGGGTCGCACGCTTTGCATATACTCCAGTTCACACATATTTAAACACTGCTGGAATAACTGAAAGGTTATAGTAACATTCCCGAAGGATCCCCATTCTCGCGTCACTTCATAACGAAGCAACGCATCTAGGATTCCTATTTATACCCTTGTACTCCGCAGAGACAAGGGAATGTACCCCTCGGAGTACATGGCTATCTAGGATTGCTATTTCTACCCTTGTACTCCTATCTTATAATCATCTTGTTCTCTAACAACTTTATTAACAAGGTCAATACATAGACTTCATTGTCTTCCCTCATACTTATCCTATCCGCTACGATCCTTCAGTTATAACAGCATGGTATGAGAGCTAGAGTGGATTATAAGGCATACCAAGTTCTTGTTCTTCCTAGAACAACCTCTTTATAAATTATTCATTAAAAACCATTACAACTCTGCATCACTATGGCTCCCGAAGGAAAAGCCACTCCAGATTCTCCGGGCCCACCAGCAGCAACGACTAATGCGCCATCAGCGGTGACTTCCGTCAGCGCCGCTCTCGTTGAGCGGATAGTCGCTCGCATCAACGCCCTTGAGAGCCATCAAGCCATGAGCATCGATGGCTCGAGCTACGCACGAGGAGTTGATGGATTCCCTCTCTCTGGAGAAGACCGCCGCGTCAACTCCGAGAGGTCATTTACCTTTGACAATCGTCAAGCTTCAGCTCCTGCGCAAGACAGTCAAAATCGCACACAGTCAGAAGCAATTGCGACAATGCAAACAAAGTTCGTTCTGACTTCAATGCTGAAGACGTAAGTTCCTTTCGATGGCAAAGACTTCTACACATGGAGCTTCGAGTTCGAGCTCCTTGCGACAACTGCACAAAATTTAGATGTACTACGTGGAAGCTTGCCGTTTCCGACGGAAAGCACCATCAAAGAGAAGAACCAGTACTATCACGAGTCTCTTCTCGCGTACACCACTCTTCTCCGGAACCTCTCCCCCTCCGAGCAGCTTGGCATTCGCTCCTATAAGTCAGAGTGGGCACCCGCGTACGCTTCTTGGGAGCACTTGCGCAACTCATACATGGCAACAGATCCCGCTACAATGAGTCGCCTACTCAGCCAACCTACATCGGTTAAAATGCAACAAGGGGAGAAAGTGGGATTGTATATCAATCGGTGCCGCAATCCGCGCGACCACATTAATAAGTGCGGCGGAACCGTTCCCGACGACATGTTCGTCTCCATGGTTCTTTCCGGCCTTGGACCCGATTGGCGTCAATGCCAGTCGTTACTCCGCGCTCGAGCAACCATTTCCGAGTCCGCTTTGTGCGCCACGCTTCACTCCGAGCAGAAGTAGATTTATCTGTACAAGGAGAAGAACAACAAACGGGAGAAATTAGTGTTCTTCACTAGAGCGACTGAAGGGGAGCAGCATGGAAAGAATGGAGCATTTTGAGACCAATCAGCCCCCGTCCCTCTGAGGTGGGGGGGGGGGGGGGGAGGAGAGTAAAGGGGTGGCAGGAGTGCCTGCCCCTTTGCTGCTTTACCTGCTGTTGCTGTTTTCTCTGTCTGTGGTGTACCTCTGCAGATTGTGTTCTGCACTTAGCGATTCCTGCATGCAGTTACAGGGGGATGTCAGAATTATATTCTTATACCTGCATGTAGTTCTAGCTGTAGTGTAGATATTAGCTTTATAGGTGGTGCACCTCTTTGTTTGCTATATGTACCCTAGTGCTATAGTGAACACCATTCCCATTTCTCTCTCCTTGGCACAAACCACCTCGACTCCCCTTGGCCTAGGCTACTAAGCCTAGGCCCTACTTTTGCCTACTTTTCAACAAGCGATCCCACCATCCACAGCTGGGTTAATCGTCCAAAGAACATCCCACCTGACTTTGAGTTGCCTCCACCAACCCCGGAGTCTCCTCCTAGCATTTCCGCGAGGCGATACATCGACCTCTCGCCGTACACCGGAGACTTCGACCGCGTCGTCACTTCAAAAATCGCCGGGATCGCACGACGAAATCGCGAAAACTACAACACCTGGTATCTCGATAGCTGCTGCGGACAACACATGGTGGTGTCACCGAGGTTCATCAGCAACTCAAAGCATATGCGACATTCGCAGCAACTGCCAAGACAAGACCTTTGAGCTCTATTATAAAAACACTTACATCAGCAAGGCTGACGATGATGACGGTGTCTTCGTCTTGAACTTCTCGGCTCAAGGCACCACTGGCGATTCTGAAAGAACGCTTCTTCTGAAGACAACTCCCACGGAGTGGATGACTGGGTCACACCCAGAGGAGATGGATCTTGAACGGCCCGCCTCCGATGGTCTTCTGCGACTGCGCATTGTCCCAACTGCCTCAACCTCTAATCCAGGCGATACTGGACCTGCAACAATGGAAGAAGAGGAGGACAGTGGGAAGTCAGCAATTGCAGAACCGGACACCGGAGAAAACACAACAACTCCAGCAACTGGCTGGGGGAGTCCCGGCCCCGCAACCGGCCCATGGGGAGAAATTCTGACGCCCGAAGAACCTGCCGCAAGCGGATGGGGCGCCACCGCGTCACCAGAAGAAGGCGGAGCCACCACCACAACAGAAGCAGGCGTTGTCGCTGGAGGCAGCTGGGGAACCACAACCGAAGGAGGCTGGGGACAGTGAGCTCCCGCCTATCACGAAGCTCCAGGACTTCCTCCTGCGGATGTTGCGGCGGTTGACCCGTACTGGGCAACTCGCGGTACTAGCTGGGGCGGACCTCCTCTTCCAGACCAGAACGCTCCTGACACACCAGAAACAGTTCAAGAAGAGTCGGAAGAAGCAACTTATGAGTTCTTCGAGGAAGCAACGAAACTACCGGAACCTACCGAGGAGTCGCCGTCACCCGAACAAGGGCCCTAACAAATTGAGGTCATCGACGACGAATACAGTTACTTTTGCATTCCCACGACAGGGCTCCCCGTCTCCGATTGGCCCAAAGCGCCACCATCTTCATACCTGCTCGTCACCGGCAAGCACCCCGCCACTGATACAGATGACATCATCAGAATTCCTCGCGCCTTCTTGGAAAGAGACTCCGTTTGAGCCTTCGCGACCGACGTTGACGCCGCCACCTACACGGTACCTGGAAAGCGGCAACACGACGAAGCAGAAAGGCACAAATATTATCAAAGGACTGTCGGATATCGTGCGGAACCGGAAACATGGCATAAGCGATCCGGACATCCCTCACACGCCACGCTGAAGAATTCCCTCAAGGCTGGTGTCTTTGACGGCGATGCTCTGCTTCTTCCACGCGGAGGCTCCCTGACAGCGGAATCAGCCGACCCGCCATGCACCGTGTGCTCGACTGCGTCACTCGCCCACAAACCCTTTCCCGATTTACCCCTTGGCTATGAACGCTACAAGCCGCTCGACAAAGTCTACAGCGACTTCATGGTTCTCAGCCAAGAAGGGCTCAACAGCGAGAACTACACACTTACCTTCATCGACGCATGCACACGCTACGTCTGGGCCGTCAACACTGATTGTCGCTCTCTCGCCTTCGAGTGCTTCGTAGCGTGGATGAAGGAGGCTGAACGCCAGTCTGGACTAAAGCTGAAAACCTACCAGACAGACGGGGGTTTGGAGTTCTTCTCAACTGAGTTCAAGGAACTCTTCAAGAAGAAGGGGATTGAGCACATGGTGTCCCTGCCCTACGCTCATGAGCAGCAAGGAGTAGCAGAACGAACAAACAGGAGCCTCGCCACAAGGATGAGGGCCCTGATGAAGCACTCGGCCGCGCCAACCAAGTACTGCCGATTTGCGATGAACCACGCTGTCCGACTGCACAACTTGCTGTCTTCCCGAAGCCTCGAGAACAACAATTCTCCCTACAGGGCCAGGACGGGCAGAAAAGCAGACACACGTCTGCTTCGAGTGTTCGGCTGCGTGGTACAGTACAGGCCACACACAGTAAGGACCAGAAAGTTTGCTGACCGGGCACGCTGGGGCATCCACCTCGGGATTGAAAAGGAATACAAGGCGTGGATCGTGCTGGACTACGCAACACACGAAGTAACGAAATCACGTGACTGCATCTTCTATGAGAAGCTGACTCTGCCACTGTTCAAGGAACATCGCAAAACTGACAAGGCACCAGAAAGGATTTTTGAGAGACACTGCAGCTTTGTAACCCCACACGATGAAGCTGACATGGCAGAGGATGCAGACGTAACTGATGTCACCCAATTCGGCACTGCCCCCAACATCCCCCTTACAAGCCCATTCCAGACTCCGACATTCATACCTGTACATCAATTCGATCCCGACGATACAACTTGTGAAGCCCACAACTACAACAGTGCAGCGCGCTGATCACCGGATGCCGAGTTACCACCACCAAACACCTCGCAAAGACACCTTCCGTCTCGGCAACGACATCGACGACGATGTCGTTGAAGTTACCAGCTTCCACGACTACGATCGCCTTCACTACGAAAAGACCAACGAAACTAGTTTCCGCATCCTCTGACTCGCTTTCGCTGTTTGCCACGCCTCCCCCAAGGAACCTACCACCGTTCGCCAAGCCTTGTCTAGCCCCGACAGCGAGAAATGGAAGGCAGCCATGGCAGCAGAAGTCGCGGCACTGAAGAGCCGCGGAACGTGGAAGCTGGTCCCACAACCACCAGCGAAGGGGAGAAAAATTCTCCGCAGCAAATGGGTTTTCCGAATTAAAACACTTGCGGATGGCTCCATCGACAAGTACAAAGCGAGATGGGTGGTACGCGGCTTCGAGAAAACTCACATGGTGGACTTCGATCTCACCTACGCGCTTGTCGAAAGACACACCTCGGTGCGCATCCTTATCTGCATCGCAGCCGTTAAACAGCGCCCGCTCCGTCAAATCGACGTCGGAAGTGCATTCTTGTACGCTCCCGTTGACGCCATCATCTCCGTCGAGCAGCCGCATGCCTTCGAGGAAACCGACGGCGCCATCTGCCTCCTTAAAAAATCCCTCTATGGGATCAAGCAGGCGCCTCGACTGTGGCAGCAGTACCTGCACACCGTTCTAACGGAGCTCGGATTTACTCAGCTGCATCATGATCTCGGAATGTACCGTAAGGAGTCGCGTGGCAAATTCATTCTCTTTGTCGCCTACGTCGACGACCTACTTCACACCGCGGACGACACGGAGCTGCTGGATCGGTTCGAGGTAGATATCAAGGAAAATCTTGAAGTGACTATCAACCACAACGTCACGCAATTCCTGGGCCTCAACATCACCCAGTCCACCACCTCCATCCACCTCTCCGCCACCAAATACGCGGAAACACTCGCGAAGAAATTCGCCGTCACACCGATCAACCTCACCACCCCCTTCCGCACTCCTCCTAATCACGAACCAGATACCACACCTCTCTTCATCAAGGATCATCGTCTCTATTAGTAGCAGCTGGGGTGTCTATTGTTTGCCGCCGTCACGTGCCGGCCCGATCTCTCCTACGTCGCAAGCCAGCTCGCACAGTACATGAAGCGACCTGAAGGGGGGAATCTACTGGATCTACGACGAGCACTTCAATACTTCGTTTCTACCCCTGACGTCCAGCTCACCTACGAAGCCAACCTAACCGCTACCCTACAGCTTCATGAATACATTGACGCAGACCACGCAAGAGACATTAACAATAGACGCTCCCGCAAAGGATTCATTTTTCAACTCCAACCTGCTGGACTCATCTCTTGGAACTCCCAGAAGCAGGAGCTCATCGCGCTTTCATCAGCCGAAGCTGAGTTCATCGCCGCCAGTGCAGCTGTTCGCGAAGGATTGTACCTGATGGAGCTCCTACAGGAAGCGAAAGTGACGATGAACGGGCACTTCACGTTACACCGCGACAAACAGAGCACGATCAAGATCGCGAACAAGCCCGGCTTCGTGAACCGCACGAAACGCATCGCACTCCGTTACTTCTTCATCAAAGACAAGATCGACAAGGGCAAGGTCAAACTCACGTATTGCCCAGCTGGTGACATGGCAGCCGACTTCCTGACGAAGAAACTGCCACGTCAAAAGTTCCAGCATTGCACCGACCTCGGCGGGATCTCAAAGAAATCCCACGTGGCACACCTTCAGGAATAAAGGGGAGTGTTGGAATAACCGAAAGGTTATAGTAACATTCCCGAAGGATCCCCACTCTCGCGTCACTTCATAACGAAGCAATGCATCTGTACCAGTACCGCAATAGCTCATACAGAGCATGAGGAAGATCGAGAGTCACCCGAAGGTCAACAGTCGAAGTCAGTCAATGGCCGTGACTCTTGACCGTCTAGTAACCGCACTTGGTAGTTACGCGATGCAACATGGTAACTGTCAAAGAAGAGCAATAGTCGTGGTTACTGTAGCAATGCAATTCAGTTAATAAGGGACTGTACCCCTCAGGGTACATGGCTAGCTAGGATTGCTATTTATACCCTTGTACTCCTATCTTATAATCATCTTGTTCTCTTTCAACTTTATTAGCAAGGTCAATACAGAGACTTCATTGTCTTCCCTCAAACTTGACAGACTTATCTTTTCCACTACGATCTTTCAGTTATAACAACAAACACACTGAATTCTATTGATGTCGATAGAACATGGGTATTTTTTTTACCAATGTGAAGCGGCAGGACCTTGTTGATACAGATACCTGTATGATTAATTACCAGTCTGAAACGCTTGCCAGGGCCAGCAATGGACCTTCTTCAAGCTGACTGTCTCTCTCGCGACAGGTGAGAAGCTCCAACGTGGTCTGGCATTCTATGTTGCGGGCTTGCAATTTCTTGACCAAGTATCGGCATCCAGAACCATGGCGCTCAACCCCAACACCGAGCACACAAAGCGAAGCGGCTACTGGTGACGTGCCTGTCAGAGGTCCACTGGTGATCCCTGATTGATCCTAGGGAAGGGTTACAGGCTCGTTGTCCTGGGGGGGTTATGGGCGCACTGACCCGCTACTTAACAAGCCCTTTTATCCCAATGGTCTAGTGGTTGGGATTCTGACATGGTATCAGAGCGGTCTCGGGTTCGAATCCCAGTGTGTGCACTTCGGGCATCCCAGTGCGGGGGGGTGTCAGAGGTCGACTGGTGATCCCCGATTGATCTTAGGGAAGGGTTACAGGCTCGTTGTCCTGAGGGGGTTATGGGCGCACTGACCCGCTACTTAACAAACCCTTTTATCCCAATGCTCTAGTGGTTGGGATTCTGACAGTGCCGTCGTATGTATCTACGGTACGGTAGCTAGGGGAAATCGGATGTCCCTCAATCCAGGTCTCCCCCGACCCGAACCTAGCACGCTCGTTACCATTCGCTGGTTGCGTAACTTATATGTTGTCTAATTTGAAATGCGGAATGACGCAGAATGATGCCAAGGGTTGTGGGGAGCAGGGAGTCGAGTAGAGGGGATAGCGAGGCCAGCCACCCTAGGCTAGACCAGGCCCTTAGATTCACCAGGGATTATGGGGCTCATGGTAATTGTAGTGCTCGTAAAACATCAGATTCGAAGATCAAACCATCAGACGGACCATGTCAGACCCTGCATCCCACTCAAGTAACATTTCATTATCGTCTGCAATAGATTTATGACCATAAACTGTCGAGAGAACTGTTGCAGGAATGATGAATGACTAGCAAGAGTGAGATACAAGTAGTGAACCCTAACTGGGGTTGTACTCTATACTGAGCACCTCACCATAGCCTAGCAGAACTAGGAACATACAAATATGTTTTGACACACCCCCCTAGGCAAAGTGAGGGATAGCCAACACAACAAACGGTCACAAGACCAGTCAAGCAAGAGAACAAAGGAATGCAAAACCCAAGGTGGATCTCAAGATCACCACTCATTCTGAGCACAAGTAAGCGTCCACAAGGCCAGTTCACATGCAGAGTGATAATAACAAGGCAATACATTGATCACAACCTAGCAAGAGGAAACGTGCAGGTATAAATATAGATATTATTGTACAACAAGTGCAAGATCAAGAGACAAGCAGGTGAGACAGAATGGGCAGAAGCCCAAGAGCAGTGCAAAAATGCTGAAGATCACCAGACTCGAGGGCCTTGGTGAAGACATCAGCAATGTTGGCCCGAGAGGCCACGTAAGAAAGGCGAAGCTGACCACGCTCCTGTAGCTCTCGAGCAAGAAAGTAGCGAAGAGCAATATGTTTCGTTATGTGCTCAAGTCTCTGGTCGTGACACAAGGCAAACATGGCCTTATTGTCGACGTACAGAACTGGAGGAGAACGAGGCCGCTCCCCCAAGTCGGTCAGCAGGTAGGTCAGCTAGCGTAGCTCCTGTGCAACCATAGCCCCGGCGTAGATCTCGGCCTCACAGCTGGAACCAAGCACAGAAGAAGAACGAGTGGACCTCCACGAGACAGAACCAGAGCCAAGACCGAAGGTGTAACCCTGTGGCGAACGCTGAGTCGTCTGGTCGTCGGCCCAAGAAGCATCGGAGTGTCCTGTGAGTACCACTGAACTCTGTCCTCCAAGCACGAGCCCCATGCCCGATGTACTGCACAAGTAATGCAGTACCCTTTTCGCAGCATCCCAGTGCACCTTTTGGTGTCTACCGAGAGCCACATAGCGAGCCAGGAGGCTGAGAGGGTATGCGAGGTCAGGTCGTGTGCACGTCATCAGGTACATGAGGCAACCCACAAGCTCTGAATACGGACCACTCGGCTCTACGGACTCGTCCGAAGGTGGAGCTGAGAGCGAGTGGCCAGTAGGCAGAGGAGTGGGTTGTGGCGAGGAGTACTGGAATCTGAAGCGCCGAAGGACCTGGTGCACCATGTGTGACTGAGTCAGGATGATGGTGCGACGTGCCCTGTCCCGGGTAATCTGCAAGCCAAGATAGCTACACAGCTAACGCTGGTCAGTGCAGGTGTGTCTCTCTTGCAGCTCCGCCTTCACTAGGGCCAGTGCCTCAGTGTAAGAAGTAGCAAAAACCAAGTCGTCGACGTACACGAGAACGTAGAACGGCGGCAGGGTAGTGTCGGTGCATAGAAACAACGACGGGTCAGCAGAGGAAAGAGCAAACCCAAGAGCCGCAAATGTAGTCCTCAGTGTGTCGTGCCACTCGTGGGGCGCCTGGCGGAGATCGTAGACTGGCCGCCGGAGGCTCCAGTGGGTACCCGCAGGAAACGACCCAGTGAATCAAGGTGGGCAGCGCAGCCAGATCTCCTCGTGAAGACTGCCCTGAAAGAAAGTTGTGGAGAAGTCGAGGGAGTGCAGCTCGTAGTCACGCTGTGCTGCAACGTGCAGCAACACCCGAGTAGTCATCTTCAAGGTGGGGGAGAAGGTCCGGAAGAAGTCGACCCCCTGTCGCTGACTGAAGCCTCGAGCAACGTAACGCGCCTTGAAGGCAGGCGGAGAACCCGACGGCCGCTTCACTCTGAAAATCCACATGCCATCGACTATGTTCGCCCCAGGAGGAGGAAACTCGTTGACGTAGGTGCCTGTGGACTTCCAGGAAGCCATCTCCGCGTCCATGGCTGTCTTCCACTAAGAGGAGTACTCACCCGCGATCGCCTCAGTGTAAGTGCGCGGGGTAGGCATGTCAAGTGCATCTGGGTCCCCCTCAGGGCAAAGCAACATAGATGCGAAACGAGGTAAAGCGGTCGCAAGATACTCAAGCTCAAACTGCATATCCTCAAGGACGTCACTGCTAAGGGCAGGCTCACCTTCGTCGGACGGAGGACAGACAGACTCAGAATCAGTAAGAAGACTCGCGACGTAGTTGAGACGACTCCTAGCTGCAAAGTTGACTAGCTCCGTGATTAGGGCAAACGTAGTAGTAAACTCAAAGTCAGGGTCAGTGACGATAGTAGCGAGGAGACGAGTGACAGTAGGACTGGCAGCACAAGCAAGGTCGGACTCAGGGTCAGGAACGTGCGGAAGAGAGGACGCGGGAGGCTCAGGCAGGACAACACGCTGTGGAATAGAGGAAGGACGAAGTGCCGTACCGTGAGTGCCTGGGACAGCAGGAGGACAAGGACGGGCGACACGACGAGCACGAACAGGTGTGGAAGCACGAGTCTCAGGCTCACGATGCTCATTCAGGGACTCAGTCACCTCAGTGTGAGGAGCAGGAGCGGGCAGCGGGGAGCCATGCAGTAGCTGTGGATGAGATTGGTCTGTCGGTGGGCACAGGAGAGGTGGAGTGAGGAAAGTGGAAGATGGAAGACTAAGAACCTGGCGAAGGGCCGAGTCAGGCGGTGGCAGGGACGACCGCGGCTGCGGGTAGAAAAACGGTCGGCTCGGCGCAGTACACGTACCGTCAGCAGCTTCAGCACCTCCAGTACCTCTAGCTCCAGCACCTCCAGGGGCACCTCCAGCACCTCCATCACTAGTAGCACCACCAGCTCCAGCAGCTCCAGCACCTCTAGTGCGAGCACCTCCAGGATGAGCAGCTCCAGCACCTTCAGTACCTCCAGTACTACCAGCTCCAGCACCTCGAGTACCTCCAGTACCACCAGCTCCAGGACCTCCAACCTAAGTTGCTGCTGGTGCTACTGGTGGCAGCCTAAGCTGCTGCTGGTGCGCTGGGGGCAGCATATACTGCTGATGGTGCAACTGATGGCAGTCTAGTGCGGTGGTGAACGGTTGGGTGGGGTTGAGAGCGGTTGGGAACTGTGTTGGACGGTCAGGTGGGGTTAGGAGTGGCGCGGTGCGGTGGAATGCGGCTGAGTGCGGTTCTGGTGCTTGTAGGAGGGGTTCAGTGCGGTCGGATGCGGTTGGGAGCGATGTGTCAGAATCCCAACCACTAGACCATTGGGATAAAAGGGCTTGTTAAGTAGCGGGTCAGTGCGCCCATAACCCCCCAGGACAACGAGCCTGTAACCCTTCCCTAGGATCAGTCGGGGATCACCAGTGGACCTCTGGCGGGTGTGAGACCAATCAGCCCCCGTCCCTCTGAGGTGGGGGGGGGGGGGGGGGGGGGGGGGGGGGGGGGGAGGAGAGTAAAGGGGTGGCAGGAGTGCCTGCCCCTTTGCTGCTTTACCTGCTGTTGCTGTTTTCTCTGTCTGTGGTGTACCTCTGCAGATTGTGTTCTGCACTTAGCTATTCCTGCATGCAGTTACAGGGGGATGTCAGAATTATATTCTTATACCTGCATGTAGTTCTAGCTGTAGTGTAGATATTAGCTTTATAGGTGGTGCACCTCTTTGTTTGCTATATATACCCTAGTGCTATAGTGAACACCATTCCCATTTCTCTCTCCTTGGCACAAACCACCTCGACTCCCCTTGGCCTAGGCTACTAAGCCTAGGCCCTACTTTTGCCTACTTTTCAACAAGCGATCCCACCATCCACAGCTGGATTAATCGTCCAAAGAACATCCCACCTGACTTTGAGTTGCCTCCACCAACCCCGGAGTCTCCTCCTAGCATTTCCGCGAGGCGATACATCGACCTCTCGCCGTACACCGGAGACTTCGACCGCGTCGTCACTTCAAAAATCGCCGGGATCGCACGACGAAATCGCGAAAACTACAACACCTGGTATCTCGATAGCTGCTGCGGACAACACATGGTGGTGTCACCGAGGTTCATCAGCAACTCAAAGCATATGCGACATTCGCAGCAACTGCCAAGACAAGACCTTTGAGCTCTATTATAAAAACACTTACATCAGCAAGGCTGACGATGATGACGGTGTCTTCGTCTTGAACTTCTCGGCTCAAGGCACCACTGGCGATTCTGAAAGAACGCTTCTTCTGAAGACAACTCCCACGGAGTGGATGACTGGGTCACACCCAGAGGAGATGGATCTTGAACGGCCCACCTCCGATGGTCTTCTGCGACTGCGCATTGTCCCAACTGCCTCAACCTCTAATCCAGGCGATACTGGACCTGCAACAATGGAAGAAGAGGAGGACAGTGGGAAGTCAGCAATTGCAGAACCGGACACCGGAGAAAACACAACAACTCCAGCAACTGGCTGGGGGAGTCCCGGCCCCGCAACCGGCCCATGGGGAGAAATTCTGACGCCCGAAGAACCTGCCGCAAGCGGATGGGGCGCCACCGCGTCACCAGAAGAAGGCGGAGCCACCACCACAACAGAAGCAGGCGTTGTCGCTGGAGGCAGCTGGGGAACCACAACCGAAGGAGGCTGGGGACAGTGAGCTCCCGCCTATCACGAAGCTCCAGGACTTCCTCCTGCGGATGTTGCGGCGGTTGACCCGTACTGGGCAACTCGCGGTACTAGCTGGGGCGGACCTCCTCTTCCAGACCAGAATGCTCCTGACACACCAGAAACAGTTCAAGAAGAGTCGGAAGAAGCAACTTATGAGTTCTTCGAGGAAGCAACGAAACTACCGGAACCTACCGAGGAGTCGCCGTCACCCGAACAAGGGCCCTAACAAATTGAGGTCATCGACGACGAATACAGTTACTTTTGCATTCCCACGACAGGGCTCCCCGTCTCCGATTGGCCCAAAGCGCCACCATCTTCATACCTGCTCGTCACCGGCAAGCACCCCGCCACTGATACAGATGACATCATCAGAATTCCTCGCGCCTTCTTGGAAAGAGACTCCGTTTGAGCCTTCGCAACCGACGTTGACGCCGCCACCTACACGGTACCTGGAAAGCGGCAACACGACGAAGCAGAAAGGCACAAATATTATCAAAGGACTGTCGGATATCGTGCGGAACCGGAAACATGGCATAAGCGACTCGGACATCCCTCACACGCCACGCTAAAGAATTCCCTCAAGGCTGGTGTCTTTGACGGCGATGCTCTGCTTCT
Organism: Closterium sp. Naga37s-1; assembly: GCA_947471745.1. Taxonomy (NCBI): domain Eukaryota; kingdom Viridiplantae; phylum Streptophyta; class Zygnematophyceae; order Desmidiales; family Closteriaceae; genus Closterium; species Closterium sp. Naga37s-1. The sequence goes on from CANJKZ010000599.1 coordinate 93,071, forward strand.
TCCACGCGGAGGCTCCCTGACAGCGGAATCAGCCGACCCGCCATGCACCGTGTGCTCGACTGCGTCACTCGCCCACAAACCCTTTCCCGATTTACCCCTTGGCTATGAACGCTACAAGCCGCTCGACAAAGTCTACAACGACTTCATGGTTCTCAGCCAAGAAGGGCTCAACAGCGAGAACTACACACTTACCTTCATCGACGCATGCACACGCTACGTCTGGGCCGTCAACACTGATTGTCGCTCTCTCGCCTTCGAGTGCTTCGTAGCGTGGATGAAGGAGGCTGAACGCCAGTCTGGACTAAAGCTGAAAACCTACCAGACAGACGGGGGTTTAGAGTTCTTCTCAACTGAGTTCAAGGAACTCTTCAAGAAGAAGGGGATTGAGCACATGGTGTCCCTGCCCTACGCTCATGAGCAGCAAGGAGTAGCAGAACGAACAAACAGGAGCCTCGCCACAAGGATGAGGGCCCTGATGAAGCACTCGGCCGCGCCAACCAAGTACTGCCGATTTGCGATGAACCACGCTGTCCGACTGCACAACTTGCTGTCTTCCCGAAGCCTCGAGAACAACAATTCTCCCTACAGGGCCAGGACGGGCAGAAAAGCAGACACACGTCTGCTTCGAGTGTTCGGCTGCGTGGTACAGTACAGGCCACACACAGTAAGGACCAGAAAGTTTGCTGACCGGGCACGCTGGGGCATCCACCTCGGGATTGAAAAGGAATACAAGGCGTGGATCGTGCTGGACTACGCAACACACGAAGTAACGAAATCACGTGACTGCATCTTCTATGAGAAGCTGACTCTGCCACTGTTCAAGGAACATCGCAAAACTGACAAGGCACCAGAAAGGATTTTTGAGAGACACTGCAGCTTTGTAACCCCACACGATGAAGCTGACATGGCAGAGGATGCAGACGTAACTGATGTCACCCAATTCGGCACTGCCCCCAACATCCCCCTTACAAGCCCATTCCAGACTCCGACATTCATACCTGTACATCAATTCGATCCCGACGATACAACTTGTGAAGCCCACAACTACAACAGTGCAGCGCGCTGATCACCGGATGCCGAGTTACCACCACCAAACACCTCGCAAAGACACCTTCCGTCTCGGCAACGACATCGACGACGATGTCGTTGAAGTTACCAGCTTCCACGACTACGATCGCCTTCACTACGAAAAGACCAACGAAACTAGTTTCCGCATCCTCTGACTCGCTTTCGCTGTTTGCCACGCCTCCCCCAAGGAACCTACCACCGTTCGCCAAGCCTTGTCTAGCCCCGACAGCGAGAAATGGAAGGCAGCCATGGCAGCAGAAGTCGCGGCACTGAAGAGCCGCGGAACGTGGAAGCTGGTCCCACAACCATCAGCGAAGGGGAGAAAAATTCTCCGCAGCAAATGGGTTTTCCGAATTAAAACACTTGCGGATGGCTCCATCGACAAGTACAAAGCGAGATGGGTGGTACGCGGCTTCGAGAAAACTCACATGGTGGACTTCGATCTCACCTACGCGCTTGTCGAAAGACACACCTCGGTGCGCATCCTTATCTGCATCGCAGCCGTTAAACAGCGCCCGCTCCGTCAAATCGACGTCGGAAGTGCATTCTTGTACGCTCCCGTTGACGCCATCATCTCCGTCGAGCAGCCGCATGCCTTCGAGGAAACCGACGGCGCCATCTGCCTCCTTAAAAAATCCCTCTATGGGATCAAGCAGGCGCCTCGACTGTGGCAGCAGTACCTGCACACCGTTCTAACGGAGCTCGGATTTACTCAGCTGCATCATGATCTCGGAATGTACCGTAAGGAGTCGCGTGGCAAATTCATTCTCTTTGTCGCCTACGTCGACGACCTACTTCACACCGCGGACGACACGGAGCTGCTGGATCGGTTCGAGGTAGATATCAAGGAAAATCTTGAAGTGACTATCAACCACAACGTCACGCAATTCCTGGGCCTCAACATCACCCAGTCCACCACCTCCATCCACCTCTCCGCCACCAAATACGCGGAAACACTCGCGAAGAAATTCGCCGTCACACCGATCAACCTCACCACCCCCTTCCGCACTCCTCCTAATCACGAACCAGATACCACACCTCTCTTCATCAAGGATCATCGTCTCTATTAGTAGCAGCTGGGGTGTCTATTGTTTGCCGCCGTCACGTGCCGGCCCGATCTCTCCTACGTCGCAAGCCAGCTCGCACAGTACATGAAGCGACCTGAAGGGGGGAATCTACTGGATCTACGACGAGCACTTCAATACTTCGTTTCTACCCCTGACGTCCAGCTCACCTACGAAGCCAACCTAACCGCTACCCTACAGCTTCATGAATACATTGACGCAGACCACGCAAGAGACATTAACAATAGACGCTCCCGCAAAGGATTCATTTTTTAACTCCAACCTGCTGGACTCATCTCTTGGAACTCCCAGAAGCAGGAGCTCATCGCGCTTTCATCAGCCGAAGCTGAGTTCATCGCCGCCAGTGCAGCTGTTCGCGAAGGATTGTACCTGATGGAGCTCCTACAGGAAGCGAAAGTGACGATGAACGGGCACTTCACGTTACACCGCGACAAACAGAGCACGATCAAGATCGCGAACAAGCCCGGCTTCGTGAACCGCACGAAACGCATCGCACTCCGTTACTTCTTCATCAAAGACAAGATCGACAAGGGCAAGGTCAAACTCACGTATTGCCCAGCTGGTGACATGGCAGCCGACTTCCTGACGAAGAAACTGCCACGTCAAAAGTTCCAGCATTGCACCGACCTCGGCGGGATCTCAAAGAAATCCCACGTGGCACACCTTCAGGAATAAAGGGGAGTGTTGGAATAACCGAAAGGTTATAGTAACATTCCCGAAGGATCCCCACTCTCGCGTCACTTCATAACGAAGCAATGCATCTGTACCAGTACCGCAATAGCTCATACAGAGCATGAGGAAGATCGAGAGTCACCCGAAGGTCAACAGTCGAAGTCAGTCAATGGCCGTGACTCTTGACCGTCTAGTAACCGCACTTGGTAGTTACGCGATGCAACATGGTAACTGTCAAAGAAGAGCAATAGTCGTGGTTACTGTAGCAATGCAATTCAGTTAATAAGGGACTGTACCCCTCAGGGTACATGGCTAGCTAGGATTGCTATTTATACCCTTGTACTCCTATCTTATAATCATCTTGTTCTCTTTCAACTTTATTAGCAAGGTCAATACAGAGACTTCATTGTCTTCCCTCAAACTTGACAGACTTATCTTTTCCACTACGATCTTTCAGTTATAACAACAAACACACTGAATTCTATTGATGTCGATAGAACATGGGTATTTTTTTTACCAATGTGAAGCGGCAGGACCTTGTTGATACAGATACCTGTATGATTAATTACCAGTCTGAAACGCTTGCCAGGGCCAGCAATGGACCTTCTTCAAGCTGACTGTCTCTCTCGCGACAGGTGAGAAGCTCCAACGTGGTCTGGCATTCTATGTTGCGGGCTTGCAATTTCTTGACCAAGTATCGGCATCCAGAACCATGGCGCTCAACCCCAACACCGAGCACACAAAGCGAAGCGGCTACTGGTGACGTGCCTGTCAGAGGTCCACTGGTGATCCCTGATTGATCCTAGGGAAGGGTTACAGGCTCGTTGTCCTGGGGGGGTTATGGGCGCACTGACCCGCTACTTAACAAGCCCTTTTATCCCAATGGTCTAGTGGTTGGGATTCTGACATGGTATCAGAGCGGTCTCGGGTTCGAATCCCAGTGTGTGCACTTCGGGCATCCCAGTGCGGGGGGGTGTCAGAGGTCGACTGGTGATCCCCGATTGATCTTAGGGAAGGGTTACAGGCTCGTTGTCCTGAGGGGGTTATGGGCGCACTGACCCGCTACTTAACAAACCCTTTTATCCCAATGCTCTAGTGGTTGGGATTCTGACAGTGCCGTCGTATGTATCTACGGTACGGTAGCTAGGGGAAATCGGATGTCCCTCAATCCAGGTCTCCCCCGACCCGAACCTAGCACGCTCGTTACCATTCGCTGGTTGCGTAACTTATATGTTGTCTAATTTGAAATGCGGAATGACGCAGAATGATGCCAAGGGTTGTGGGGAGCAGGGAGTCGAGTAGAGGGGATAGCGAGGCCAGCCACCCTAGGCTAGACCAGGCCCTTAGATTCACCAGGGATTATGGGGCTCATGGTAATTGTAGTGCTCGTAAAACATCAGATTCGAAGATCAAACCATCAGACGGACCATGTCAGACCCTGCATCCCACTCAAGTAACATTTCATTATCGTCTGCAATAGATTTATGACCATAAACTGTCGAGAGAACTGTTGCAGGAATGATGAATGACTAGCAAGAGTGAGATACAAGTAGTGAACCCTAACTGGGGTTGTACTCTATACTGAGCACCTCACCATAGCCTAGCAGAACTAGGAACATACAAATATGTTTTGACACACCCCCCTAGGCAAAGTGAGGGATAGCCAACACAACAAACGGTCACAAGACCAGTCAAGCAAGAGAACAAAGGAATGCAAAACCCAAGGTGGATCTCAAGATCACCACTGATTCTGAGCACAAGTAAGCGTCCACAAGGCCAGTTCACATGCAGAGTGATAATAACAAGGCAATACATTGATCACAACCTAGCAAGAGGAAACGTGCAGGTATAAATATAGATATTATTGTACAACAAGTGCAAGATCAAGAGACAAGCAGGTGAGACAGAATGGGCAGAAGCCCAAGAGCAGTGCAAAAATGCTGAAGATCACCAGACTCGAGGGCCTTGGTGAAGACATCAGCAATGTTGGCCCGAGAGGCCACGTAAGAAAGGCGAAGCTGACCACGCTCCTGTAGCTCTCGAGCAAGAAAGTAGCGAAGAGCAATATGTTTCGTTATGTGCTCAAGTCTCTGGTCGTGACACAAGGCAAACATGGCCTTATTGTCGACGTACAGAACTGGAGGAGAACGAGGCCGCTCCCCCAAGTCGGTCAGCAGGTAGGTCAGCTAGCGTAGCTCCTGTGCAACCATAGCCCCGGCGTAGATCTCGGCCTCACAGCTGGAACCAAGCACAGAAGAAGAACGAGTGGACCTCCACGAGACAGAACCAGAGCCAAGACCGAAGGTGTAACCCTGTGGCGAACGCTGAGTCGTCTGGTCGTCGGCCCAAGAAGCATCGGAGTGTCCTGTGAGTACCACTGAACTCTGTCCTCCAAGCACGAGCCCCATGCCCGATGTACTGCACAAGTAATGCAGTACCCTTTTCGCAGCATCCCAGTGCACCTTTTGGTGTCTACCGAGAGCCACATAGCGAGCCAGGAGGCTGAGAGGGTATGCGAGGTCAGGTCGTGTGCACGTCATCAGGTACATGAGGCAACCCACAAGCTCTGAATACGGACCACTCGGCTCTACGGACTCGTCCGAAGGTGGAGCTGAGAGCGAGTGGCCAGTAGGCAGAGGAGTGGGTTGTGGCGAGGAGTACTGGAATCTGAAGCGCCGAAGGACCTGGTGCACCATGTGTGACTGAGTCAGGATGATGGTGCGACGTGCCCTGTCCCGGGTAATCTGCAAGCCAAGATAGCTACACAGCTAACGCTGGTCAGTGCAGGTGTGTCTCTCTTGCAGCTCCGCCTTCACTAGGGCCAGTGCCTCAGTGTAAGAAGTAGCAAAAACCAAGTCGTCGACGTACACGAGAACGTAGAACGGCGGCAGGGTAGTGTCGGTGCATAGAAACAACGACGGGTCAGCAGAGGAAAGAGCAAACCCAAGAGCCGCAAATGTAGTCCTCAGTGTGTCGTGCCACTCGTGGGGCGCCTGGCGGAGATCGTAGACTGGCCGCCGGAGGCTCCAGTGGGTACCCGCAGGAAACGACCCAGTGAATCAAGGTGGGCAGCGCAGCCAGATCTCCTCGTGAAGACTGCCCTGAAAGAAAGTTGTGGAGAAGTCGAGGGAGTGCAGCTCGTAGTCACGCTGTGCTGCAACGTGCAGCAACACCCGAGTAGTCATCTTCAAGGTGGGGGAGAAGGTCCGGAAGAAGTCGACCCCCTGTCGCTGACTGAAGCCTCGAGCAACGTAACGCGCCTTGAAGGCAGGCGGAGAACCCGACGGCCGCTTCACTCTGAAAATCCACATGCCATCGACTATGTTCGCCCCAGGAGGAGGAAACTCGTTGACGTAGGTGCCTGTGGACTTCCAGGAAGCCATCTCCGCGTCCATGGCTGTCTTCCACTAAGAGGAGTACTCACCCGCGATCGCCTCAGTGTAAGTGCGCGGGGTAGGCATGTCAAGTGCATCTGGGTCCCCCTCAGGGCAAAGCAGCATAGATGCGAAACGAGGTAAAGCGGTCGCAAGATACTCAAGCTCAAACTGCATATCCTCAAGGACGTCACTGCTAAGGGCAGGCTCACCTTCGTCGGACGGAGGACAGACAGACTCAAAATCAGTAAGAAGACTCGCGACGTAGTTGAGACGACTCCTAGCTGCAAAGTTGACTAGCTCCGTGATTAGGGCAAACGCAGTAGTAAACTCAAAGTCAGGGTCAGTGACGATAGTAGCGAGGAGACGAGTGACAGTAGGACTGGCAGCACAAGCAAGGTCGGACTCAGGGTCAGGAACGTGCGGAAGAGAGGACGCGGGAGGCTCAGGCAGGACAACACGCTGTGGAATAGAGGAAGGACGAAGTGCCGTACCGTGAGTGCCTGGGACAGCAGGAGGACGAGGACGGGCGACACGACGAGCACGAACAGGTGTGGAAGCACGAGTCTCAGGCTCACGATGCTCATTCAGGGACTCAGTCACCTCAGTGTGAGGAGCAGGAGCGGGCAGCGGGGAGCCATGCAGTAGCTGTGGATGAGATTGGTCTGTCGGTGGGCACAGGAGAGGTGGAGTGAGGCAAGTGGAAGATGGAAGACTAAGAACCTGGCGAAGGGCCGAGTCAGGCGGTGGCAGGGACGACCGCGGCTGCGGGTAGAAAAACGGTCGGCTCGGCGCAGTACACGTACCGTCAGCAGCTTCAGCACCTCCAGTACCTCTAGCTCCAGCACCTCCAGGGGCACCTCCAGCACCTCCATCACTAGTAGCACCACCAGCTCCAGCAGCTCCAGCACCTCTAGTGCGAGCACCTCCAGGATGAGCAGCTCCAGCACCTTCAGTACCTCCAGTACTACCAGCTCCAGCACCTCGAGTACCTCCAGTACCACCAGCTCCAGGACCTCCAACCTAAGTTGCTGCTGGTGCTACTGGTGGCAGCCTAAGCTGCTGCTGGTGCGCTGGGGGCAGCATATACTGCTGATGGTGCAACTGATGGCAGTCTAGTGCGGTGGTGAACGGTTGGGTGGGGTTGAGAGCGGTTGGGAACTGTGTTGGACGGTCAGGTGGGGTTAGGAGTGGCGCGGTGCGGTGGAATGCGGCTGAGTGCGGTTCTGGTGCTTGTAGGAGGGGTTCAGTGCGGTCGGATGCGGTTGGGAGCGATGTGTCAGAATCCCAACCACTAGACCATTGGGATAAAAGGGCTTGTTAAGTAGCGGGTCAGTGCGCCCATAACCCCCCAGGACAACGAGCCTGTAACCCTTCCCTAGGATCAATCGGGGATCACCAGTGGACCTCTGACAGGCGGTCGGGGGTCGAACAGGCGACGGCAGGAAAAGCGCGACGGGCTATGGGCGACGGGTGACAGTCGACGTGCAACGGACGATGGGTGACGTGCTACGAGGCGCGCGCTATAACGAGGCGCGCGCTATAACAAGGCGCGCGTTAGTACGAGGCGCGCGGGTGGTGGACCCATAGATTATCGAGTGAAATTTCGCATAGGGAAAAACCGCCTAGGGGAAAAATCGCCTAGGGGGAACCTCGCTCTATACCATGTTAGAATATGAAAATGAATGACTAGCAAATGAACAAAACAAGCAAGATATAAATCAACCCTAACCCTAAACCTAGGACAAAGTAAATGCACCTAGACTAGAACAACACAAACTATATCATTATAGTTTGATACCAGCAGCACCACCAGCTACGGCAGCTCCATCACCTCTAGTACGAGCACCTCCAGGACCAGCAGCTCCAGCACCTCCAAGACCTCTGGTACCACCAGCTCCTGTACCTCCAGTACCAGTAGCACCACCAACTCCACCTCCAGGACCAGCAGCTCTAGCACCTCTAGGACCTCCAGTACCACCAGCTCTAGTGCCTCCGGCACCAGCAGCACCTCCAGCACCAGCAGCTCCAGCACCACCAGCTCCAGCAGGACCTCCAGTAGTACCTCCAGCACCACCAGCTCCAGCACCTGCAGCACCTCCAGCAGTACCTCCAGCACCAGCAGCTCCAGCGTCTAGGTTGCGGAGAGTCACTCTACAACGGTATTGAGCTAGACTACGGGGGTTGGCACAAACTAGTAGGAGTGATCGTAGCTTTGCTTAGTTCCTTAGCGCTTGCACATTCACAGGAAAAGTTGGCAAGAGTTTCCTGTAGCAAAGTCGAAATTACAGAAAGAAATAGAACAAGCAATGACAAGAATGACTACATCAGGCACCTAGCAACTCTGCAGCTAGCCTGGTCGATCGCTAGCACTGCATGGTCGACTGCCTGCCAGCGTTGCGTAGAGGAGCCACGCCAGCACTGCAGGATGGCGACCTGCCAACACAACAGGTCGACGGCGTGCCAACGCTGCAGCAGAGCGGCTGTCCAGCGTTGCCCTGTAGAAGACAGCAGTGCGCACGCTCGCAGGTGCGTGCAGACGATTGGCATGACTTGCACCGTTGTGCATCCGTCGGATGTTGTCTGCGCCTGACGAGCCACATCGACTTCGGGATACCAGCCCAAAGTTGCCTTCGTCACCGCGACCTCAACGACGTTTGCGTGCCCCCGCAGAACTCGCCGAGCAGGTTACCTGGTCGACCTGGTCGATCACCAAGTGCTCTGGTCGACCACCAGGTACCTCTGGTCGACCACAGCACCCATTGAGCTACCCCCTGGTCGATGGGCCCCTCCATCGACCAGCATTGTCAGCTGTTGTCGCCGAGCTCCCCTCGTCGACCGCTGCTCACATATCAGGTCGACGGACTACTCCGTCGACCTCCCGGTCGAACTGCTCCTCCTGGTCAACGGTCCACCCGTCGCCCAGCCCAGCCAGCTGCAGCTGTCGAGCTCCCTGGTCGACGGCTCCAGCCCCGTGATAGTCCTGTGCAGGTCGACAACCACCTCGTCGACCTGCCCCGCAGAAGAAGGCTGTCGAGCACTCCTGGTCAACGGCAACACCACAGTGATCCCCTACGGCTCGACAAAGCCCGTCGAGCAGTTCCTTCACTGCAAACGGTCGGTTGCTTCTCCCGTACATCCGACCAAGTCGTCGGCGTTGTCCAAGCGAGGGCGGGGCCAACACTCCACTCCCGTTAACATAGGTAACTCCAAGCTCCAGCACCAGATTGGCCTCACCGAACGACCCACTCACGAAGCTGCTGCGGTGAGGGTGTCTCGAGTCGACTAGGTGGGTGTTGCTGTCCAACACCAGGACCTGCAGCAGGAGCACCCACGGCCCCTCCACCACTAGGACTCGCAGCACCCCCAGTCTCAGCACCCCCAGAACCAGCACCCCCAGAACCAGCACCCCCAGTCTCAGCACCCCCCGAACCAGCACCTTCTGCGTCCTCACCCCCAGTGTCACCACCCCCAGCAGCACGAGTGTCCACAGCTACAAGCTGCAGAGGTGGTGAAGACGGTCGAGGCGGAAATCCAGGAGGGGTTCTCAAGCGTGGAGAGCGACGAGTGGCCGCCGTGTCGTCAGCGGCAAGGTCACCCCCCTCAGCCGGGCCAGAGGAGTCAGAAGAGATCTCCAAAGGCTCAACCAAGGGGGTTGGGTCTACCTGAGACACACCTGAGGGAGCAGGACCTTGTGGGGGGAGGGGATCTACCGGGGGGGGAACTGGTACCAGGAAGAGAGGCGCCAGGGGGACCGGGTGGGACGCGTGCGGGTGGAGCCTGTAGAAACAGACCGACTCGTCAAATGTGACGTCCTAGGAGGAGAACACGCGACGCGAGCGAGGGTAGTAAAACTGCCACGGCGGGGCGTCGGTAGGGAATCCCAGGAAGGCGCAGCGGAGAGTGCGAGGAGAGAGCTTGCTCGCGGTGGTATCGCGAACAAGGGAGAGCGCGTCCCAGACCCGAAACGCCGACGCATCGCCAACCTCTCCCGTCCAACGGAGTGTGGGCGAGGTCTCTGGCAAAGAGACATGGGGCTAGAGGTTGAGCTGATGCGCAGCGTATCGGGCCGAAAATGGGAAGCAGCCGCATTGATCATGGAGGTACGAGCAACCTCCATGATCAAGCCAATGCGACGCTCAGCAATCCCATTTTGCTGCGGAGAGGCCGGAAGCATGAACGACTGGATGATGCCCTCGTCTCAACAAAACTCCGCAAGGAGGCAGGAAGAGAACTCACCGCCCCTATCAGAGTGCAGACGCAGGACTGGAAGGTCCCGCCGAAACCGCTCGCGCAGCTGGTGACGAGTAGCGCGGATCCAGGGGATCAAAACACCGCTGACGTCCGCCTTGCTGCGCAAGGGGAAGACCGTGGTGTAGTGCGTGTAGTCGTCAACGACCAGCAGGAAGTAGCGCTCCTGGTCCGTCCCACTGACGGGGGCCGGGCCCCACACGTCCATGTGGAGAGTCTGCAGAGGAGCAGTGGTCGAAGGAAACGATGAGGAGTGAGGAGCAACGCGCCGCCGCCCCTCGACGCAGGGAAGGCACGACGCGGCAGGCGAGCGCGGGAGGGGGGGCAGGGACCTGGGGAGGTCAGAGACAAGGAGACGGGAGTGCATGCTGCGGAGACGCGGTAGAGAGGGGTGACCAAGTCGGTGGTGCGAGAGAAGAGTCTGGTGGGAGAGTACCCGACACGAGCACGACGCAGAGAACTGGCCAGACGCAGACACCTGACTCGACGCAGCCACCTGGCCTGACGCAGCCACCTGCGCACACGCAGCGGTCAGGGTGTACAGACTTGACCCAGGCTGCCGAGTGAACGTAGCAAGGTGACGGCCAGTCCGGGAGCACGTACAGATCGCCACACGCTGCCGTCTAGGGGTAAAGGTATCAACCCAAACATCTTGAAGGTTTGCGTTGCTCACCAAGTTCATCAAGAACAAGGGGAGGTGGAGGCCTGAAAGAGAGTCAGAGGGGACTGCTGGACACGGGAGGACAGTGGAGGCTCGTGCGACGACGGGGAGCCAGTGAGACTGGGACAGGTGCACCAAGTGGTATGACTGTGGTGCAATCACGAAAGAAGCAACGAGACGCGCCAGAGTCAAGTGTGAAAGTGTGCTAGGCGTCAGCTGAGGCAGCAGACTCACTAGCACCTAGAGCAGCAGCACCGACACTACTAGAGACGCGTCGCTGAGAAAACCACTCCCGAGGCTACTGCAGCGAGGGGGTCTCCGGCTGACTCTGCTGCCGCTGCTGTTCAGTACCTCCAGGAACATATCCTCCACCACTAGGACGGCCTCGCTGAATAACCCACCCACGAAGCTGCTGTGGCGAGAGAGTCTCCTGGCGACGAGACTTCCGTTGCTGTCCAGTACCGCCCGCACGCAAGTAATCCCAAGCTCCAGTACCAGAGCGGCCTCACTGAATAACCCACTCACGAAGCTGCTGCGGCGATAGAGTGTCTGGGTGAGGCAGTGGCTGCTGCTGTCCACCCCTAGATGCTGCTACGACCGTGATAGTGGCCATGACCGGCGGTGGCAGTCAATAGCAGCGGCTCAGGTGGCAGCAGCAGTGCAGGTGGCAGCAGTAGCGCAGGCGGCAACGGCAGCTTAGGCGGAAGCAGCAGCACAGCAACAGCAGTAGCGCAGCAGCGAGTTGCAGCTCACGGCAGGTCAGGGCGGCGTGCGGCTCTAAGGGCAGGGCGGCGCACGGGCTGCAGAGCAGGGCGCGCGAGCCTAAGGGCAGGGCGCGCGAGCCTAAGGGCAGGGCAGCGCGGGCTGCAGGGTAGGGCGGCGCGCAGGCCTAAGGCCAGGGCAGCGCAGCACGCGGGCTGCAGGGCAGGGCAGCGCGCAGGCCTAAGGGCAGGGCAGCGCGCCTCGTGGGCTGCAGGGCAGGGCAGCGCTGCTCTAAGTGCAGGGCAGCACGCGGGCCTAAGGGCAGGGCGGCGCGCGGGCTGCAGGGCAGAGCGAGCGCGGGCTGCAGGGGCGAGAGCGGCTGCAGGGGCGAGCGCGGGCTGCAGGGGCGAGCGCGGCTGCAGGGGCGAGCGCGGGCTGTAGGGGCGAGTGCGGGCTGTAGGGGCGAGTGCGGCTGCAGGGGCGAGCGCGGGCTGCACGGGCTAGCGCAGGCTGCAGGGGCGAGCGCGGTTGCAGGGGCGAGCGCGGGCTGCAGTGGCGAGCACGGCTGCAGGGGCGAGCGCGGGCTGCAGTGGCGAGCGCGGCTGTAGGGGTGAGCGCAGGCTGCAGGGGCGAGCGCGGCTGCAGGGGCGAGCGTGGCTGCAGGGGCGAGCTTGGGCTGCAGTGGCGAGCGCGGCTGCAGGGGCGAGCGCGGGCTGCAGGGGCGAGCGCTGGCAGCAGTGGCGAGCGCGGGCTGCAGGGGCGAGCGCGGGCAGTAGGGGCGAGCGCGGGCTACAGGGCAGCGCGTTAGGGCAGGCAGCGCGCGTGGCAGCAGGGCAGCGCGACACTGTAAGGGCAGGGCAAGGCAGCGCAAGGGCGCTCCAGGCAGGTTCTAGCGGATCGATTTGGTGGGCTCTAAAAAATTTAACCGTGTTCCTGCTGTTGGGCTGAGAAGCCCCTAGGATCTTTGCAGGGGTGAACTCTGGGTAGAGTTGATGTAGTAGCGGAAGCGTTTAATTAAAGAGTTGTGAACCACCTTGCACTAGTATGTGAGGGCAAAGTAAGTTGATAATAATAAAAGAGATACAAGCTTTTATAAGAACACAAAGGAATATGAAGAGATACAGTTAACTGTTTTACTGTTGCTGTTGCGGTTCGATACAGTGTCGACTCGGGCAACTGCTCAGTATCGAGACAGTTGGTTGTCCTTGCTGTCACGCTGTATTTGTCAGGTCAAAGGTCGCTGACCTTTGACTTTCGCGTAACCTCCAACAGTTATTCAACCTCCGAGGGTTGACTCACCGATATTTCGATACGAGCTACTTCGCTTCTGTCTTGGTGTTTCGACACGACAGAGGCGCCTAAATCAGTTGTTTCCAACACTCCCCTTCGCTTCTGGAGTGTCGCTGACGTGGCTCTGTCCAGTCAGCAACATGCAGTATTCGAACTTCTGCTTTCCGAGCTTCTTGGTCAGGTAGTCAGCTGCCATCTCAGACGTGGGACAGTATGACAGCTCGAGCCTTCCCTTCTCGATCTCATCCTTCACGAAGAAATATCGTAGGGCGATGTGTTTCGTCCTGTTTGCGAAGCCGTTCTTGTTGGCGATGCGAATTGCTGACTGGTTGTCGCAGAACAGGGTAAAGTTGGGTAACTCGGCTAATTTCGCTTCTTCCAGCAGCTCGCGAAGATAGAGTCCTTCCTTGGTGGCTGAGCAGAGTGCAATATATTCTGCTTCAGCTGACGAGAGGGCAATTAATTCCTGCTTGCTTGACTGCCAAGAGATAGGTCCGATAGGTTCGAGGCGGTAGATGTAGCCAGTGCGGGAGCGCCTATTGTCAGAGTCGCCAGCGTGATCAGCGTCGACGTAGCCGATTAACTTAGTTGGTGTGGTTGCGTTCTTGTAGTAAGTTAGGCCGATCGTTGGGGTGCTGACGAAGTAGTGAAGAGCGCGGTCGAGCTCCGCCAGATGTTCTGCTTCAGGCTTCTTGAGGTAGGTGGCGAGCTGGCTTGCGGAGTATGAGAGGTCGGGGGGACAGGTGACGGCTGCGAAGAGAAGACATCCCAGCTTCTTCTGGTAGTCTCGTATGCCGGCGGGCTTGAGTAGAGTGGAGCTTCTTTTGTCGTTCCCTGCCGTGTAGCGGTATGGCGTGGAGATGGTTGTCGGTGTGAGCGTAAAGCGTTTGGCGATGGTGTCGGCATATTTCTCGGCGCTGAGGTAGATCGCGTCCTCCTCTTCCCGGATGTTGAGGCCAAGGTACTGAGTGACGGTAGATGAAACTGTGAGCGTGAGATCTCGCTGCAGCTCCCCTTCGAACCAGGTAGTGATGCCGTCATTCGAGCCGATGTAAAGGAGATCGTCCACGTAGACGATTAGTAGGATGTAGTCGTCGTTTTTTGTGAGCCGGTACATGCCTTGATCGTGCGGTAGTTGCTTGAAGCCGATGCGGATGAGGCGAGTGTGCAGGTACTGTTGCCATAGTCGTGGAGCCTGCTTGATGCCGTAGAGTGACTTGAGTAGCTGGCAGACTTGGTTGGGTTCTCTGTGGGAGCCGTGTGGTAGCTCGACGAAAATTTCTGCATCAACAGGTGCGTAGAGAAACGCGTTCGCGACGTCAATTTGTCGCAGCTTCTTCTTCTTCATGGCGGCGATTGCGAGGAGAATGCGTAGTGAGGTGTGGCGGCTAACCGGAGCGAAAGTTTCGGTGAAGTCGCGTCCGTGTTCTTGGTCGAAGCCGCGTACAACCCAGCGAGCCTTAAATTTGTCAATGGTGCCGTCAGCCTTTGTCTTCACACGGAAGACCCACTTCCCGGTGAGCACTGTCTTGTTCCGTGCCACGCCGATAGGAACCACTTTCCACGTGTTGCGTTCCTCCAGTGCCTTCAGCTCCTTGTCCATGGCTTCGCGCCATTTTTCCTTATGCTCCCCCCCCAGAGCCTGTTGAACCGTCGCATGCTCCTTAGGAATGGCGGTGCCGTGGACTGCGGTGACGAGTCCGAGAATTTGCAGTCCACTCTGTGAGTAGCGGGGAAGATTTGCGTCCTCGGGATAAGCTGCTTCATCTCCCGCTTCTGGATCAGGTATGAAGTTGGGTCCTACTCGTTCTGCTTCGTTGGTGTTGACTGTCGCAGGTGTTACGTAACCGTTGTCGGCGAAATAGTAGAAGGTTTCGGCGTTGACACTTTCGCGAGGGTTATCTTCGTCCATGGGAACGTCCACGGAGCAGAACGGAAGAGGTCCGGCTTCTTCTGATGCGTTGTCCACATTCTGCTCGTCCCAGTCAGCTTCGTCCGTTGCTGAGGCGAAGGCTCGGTCACCGCGAAAACCACCTGTGGGATCCTGGTCTTCTTGCAGGTTGGCAAGGTATGTCTGGAGCGTGAGTCGTTCGTAGAAAATTACATCACGTGCTGCTACTGTTTCCTTGGAATGGACGTCGAAGATTTTCCACGCGTTGTAGTTCTTTTCGATTCCCAGGTGTAGTCCCCACTGTGCTCGTTGAGAAAATCGGCCCGCTCGTGCTGCTGGGGGTCGGTACTGTACCATGCATCCGAATATTCGTAACATTTTTGTGCTGCCCTGTTTTCCTGTCCATAGCAGATGCGGTGATGCGTTGTTTGGAAGCGATGATGACGAGAGCAAGTTGTGCAGCATGACGGCGTGGTCCATTGCCGCAGGCCACTGGTGGTTGGGTAGCCGCATGCCACGTAACAGTTTGCGCATGCTGTTCTGCAAGGTCCTGTTCATTCTTTCTGCTACACCTTGCTGCTGATGGGCGTAGGGAAGGGAGATGAGCCGCTTGATTCCCCTTTCCGCCAGGTACTGCTTGAATCGCTGAGAGGTGTATTCTCCTCCTCCGTCTGACTCGAAGCTTTTCAGTTTCACGCCCGATTCTCTCTCTGCTACTGGTAGCCAGGCAACGAAGGCTGCGAATGCCATGTCGCGGCTAGGGAGGTTTAGGTGCCAGACGTAACGGGTGGCGGCGTCGATGAAGGTGATTGTATAGTTGTATGTTGCTTGTCCTGGTTCCTGATTGTACAGGATGTCGCTATACACCTTCTCGAGTGGTGCGTACGCGGGTGCGCTCGGGTTGTGATGAGACACAAACGGTCGATGTGGAAAGTCACCTTCAGGGCAGGTGAAGCACGTTCCGCGTACTCGTTGAAGTTCTCGTCCGTCGGTCAGTAGGAGTGAGTCCTTGTCGAGTACTCCTGCTCTTATCGTATTGTTTAATACTGTGTTGCTTGGGTGTCCCATCCTTGCGTGCCAGGTGCTTTCGTCGGCGCGATGTCCGGGTGATCGTCGGTACATATCGGAGTTGGAGTAGAAGTTGGCGGTGAAGTTGGCGCTACGATGAACTTCTTGTGGTGCTGGGTGTAGTTGTTCCGCGGGTGTCGGTGGTGTGTCGACGATGAGGAGAGGTGTCGTTGAAGGACTAGCAATTGGTGTTGACGTTCCTGCTGCTGCCGTTAATGGTTCTGCTACTGCCGATGTTGTCTCTGCTGCTGCCGATGTTGTCTGAATTGTTGTTAACGCCCTTGTTCTTTCAGCTTCAGGGATGGTGTGTGAGTACCAGAAGCCTTCTGGACTGAAGTCTGGATCAAGGTCTGGAGGGTGTGTCCAGTTGGTGAAGTTAACGATGGCGTCGCTGTCGGCGGTGCCAAGATCAGGAACGAAATCAAGAACGAAGACGTTGTTCTTGAGGACCGCCTTGCCGATGTAAAGTCCTCTTCTCCCATGATACAGCTTGAATTCTTGGGTGGTGCTGTCTGCTTCGAGGTGAATCCCTTTTGCCATTAGCTGACTGACGCTCAGTAAGTTGTAGCCGAGTCCCTCTGCGATTAGTACTTTTGACATCTGCAGTATAACGTTTGTTTCCCTTGACTGAAGTTGAACTACGCCTTGTCGTCGTGTTCGCAGGTTCTGATTGTTGGCGACTGTAATGACAACTTCGCGTTGAAGTTGGTGTTCTTGTTGGACAAAGCGTCCCGAGGAGCACATGTGCTGTCCGCAGCAACTGTCCAAGAACCATGTGTCTTTTCCGGATGGTTCGCTTTGGGCGATGGCGGCGTATGTCGGGTTCGGCTGAAGTGACTCGCGGCGGGGTGTGGTTTCGTCGAGCTGTTCTTCCGGTGAGTAGTGTGGTGGTGACTCGGTGATGCAGGAGTCACTCAGCTTTGCCATGCAGCTGACGATGTTTCTTGCTCCTTGTGCAGGTTGTCCCGTTGAAGTCGTTGAGGCTTGAATCTGGGTCGTGGGATTTGCTTGCGTTGAGGCGATTTGGCTGCTTGAAGGTCGAAGTTGCTGCTGTGGAGTTGTTGACTGTTGACGATTTGGGCAGTGCGTACGCGGGTGTCCTGAAGTTTTGCAGATGTGGCAGAACGGAGGTACTAGCTTCGGCTGCCGGTTGTTGTTGTTGTTGTAGCGTCGCTGAGTGTGGAACGCGAATTCCGGTGCTGATGTCTTCTTTGTGTGTCGTTCTTCTTGCAAGTCCATGTCTTGCTGCTCGGCGTGGATTTCGGCGCAGAGCGCTGCTTCGGAGATTCTTCCGTGAGCTCGGAGAATGGCCTTTGTGGCGCGCCATTGAGGACCGAGGCCGCCGATGATGACTGTCAGATTTATATGACATAGCTACTGTAGGCTATAGTGGGGTAGCACATATGGGGTATAGTTTTCTAGGGTTTGCTTTTGTACCCAACTTTCCCTTAGTCAATTCATTTCCTCATTTCTTCACATGGTATCAGAGCAGGTTCCCTAGTGGGAACGCTTCCTTGGGCCCACCACTGAAACCTTTTTTTCTGACCGGAGCGACAGTCGCTCCTGCCCGAGGCGCGCCTTGTGGGCCGCCCTTCTGTCGAGCTCTCTTAGAGGCCCCTCTCACGGCCCCTCGCGCCACCCTTAGCGGCCCCGTCGCCGCCCCTAGCGGCCCCGTTGCCGCCCTTCCAGGCCCCTTGCGGCCCCTAGCGGCCCCATTGCCGCCCCTACGCGGCCCCGTAGCCGCCCCTAGCGGCCCTGTCGCCGCCCTTAGCGGCCCCGTTGCCGCCTCCCTCCCTACGCGGCCCCGTTGCCACCCCTACGCGGCCCCGTCGCCGCCCCTAGCGGCCCCGTCGCCGCCCCTACGCGGCCCCGTCGCCGCCCCTAGCGGCCCCGTAGCCGCTCCCCTCCCTACGCGGCCCCGTCGCCGCCCCTACGCGGCCCCGTCGCCGCCCCTACGCGGCCTCGTTGCCGCCCCTAGCGGCCCCGTCGCCGCCCCTAGCGGCCCCGTCGCCGCTCCCCTCCCTACGCGGCCCCGTAGCCGCCCCTACGCGGCCCCGTCGCCGCCCCTAGCGGCCCCGTCGCCGTTCCCCTCCCTACGCGGCCCCGTCGCCGCCCCTACGCGGCCCCGTCGCCGCCCCTAGCGGCCCCGTCGCCGCCCCTACGTGGCCCCGTCGCCGCCCCTAACGGCCCCGTCGCCTCCTCCCTCCCTACGCGGCCCTGTCGCCACCCCTACGCGGCCCCGTCGCCGCCCCTAGCGGCCCCGTCGCCGCCTCTCTCCCTACGCGGCCCCGTCGCCGCCCCTACGCGGCCGCGTAGCCGCCCCTACGCGGCCCCGTCGCCGCCCCTAGCGGCCCCGTCGCCGCTTCCCTCCCTCAAAAAAAAAAAAAAAAAAAAAAAAAAAAAACGGTAGACCCCCTCCCCCCTCAGGGTCCTGCCCCTTCAGGTGTGTCCCAGGTAGACGCAGTCGAGCCTGTCGAGGTTACTGGTGACTCTGGTGCTGCTGAGGGTGCTGAGCCTGGGGGTGCTGACTCTGGGGGTGCTGAGCGTGTGGGTGCTACGCCTGGGGGTGCTGAGCCTGAGGGTGCTACTACTGGGGGTCCTGAGCCTGGGGGTGCTGAGCCTGGGGGTGCTACTACTGGGGGTGCTGAGCCTGGGGGTGCTACGCCTGGGGGTGCTGAGCCTGGGGGTGCTACGTCTGGAGGTGCTGAGCTTGGGGGTGCGGAGCCTGAGGGAGCTGGGCCTGCTCGTGTGGCGTCTGGCGGTGCTGAGCCTGGAGGTTCTCCGGGTGCTTCGTCTCGGCGGGAGCCACTCTCTCCACAGGAGCTGCGCGAGTGGTTTGCCCGGCGCTGGAGGCGTGCTGCTGGAGCTGGAGGTTCTTCGGCTGCTGAGGGTGCTGGTGCCGCGGGTCCCGGAGGTGCTCGTACTGGGAGTACTGGAGCTGCTGGGCCTGCGGGTACGACTGGAGCTGGAGCTGCTGAGGGTGTTGGCGCTGAGGCTACTGCTGTCGGTCCTGGAGGCGGTCCTGCTGGGGGTGCTACTGGTGCTGCTGGGGGTACTGGAGCTGGAGGTGCTGCTGGCGCTGGTGCTGCCGCTGGGGGTACTGGTGCTGTCCCTACTGTGCCTGGAGTCGCCGCGCGGCCTAGGCAGTACTTCGTTCCGCTCCTTCAGCAGGTTCTTGGTCTCCCGCCTTCTACTGGTCCTCCTCCTCCCTTAGAGTGTCCACAGCCTGTCCCGTCACAGTTCCAGTTACAGCCGGCCTCCCCACTGCCCGCTCCTTCTCCCTACACTGGTCCTACTGGAGGTCTTGCTGAGCGTCGTGAGCCTGCGTCTCGCCCTGCGTCGCCTGTCCGTGCTGCTCGCACTAGTGGTCGTGGTTCGCGTCAGCGTCCTCCTCCTGTCCCTGGCACGCACCGGATGTCTCTGCGTCCGTCCACTGCTCCTCTGCGTGCCCCTTTGCCTTCTCCTCCTGAGTCCTCTCTTCCTGCTCTTCCTGACCCGGAGTCGGACTCTCTTCGTGCTGCCAGTCCTACTGTCACGCGTCTCCTTGCTACTGTTGTCACTGACCCTTCCTTTGAGTCCACTGTTGCGTCTGCCCTAGTTACTGAGCTCGTCGACTTTGCTGCTCGCTGTCGTCTAGACTACGCTGCTAGTCTTGTTGCTGAGTCTGAGTCTGTCTGTCCTCCGTCCGTCGGGGGTGAGTGTGCCCTTGGCACGGACGTCCTTGAGGACAGGCAGGAGGAGTTCCAGTGTTTGGCTGCTGCTTCACCTCATCTCGTGTCCGTACTGCTTGCCCCTGAGGGAGACCCGGATGCACTTGACATCCCGACTCCGCGCTCTTACGCGGAGGCGATAGAGGGTCCCTACTCCTCTCAGTGGCAGGCAGCTATGGACGCAGAGATGGCTTCCTGGAAGTCCACAGGCACCTACGTTGACGAGGTTCCCCCGCCTGGGGCGAACATCGTCAGTGGCATGTGGATTTTCAGGGTGAAGCGGCCGCCGGGTTCTCCGCCTGTCTTCAAGGCGCGTTACGTGGCTCGTGGCTTCAGTCAGCGGCAGGGAGTTGACTACTTTCAGACCTTCTCTCCCACCCCGAAGATGACCACTCTTCGGGTACTGCTGCACATAGCTGCTCACCGCGACTACGAGCTGCACTCTCTTGACTTCAGCACTGCTTTCTTGCAGGGCAGCCTGCACGAGGAGATCTGGCTGCGTCGCCCACCTGGCTTCACTGGGTCTTCTCCTCCTGGCACCCAGTGGAGCCTCCGGCGGCCAGTCTACGGTCTCCGCCAGGCACCGCGTGAGTGGCACGACACACTGAGGACTACACTTGCAGCTCTTGGGTTTGCTCCCTCTACTGCCGACCCGTCGCTGTTTCTGCGCACCGACACTTCTTTGTCGCCGTTCTACATCCTCGTGTACGTCGACGACTTGGTCTTCGCCACAGCTGACACTGCTGGACTCGCCCACGTGAAGTCCGAGCTGCAGAAGAGACACACGTGCACAGACCTGGGTGAACTGCGCAGCTACCTTGGCTTGCAGATCACCCGGGACAGAGCACGCCGCACCATTACCCTGACTCAGTCACACATGGTGCAGCAGGTCCTTCAGCGCTTCGGCTTCACGTACTCCTCGCCTCAGGCCACTCCTCTGCCTACTCGCCACTCGCTCTCAGCTCTGCCTTCGGATGAGTCCGTAGAGTCGAGTGGCCCGTACCCAGAGCTTGTTGGCTGCCTCATGTACCTGATGACCTGCACACGACCTGACCTTGCATACCCTCTTAGCATTCTTGCACGCTATGTTGCTCCTGGGAGACACAGACCGGAGCACATGGCTGCAGCGAAGAGGGTGTTGCGCTACTTGTGCAGTACGTCGGGCATGGGGCTTGTGCTTGGAGGGCAGAGTCCAGTGGTCCTCACTGGGCACGCAGACGCTTCTTGGGCTGACGACCAGGCTACGCAGCGGTCGTCACAGGGTTACACCTTCAGCCTTGGTTCCGGCTCTGTTTCGTGGCGGGCTACCCGCTCGTCTTCTCCGGACGGTTCGCTTTGGGCGATGGCGGCGTATGTCGGGTTCGGCTGAAGTGACTCGCGGCGGGGTGTGGTTTCGTCGAGCTGTTCTTCCGGTGAGTAGTGTGGTGGTGACTCGGTGATGCAGGAGTCACTCAGCTTTGCCATGCAGCTGACGATGTTTCTTGCTCCTTGTGCAGGTTGTCCCGTTGAAGTCGTTGAGGCTTGAATCTGGGTCGTGGGATTTGCTTGCGTTGAGGCGATTTGGCTGCTTGAAGGTCGAAGTTGCTGCTGTGGAGTTGTTGACTGTTGACGATTTGGGCAGTGCGTACGCGGGTGTCCTGAAGTTTTGCAGATGTGGCAGAACGGAGGTACTAGCTTCGGCTGCCGGTTGTTGTTGTTGTTGTAGCGTCGCTGAGTGTGGAACGCGAATTCCGGTGCTGATGTCTTCTTTGTGTGTCGTTCTTCTTGCAAGTCCATGTCTTGCTGCTCGGCGTGGATTTCGGCGCAGAGCGCTGCTTCGGAGATTCTTCCGTGAGCTCGGAGAATGGCCTTTGTGGCGCGCCATTGAGGACCGAGGCCGCCGATGATGACTGTCACGAAGGCGTCTTCAGAGATCGACCCTCCGCATCGAAGAAGCTTGTCGCGCAACTCGCGACATCGACTGATATACGCCATTCCTTTCTCCCCTGGTTTCATTTCAACCGTTGTCAGTTGCGCCATTAACCGACTTTGACTTACGCTGTCTGTTGCTTGATACAGGCTCTTCAGGTGGTTGTACGCGAGCTCCGCGGAGTTGCCGTAACCTCGGTAAGACCTTATGTTCTGCTGTTGAGTCGGGGTGATATTCCTCAGTAGGATCGTGTACGCCATCATTGACTGATAGGTGTACTGCTGCTTCTCGTACTGTGTGCCGTTTGTTGGGTATGGCAGAGACCCGTCGAAGAACCCGAGTATCTGCGCGCCTTCCATCATCAGCTCGAACTCAAACGACCAGGTGAAGAAGTCCTTTCCATCGAAAGGTCTTGACGTCTGCATCTTCAGAACGTGTGCGAACTGCGACTGAACTTGTAATGCGTCCAGTGATTTTTCTTGTCCAGGTGAAGACTGTGGGTGTGGCATAAAGCTGATGGACCCACGCTCGTACGGAGCAAAGGTAGGCTGCTGTTGTTGATTTCCTCGTGCATATGATGAGCCGTCGAGACTCATGGGTGTTGCTCCGTTGTTGTTGATGTTGTGTGACTGCGCAGGTGCCGATTGTTGGTGTTGCTCGTAGAAGGACATGAAGGAGAAAAACTTCTCCATCATGCTCTGGTCGAAGTCTGCAGGTTGATTCGCGGGAGTCTCGGTAGATGTTGCTCTGGGTCTTGTTGCTGTGCCCTCCTCTGTCTGTAGGCCAGAGGCAGGAGGTGGAGTAGGAGTAGTGCCCTGGGAGCCGTTGGAGTTGCTCCTTTCCTTTTGTGTAGCCATGCTTGTTGATGTTGTCGGTATAGAAGTTGAATCCCCCCTGATAGCTCTCATACCATGTTGGGCTGAGAAGCCCCTAGGATCTTTGCAGGGGTGAACTCTGGGTAGAGTTGATGTAGTAGCGGAAGCGTTTAATTAAAGAGTTGTGAACCACCTTGCACTGGTATGTGAGGGCAAAGTAAGTTGATAATAATAAAAGAGATACAAGCTTTTATAAGAACACAAAGGAATATGAAGAGATACAGTTAACTGTTTTACTGTTGCTGTTGCGGTTCGATACAGTGTCGACTCGGGCAACTGCTCAGTATCGAGACAGTTGGTTGTCCTTGCTGTCGCGCTGTATTTGTCAGGTCAAAGGTCGCTGACCTTTGACTTTCGCGTAACCTCCAACAGTTATTCAACCTCCGAGGGTTGACTCACCGATATTTCGATCCGAGCTACTTCGCTTCTGTCTTGGTGTTTCGACACGACAGAGGCGCCTAAATCAGTTGTTTCCAACAGCATTGACACCGCACTATGACACAAAGCCTACCATTCTATGGCTAATTCAGTGGCAGCAACCTGGGTTGCCATTTGGCACCAACCCGACGAGCAGTTCATACAGTACTCCTCTTCCATCACCTCATGATGATTGCACTTCATCGCCCGCACTTGCACCGTCACCCTCTTTCCCCTGAACTCCAGATCCTGCCTCTGTGTCCTCGCCATAGTCATCTTCACTATACTCGGCAGTGGCGTCCTCACATGCATTACATGCCTTGCGGCACGCACCGGGGTTGGCAGCTGTGCCAATCATGTAAGGCCGGTTCTTCTCACACTCACCCGTGGCTGCCCACGCATCGCACCTGGGTTCATGCAGCAGGGGTGGACGAGGAGGTGCGGGGAACAAGAGCATGAGAAAAGATGGTTGGGCGAAGGGAATGGGAGAGACAGCTAGGGATAGATGGGGCGGGGATAGTGGGGGGATGACAAAGAGGAGAACGCTGGAAGGATCAGAAGGGGTGAAGATATCTGGCAAGGCATGAGCTGGGATTTGGAAGGAGGAGCACATGAGTGAACAACTCCCGGGCCATTGGGGTGAAGACTCAGAGGACCACTGGCTGAGAGGTGGCGTGGCAGCAGGGGAGACTTTTGCATCAACTCAAGTCTCACAGGCCGTTGGCGTCGACACAGAGGCCTCCTGTCTGGAAGCCAGGTGCAGGGGAGTCGTAGGAGCGGGCGTGGATCCACTTGGGCGCGGACCACTTTTGCCCCTCCACCACGGGGCACGCGTGGTGCAGGCTGCTGGGGTCCACTGAGCCATCCGGGTGTAGGTTGTAGAACAGCAGCGCATCCCCCCGCACCGGCTTCACTGCACGCCCACACACACGCAGAGTCACACACAGAGGAAAAGAGGGAAGGGGAAGACAAGGGGAAGAATGAGAGGGATTAGAATAGTTTTGAGAGCATAGGTCCAGCATGATAGAGCGCTGATTCTCAGAGCAGCTTTCAGAGCCCCTTCTCAAGGTCTTCTAAGGTGCAACCATTCCATGTGCTATACCACCACCAGCCCCCTCCTTCCCCACAAGCACCTCCCCAGTGGGCACGACCTCACCCGCCAGCGCACCCTCTACTGCCAGCGCGCCCACACACCTGCCCGGTGGGCAACCCCTCACCCGCCAGCGCGCCCACGCACCTCCCCAGTGGACAGCCCCGCACCTGCCAGCACGCCCTTGGCGCAGTCGGTCCAGGAGTCGTCCTTGGGCGTGGGGTCCTTGTGCTCCGGAAAGGTAGTCTCCCCCCCGCGAGTGACGTTGTTGAGGTACATGAGCACCGTGGCGTAGCGGTGCCCGCCCTGCTGCGTGTTCACGGGGTCGTCAAAGTAGTCGTGGTGCGCCTCGTACTGCTGCCCCACGCCGTACCGCAGGATCTGGTGCCGGGGGGGGTGGCGAGAGGGGACGCAGGAGAGGATGCAGGCGGGGATGCAGGGGGGAATGAAGGGCGTGGAGAAGGGAGGCGAACGGGAGTGGGTTTTCATACTTGCTGTGCTGCTGTTACAGCTGCAGAAAATAACACTTACGAAGGTGTGGATGGCGGAGGGTGGGTCACGCGGCAGGGGCAAGGGAGATGGGGTTGTAGGGGGGTGAGAGATGGAGTGGGGAAGGGGGAAGGGGGAATCCGATACGGGGCAAGGCATGCTGACCTGCAAGGCGTGCTGACCTGCAGCGACTCCTGGTTTTCGAGGGGCAGGAAGGTCCAGAGGCTGATGCGGTCCTCAATAGCACGCACGACGGCGTCCTCGCCCTTTTCCAGGAACATGCCGCTGCTCGTCCGCACCTCGCTCACCTCGCTGTGCCCGTCCTCGCTGTCCGTCACCTCCGACCTGCTCCCCGTGCCACACATGCCATGCATGCCATACGTGCCGCACGTGACACACGTGCCGCATGCCACGCATGCCACATATGCCACATGTGCCATAGATTGCCCCATGGAATGCACGCAATATCACACATCCCGTGCATGGCAACCTCATGCAACGCACATGCCGTGCATGCACCCCATGCGATTCAGCTGCAGGTGAGAATGAACGATCTCGCTGAAGACCATGGCGAGCAACGTGTGTTCTTCCCGTGGACGGAGACGGAAAGGCTCAGAAAGGCCAACGATATGTTCAGGACTCGACAAATGACATGTTTATAACTCTTCGCTTTGGTATCACAACTGGCTCTACACGGAGAACGAAGTTACATCCAGGCAGCGGCACTCACCGTTCAAGGCGCGGCTGCGCGAGGCTGATGAGGTGGTCGCACTCGGCGTCGGACAGAAAGCCCTTGTACAGGTACGCGCGCGGATTCCACGCCGACAGCTGAATGATTCGCTGCTCGCCCGCTGGGACCGACTGGCCGTGTCAGGGAGGGGAGAAGTGGGAACAGGAACGTGCGGAGCAGGCTTGATGGGACGAGTGTTTCCGGGGCTGGTAGCGGGATGACGGGAGGTAACAACGCGACGAGATGGCTGAGTTGACTCGCATTTGTTTGATTCAGCGCATGTGCGTCGCGACTTGCTTTTCGCTAATGAATCGTGTCGTGTTCCATTGCGCGTACCTTTTTCGCAGTGAACGCGCCGAAGTCGAGCCAGCTGAGAGCGGCTGTTTGCATCTGGGCGAGGTCGGCTGCAGTGGACTGCCGTTGGATCAACACACCCGCTGCCAGCACCACCGGTAGAAGCACCGCGATAACCATCAGCGGACCTGATGTCAAGGAATCCGACGCAGGCTTCTTCGCCGCGCTCTCTTGCCTAGCATCCGTGGTTGATTCGGGTTTCTCAACAGAAGTTTCTTCAGCTTCCCCTGGTTTCTCAGTCTGAGCTCGCGAACTCCCGTCTCTACTACTTTCCGTCTCATCTCGCTTGGAGTCAGTAACCTTGGTGTCGGCCATCCTGGGAAGAAAGAACCAAGTATGAGGTAAGGAACGCTGCTGAAACACCACCAGAAGAGAAATCACACCTCTATTTCAGCTAGATGGAAAGTTTGAATGCACTGACGGAAGCACATGAGAGGCAAAACTACTTTCTGGAAATCTTCCTACAGCTCATGAACCAACTCATGAGCTTGCAATGGAACACCACACGAATGAGATGAATGCAATGGGTGATGCGCGGTTCTGTTTGTTTCAGCTCGGTAATGCTCGGCTAATCAAACTCTCGAATGGGTCACAAGGAAAACAAGAAAGATGCAAGGGGCGTGCCGCGCAAATTCCAAAGTCTGAGCAAGGATGTATAACCAATCAGAGAGCAGCGTGGTGCTGAGCTGGTCCCCCGAAGCAGGCACAGATTGCGGAACCACGGCTGTACCCGCCAGGAGTTTCCTCGAGTCCCACTCACCCGATCTATTCAACAAATCATGATGGAGAGATTTCTGTGGAAAGCCAGCGTGGTGTAGATATTGAAGTGAAGCAAGGAAGGGCTAGGTCAGATGTGCCACGTTCAAGATTGCACTTCGTCTGGGCCCACATCCAGTCTAGAAGGGTAACACAGTCATCTACATCATTTGCTTCTTCGCCAGTTTCGTCAATACCCGGAACCCCCAAAAGGGAATTCGCTGCGCTATTTCGCTCTCTTTTAACACCCATTCCTTACCCCAACCTGACTCCAACCTGCAAGGTTTTTCCCGAGAGGCAGAGAGCAGAGAAGCCCATCCAACCCCCCAACTTCACCGTAGCCCGCTTCCTTCAAACGGCTGAGCTTGCTCACGTTCCATTGGCTAACCATCTGCCACGAAACCCATGCGAGTCGCCCTATTTCGTTTCGAATTCACGGTTTCCTTTTCCCGCCTATCGACAACGTCCCCTCAATCAATCTGATCCCTAGATCTGTTTTGTAAGAAAATAATCCGACGATCTAGCTCATTCAGTCCTTCTTTTGTGCTGCCAATGGCCATCCCTCCAGAACCGAACCCCAATGTCCGAACCCTTTCGGAGTCGCGCGGCCTAAAACAAGGAGGACCCCTCTTTTTGTCTTCTTTCGGTAGCCGTCCAGCGATCTGCGAGAGTTGAGCCCCCCACCCCACTCTCCCTCACTCACTTGGGGTTGGCTGTGGACTTCCAACCACGCCAGACATTTTCGACAAACGACTTTCCAACCAGAGCGACATTTTGACGAGACATTTCGACCAGCCAGTTTAGACATTCGCACCTTCGTTTGAACATTGTGCTCGATCCTCTTGCAACTCAAACGTAGTCGTAGATGTAGCACATTGTTAGAGGGCCCTACGAGAGCAAGGGCCCTCGATGACCTTTGACTTGGCAGGTCGGCGCCTAACGACTGAGTCTACTCGGCACCGACGCACGAGTTCGGTGGCGGTCATTAGTGACTACGGGTGACTGTGAGCTACTGCAGCGAACTCGGCGGAATCGGTGCTAGGAATGACGAGTCTTGGGGGTCGTAGGTGCCTTGCTTGTGAGATACAGCTAACTGTTTTACTGTTGCTGTTGCGGTTCGATACAGTGTCGACTCGGGCAACTGCTCAGTATCGAGACAGTTGGTTGTCCTTGCTGTCGCGCTGTATTTGTCAGGTCAAATGTCGCTGACCTTTGACTTTCGCGTAACCTCCAACAGTTAGGGTACATTCCTGTGGGGACACTTGTGTCTCAATCCCCGTTTTCCCGAGTCGCGCCTGTTAATTTTCCCAATGTTGTGTCACAAACATCGAATGTACCGCGATGTAGGGCGACATATTGGCAGGTTCAGTTGGACACGTTTCACTGGCGGGGATCAAAAAGAGATGTACAGGTGTGTGCATTTGACTGGGTGACAGTACACCCGTATTTTCAACCTCCGAGCAGGGGCGTGGTTTCGATGCGCGGGATCTTTTCCCTCGCAAAATTGGCATTTTCGGATGTCCAGGTGCATGTGGTCGTGTCGGGCATTTCGAGTCGCGTGCGATTCTTTAACAATGACGGGTCGTTTCACAATTCGACAGCGATGTCAGCGCGTTTCACGCTGACCAATAATAAATACAGTACAAGTCGCCGAAAGCCGATTCGCATTTGGGACACAACACAGTTTATGTTGTTTTTGGGTGTCACAAAGTGATTGAGACACAAGTGTCCCCACAGGAATGTACCCTTATTCAACCTCCGAGGGTTGACTCACCGATATTTCGATACGAGCTACTTCGCTTCTGTCTTGGTGTTTCGACACGACAGAGGCGCCTAAATCAGTTGTTTCCAACACCTGCTCTGATACCATGTCAAGAGAACTGTTGCAGGAATGATGAATGACTAGCAAGAATGAAATACAATTAGTGAACCCTAACTGAAGTTGTACTCTATACTGTAGCCTAGCAGAACCAGGAACATACAAATATGTTTGACAGAAACTAGTATTGAGAAAGGCACTCCCAAAATAGAATTGTACCGTACATACAAAACATTTCATAGAATCTCACCCAGAAATAATCTCTGCCAATGGCTACAATGCTGCAGACACAGTTGCACAGTTGAACCACAACCACCGCTGCACCATGAGGAACTCAGGGCCCCTATCTGAATGCACCGAATTGAGGTCAGAAAGCGTGGCTCTACACGTCGTGCTTCTCCGGGGGAGTGAGGAAGGCCTGGCCTGGCTTCCTGTTGGCAAGAGGACCATGGTTGCCCAGCAGCTGCAATGGTTGGGGGCAGACATGGTGTCATGGTTGGGGGCAGACAGCAAAATTGTGTGTGTGTGAAAGAGTGAGCAAGTGAGTGTGGGAGAGAGAGAGAGAGAGAGAGAGAGAGAGAGAGAGAGAGAGAGCACAAACATAAAACATGAAACTTGGACGGAAGCACAGAGGCCCCTCAAGCGCAAGAGGTGTCATGGTTGGGGGCAGACAGAAAATTGTGTGTGTGAAAGAGTGAGCAAGTGAGTGTGGGAGAGAGAGAGAGAGAGAGAGAGAGAGAGAGAGAGAGAGAGCACAAACAAAAAACATGAAACTTGTACGGAAGCACAGAGACCCATCAAGCGCACCTTAGCGTTGACACCATCATGCACGAGCCTGTTCTCCTGCTTCCACTTCACAAAGTCCGCGCGAGCAATCTTCGTGAAGCCCCTGTTGCACCACACACCGCACACCGCGACACACAAGGAAGCACGATTAATCACACGTGATCAGTTTGCAAGAACATTTCCTGCTACAGTGCCACTCCTCAAAGCCTACACTGTTACTGACCAAACTCCTCACGAACCACACTGCCCTCTCCTCTCCAATCACCCTCTCCAGTCCCCCCCACCCGCCCTTCACCCACAAGCGAGCTCAACCACCCATGGGCGGCACACCAGAGCGCTCACCACCTGCGGCTGGCGATGGCCTTTTCCCCCTCTAGGAACTTGAACTCAAGGCGCGATAAGTGTGCCGTCTGAGAACTCACCACTTGCGGCTGGCGATGACCTTCTGGCGCCCGGGGAACTTGAACTTGGCGCGGCGCAGAGCCTCGGCGGCGACGGCGGCGTTGGGTTCCTTGCAGCGCACCGACAGCAGCACCTGCCCGATCGCCACGCGCGCGCACACGCCCTGGGGCTTGCCGAACGCGCCGCGCATCCCCGTCTGGAGCCTGCTCGATATAGTGGGGAGTGGAACAGGGATGGTCGCGATTGACCAGCATGTGGTTTTGCCAAACAAAACGACCGTATGGGCACGCAAAGGGAAAGCAGCGCGAAACAGCCAACGCCAGTTAACAGGGTCCGAAAGAGCACGGGAGGACGCAGACTAATCGACGCGCACCCAGGTGAGCACTGCTATATGCGCGCGCGCAAGAGAGACACCTATCGGCGCCGGCGCAGGAGAGGATTTTGATGATGCGGAAGACGTGGAAGGGGTGCACGCGGATGCGCAGGAGAGCGCATCTATCAGCGGGGGGACAAGTGAGCGCGCCTATCGGCGCGCGCGCAAAGAAACGCACCTATCAGCTCCGGCGCAGGAAAGCATCTTGTTGATGCGGAGGACGTGGAAGGGGTGCACGCGGATGCGCAGGTGGAAGGCGTCCTTGCCCGCGAACTTGGTCATGTACTTGTTGCACGCAATGCGCGCCGCCTCCAGCGCCTCGCTCGACACGTTCTCCTTCTCCCAACTGCACCGCACGCACACACGCGAACGACGCGGGGGACGGCACGGAAGGGGAAATGTGGGGGAACGCGGGGAGGAGGGGTGGTTCGAAATGAAGCGGACATAGGGGAGAAACTTAGGATGGTAAGATGGTTGGGATGGCAAGGCGAGAGCGCAAAGGATTGAAGAAGTCCGGAAGAACAGGTTACTCTTAGGCAAGTGCAGCAGCCTCAAGCGTCATATCTGCCATCGCTGCTAAACCCTGAGCCCTGCCGTTCGAGCGTTTCGGGAACCGGCGTGGGGTAACGGAATCGAAGTGGGTTTGTCTCCAACTTCACAGGTGAGCGATAAAAAAAGGGCGAACTGAAGGCATAGGACTGAGAATTTCAGGCGGAACTGACAAGTGCACGAAAGCGCACACACTCGTCAGCAAAGCGGGGTTATGCATACGAGTTCGCACTGCAGCTGCTAGGGACCGCGGCAAAGAAACGGTACCGCTTGACGGCAACAGTGTGGAGAACACGAGGAACTAAAGACCCACCACTGTCGACTTTCCCAAATGCCTAACAGAATCAACGACGCCGCGAACTTTCGCTGCTGCTGAGCGTATGTAACGGTCGGCGTGAACAGCACGAAAGCTATACTCAAAACTGACTCTACTAAGCGAAGCTGCGACGGAGTTCATCGAGCCGCTAGACCAAGACGTCTAGACGTTAGGGAAAGGCAGCAGCTTCTCGAATCTGTAGGGAGCGCAGCACACGTTCTCCTGCCTCCGTCGCCATTTCCCCCCTCCCCCCTGATAAAGAGCGCGCAAGGTCCTAAAACGTGTCGAGTTGCTTAAACTGCATATTCCAACCTGACGAAGCAGTCGTGCCTGACCGACTTCACCAGGATGGCTTTACCTGACGAAGCGGCCTTTACTTGACGAGGCGGTCTTTACCTGACGAGGCGGTCTTTACCTGACGAGGTGGACGCAGTAGGGGAAATCGTCGACGCTCCTCTTCTTCATGCCCACATCGTAGATGCGGATCTTCGCGTCTGCACGTAACCCGACAGCCATAACAAGTGCCACGCCACGAGAACAGTCGCGTCAAGCGAGGCGTTTAAACGAATTATCACTACTACGGTCAGCCATCAGCACACGCTGACGGCAAGCAACGAGACGAAACCCTAATTTCCGTGATAAGGACGAAGATAAAAAAGCAACGCACCGGGAACACCACGGCAGTATCGCGACTTGGGGTAGGGCTTGTTCTTGATCTGACGGTAGCACCGAGCAGGGCCTGTTGACGTGACGGACAGACGTACCACCCACAAACAATGCGCAAAAAGCAGATGGCCAGTGAATCAGTATCTATCAGAGAAGAGCATAAGCATCGCGAAAGCTGGTTCGGAAATTAGTAACCGACACTTACGGCGACCCATGGCTTCTAATGGTTGCTTCAAGGCCTCGCAGGACTACTCAGGGGTAAAAGGAGCCGATACAAAGGTAAGCGAGAATATATACAGACAGGAGAGGAAGAGCAAGATTCAGAAGCGGTGAGCAGCTAATGATCTGAGCCGATGATTTGGCGGGCCAATGATGGGAGGAGGGTTTAGCTCTTTCCTGCTTGCTCCACTCTGCTGCTTGTTCGCGGGTGTGATTTTCGCGAATGTTCCAAAAGAAGGTTGGGGAGTAACGCAGAAATCACTATGAAATGTGAATGGTGGTTTCGTGCACCAAACCGAGCAGAGTCACAGCTGTTACAGGTACAGTTTCAGTTTCCATAGTCAAGTTAGCACATTGTTTTCTCATAATGATCAGATCTAGTGATTCAACAAAAAGGGATGCTGCACACTACTCTTGAGAACAGGTGCAGCAATAAATCAAAATACAAGCAATCGACTCTTCACAAACATGTCCTACAATAAATCAAATCGGCCTATTTCTTCTTTCCACCTGCCTTCAACGCCTTCTCATAAGCAGGATTCCCGGGAGCAATAACCATCTTGTTTTCCACGGTCCATGTCTCATTGGTGAGCGACGCCAAAAACTCCTTGTTGTGAGAAATCACCACCACGGCGCCCTCATAGTCGTTGATGGCGCCGACAAGCGCAGCGAGGGAGTCTCTATCGAGGTAATTGGTGGGCTCGTCCAGCACTATCATGTGTGGGTTGCTCCACATGGCAGCTGCCAACACCACCTTCACCTTCTGCCCACCTGTGAGTGCCAGATGAGGAGAGAAGAGAGGAACAAAAACAGCGAAACGGTGACTAGGGTGATAGAGACAAGCAGCAGGTCAAAAACAGCCAAACGAACAGCAAAATATCCAAAACGACGGAGCCAGGAAGTGGGGCAGAGGAGATGCAGGAAGGTCAATCATCACATCAACCGTACCCGAGAGGTTCTTGATCTGGCCGTACGTGCCGAACTCCGCATCGAGCCCAAAGTTATCAAAGTGCTCCTGCACGCCCGCGATGGTGAGCGGGCGGCCGTACACACCGAGGCGCGCCACCTCCTTGGCGTCGACGTCGTGCACGAGCTTCTCAAAGCCCAGATCCTCCAACAGCTCCCGTGACAGCCAGCTGTTGAACACCGGCTTCAACCCCACCCACTGGTAGGGCGAGCAAGGAGGGGTTGAGATTGGGAACAACGAAGCGAGGGGAGAGAGTGTGGAGAGAATGGAAAGGTTAGTGGTTTATTCTATGTGGATCCAAAAGCAGCTGAAGCACCCCACCACCAGCAGGAGCCCCACGGTGCTCACCTTGACCTCATACTCGTAGCTCTTCTTGGACTTGCGGCGCGACTGCAGCTGCTCCACCTGCTTGCGCTGCCCGTTGTGCATGATGAGCTCCTCCATGCTCTTCGCCTCCTCCTTGCCTATCTTGCGGAACACCTTGTTCAGCTCCTCTCGGTCCTCCCCGCGTGCAAAGCGCCAGCGGATGTACTCGTTGGGCGACTTGTCTAGGTGCTGCTCCACGTGGTGGAAGGCGTGCTGCGCCACGTACGCCATTCCCAGGTTGGGGTGCCGCCAGATTGTACCAGCCTGGAGGGGAGAAGGGAATGCGGAGGGCAGAGGCAGGAGAAAGGAACGGCAGGGATTGGTTCCAACTTCCACACCAAATGCGCCAGCAGATGTATTCGTTGGGCGACCTGGAAGGGAGAAGACGGAGTGTGGGAGTAGGAGGGGCAGAGAAAGGAGTTAGAAGATGCAGGGAAGATGGGACAGGGATTAGGGATGCCCTTTCTACCCTCAGTATGTGTTTCACTGCCTGATGGCCTGCATATGCCCAGCTCTCCCTCCTGGCTTAACTTCACCCACCCTCGCACTTACCGTGGGCTTGCTCTCTCCAGTAATCAACTTAATGAGAGTCGACTTCCCAGCGCCGTTAACCCCCACCACAGCCACGCGGCTGCCCAGCGAGCACTGCACGTGCACGTTGGAGAGCGCGGGGGTGGGTGCCTCAGGGTAGGTGAAGGAGACGTTGGTGAGCTTCAGGATGGGCGACTCCTTGCGCCGAATGCCGTCCAGCTGCCCTGGCGTCGGTAGCTTGTACTTGAAGGGTGCTGCCGCCAGATCGTAGTAGACACGGCCCGCTGGGTTCACCTGGTTGGCAGAAGGAGAGGGCCGGAAAAAAGGAGACTGGGTAAGTGAGCAGAGCAGGGTGGGGTGTGGAACGAGGGACGTAAGGCAAAGAGACACGAATCTAAGTGGTGCATTCAAAAGCGGAGAATGGCGCATCTTGACGAGCGTGGAGAGGTTTCCCCGGTAATGCTTGAGCTTGCACTTCTCGTAATGAATAAAGTTGGCGCACACAGCGTCCAGGAAGCGCAATCGATCAAACAGCCCCACCCATCTCAATACCCACGCACCTTGACAAAGGCAGAGAGGTTCCCCCTGTAGTGTTTGAGCTTGCGCTTCTCATAGTGAATGATGTCGGTGCACACGGCGTCCAGGAAGCCACTGTCGTGCGACACGATGAGGCATGACAGCGTCTTGAGCCCCGTGAGGTAGCGCTGCAGCCACTCCACGTTGGTCGTGTCCATGTGGTTCGTTGGCTCGTCTGTTGTGCGTGCAGGGAGGAGAGGAGGCAATTGCATGAGGGAAGTGGGGAGGACAAAAGGCGGGAACAGGAGAGGAAGATGGGGCAAGGGAACAATGAGCCTAGCCCTGTTGTCCATGTGCTTTGTTGCCCCGTATGGCGAGTGAGAGGGGGACGGAGGAGGGGAAGCCGGGAGGAGGAAATGGGGAGACGGGGAGCAATGGAGATGGAGAAACAACGAGCACAGCTCTCTCATTGGAGACAGCTGGATGTTCAATCCGCCCGGCAAAGGACGAATGACTGCACACGTGACTCAACCCCCTTCCAAACAAAACCTCAATCCAGCCCCCCTTCTTTCGCCCCCCTGTTTCATTCCCCCCTTCTCCTCTCCCTCATTCCCCTTTCACCCCCAACTCACCGAGCAGGAGAATATCCGCCCCAATGAGCATGGCCCTAGCCAGAGCGAGCTTCATCTTCCATCCGCCCGACAGCGCCGTGATGGGCTGCCGCTGCCGGTCCTCCCCAAACCCCATCTTGCCCAGCTCCCTCACCACCTCCGCCTCATCCACCTTCCCCTTCAGCGCCTCTTCCTCTAGCAAATAATCCACTGGGCTCCTGTCCACCACACTGCTATCCAAGTCATGCTCCACATACACCGTTCTCAGCACGTCCGCCGAGGGAAACCCGTCGAGCTTCCCATTGGCTATCGCGCGCATGAGAGTGGATTTCCCGCACCCGTTGTGCCCGCACAGGCCGTACCGCCGCCCGCGCTTCAGCCACAGGCGCGTGGCGGAGAGCAGGATTTTTCCTCCGTACCCGAGGGAGAACTCGCAGTCGCAGAGGTCCTCCCCCTCGTCCTCCCCATCCTCTGCCCCCGACCCGTCGTTGCTCCGCGCCGCCTTGTGCGCCTCCCGAGCCTGCTTGCAGAACTGCCGAGCCACAGCCTCGGTGTCCTCGCCCCACGGGGACAGGTACGGCTCGAGGCTCGGGACGACGCAGCGGACCCAATCGGATTCCTCAAAGCGCTTGGCTGCTGCGAGGACGGTGCACATGCGGACGACGTACTCTAGGGTTTGCACGAGCATGCCGCCCTTCTCCACCTCCTCCCTCGCCCCCGATGCTATCAGATTCCTTAAAAACCCCAGCAGCACCACCGCGTTCGCTGCGTGCCTCTCTAGTAGCGACCCTGCTGCATCAGCAGCACCGGACCCAGCCCCAGGACTACCATTACCAGCAGCGCCGCCCCCGCTGCCACGTTTCTTCGCCGCAGCAGCCGCTTCTGCCATGGCCAGCGCGGCAGCGCAAACATCCCCACTGCCGCTGGCGTCCTTGTGGTGCGAGTCCACCTCCTCCTTCATCCCCTGCAGCGTCAGCAGCACCCTGCCCGCCGTCTGCCTGCACTCGGGATCCGCCACCTCAACGCTCACCCGCTCCACGCCCGGCATCAGCATCGGCAGGAACGGCCCGAGCTCCCGCGGTTCCTCCACCAATCGCAGCACGTTCTCAATCACCACGACGGTCTTGCGCTTCACGAGCGCGGCGCGCTCCTTCATGCCGCGCACGAGCACGGGCGTCATGATGGCGAGCGCGGGCGACAGCACGGGCTGCACGAATGTGATGCCCGAGAGGCGGTTGACGCACTCGGGCACGTGCGTGGGGTGCAGAATGGCGTCTACTAGCGACGGCACTGCTGCTTCAATGTCGCGGTTGCCGATTGTGCCCGCGCACTGCAGCATGGACGCTGCTGCCGCCTTCATTACCTGCTCAGGGGGGAGACGGGAGAATATGCAAGAGTTCAGTTCGGTTCTAAGTGATCTTGTTCCTTAGGTCGCCCCCAAAGCACGGGGTGTTGGTGGGACCGTACTATGCCCACTGCTGCAAGACTATGGGCTCAGAACCGTACCCAATGCAGGTGATTATCTTCGTTTCACAAGGACCCAATGTGTTAATGCACGCGGCCAAACTCTTCGCATTCGCGCATCTCACCTGTGCTTTCCCTTCAATCATGTACTCGGACAGCAGAGGCACGATGACGTGGAGCGCGGCCGCCACCTGGCGGGGCCCGTTGAGCGCCAGGTGGCCCACCAGCAGCAGCGCCGCCTCCTGCGTCTTCCAGCTCTTGTGGTTGCGCGCGCCCTCCACCAGCACTGCGGGGTTTGAAGGTTCAAGGTTCAAGGTTCAGGGTGCAGGAAAGCGAGTTTCTGGGTTTCGCGTAAGTAGGACGCTGGCATGAGGAGGTATTCTCGGTTCGAGAGAACAAGCAGCCGTGCTAGTATACGATCGGATTCGGGGGGAAAGCGAAGGTTTGAGGAGCTGTGACAACCAGAATCCGCACGCTTGCTTGTGCTCTTTTTCAAGTTGTAATTTACTCATTCACCGCTCATCCAGTTAACCGCCAAGCCCAATCCTCCTGAGCCCAGGAATATTCAGCCACTAAATATTTTGAACCCCTGATCCCGCCACTCACCCGGCAGAACGAGCGGGACAGCATGAGGGCAGATCATTCCCACAACCGCCTTCGCAGCAGCTTCCGCCGCCAGCGGAACTCCCACCGACTCGTATGTTGTACTCTCCATCGCCGGCGCGGCCGTCCCCGCGTCTGGTGCACCAGCAGTCGCAGCGCCGTTCGCCGCGGGCGCAGCGGCTTTGTTGAGCAAGACCGGGCCGGCAGCCTTATTCAGCAGAACGGGGCCCGCGGCTTTGTTCAGGACCGCCAGACCCTTTCCCCCAGCGGCCGGCGCGCCCAACACCTTGTTCGCGGCCGGCGCGCCCAAGACCTTGTTCGCCGCAGGGCCGCCCAAAACCTTGTTCGCCGCTGGTGCGCCCAGAACCTTGTTCGCTGCGGGCGCGCCCAGAACTTTGCTCACTGCTGGCCCGCCCAGGACCTTGTTCGCCGCGACTTTGTTACCCGCAGGCGCAGCTTTGCTCCCCGCAGGCGCGGCCTTGTTACCCCCGGCAGGCCCTTTGTCCCCCACGCGGAGAAGCAGTGTCGGGAGAAGCGCAACCAGTTGCGCCTCCAGAGGCGCGCCGACTGTCTCCGCAAGCTTGCGTACAAGCACCAACGCTCCCTCCTTCACAACGGGTGTAGACGTATCGTCGAGCCCTTGTGCGATCTTCGCGAACAGGTTGTGCGACTACAATAAACGAGACAAAGAAAAAGGAAAGGTGCAAGAGAGATTAAAGGGTTTGAGTTTCATGCAACACTTGTACGCTTCCGCAGCACCAGATACACAGGGAAGCTACAACAGCGTGAAAAACTCGTTGGAAGAGACTCGTTACACAACCATAGTGGGAAAACGGCGGTCAGTACCTCGCATAGCTTGACGCCGTTGCTCTTGATAAGGTCGCAGATCTCCTTGGCGACCTTCGCCTGATCCGCCGAGGCCGTGCTCAGGACAGTCTGCATGAGATCTGCCATCTTCGCGTCGCCTGATTCGAGTCCCATCGTCGCCGACGAGATTGGTAACAGGCACGAAGGAGAACGGTGACGCTGTCCCGATGAAACGGGACTAGAATCCTATCGACGCAACGATGGTAGTCGATACTTGGATAAGTGTGAGCAGGGTACGAAAAACAATTTGATCAGGGAATGGACCTCGTTCCCGCTGCAGCCGAGAAAGACGTGTGTTGATGACGGCAACCAGAGGCTGCCACTAGTCAAACAGTCGCAACACGATCAGCTTACTTCCAGACTAGAGACTAGGCAGCTGGATTCAAGACTTGTACAGCCGAGATGGCTCAGATGGCGTGGTGGGAGAGAATCGAGAGGGAACTGAATGGGTTGAATCGAGGGGAGAGAGTGGAGACAGTTGATCACCCCAAGTTGAGGCACTGCCCGAACCGAAGCAGGTTCGCTACACGAGTGGCTGGTGGTACGTTTTGCAATGCTTTCAAAGCCACCACGAAATGCAGATGGGCTGGCAGAAAAATATGCAAAAAGCAAAAGTTCAACCAACCACGACGCGTCTGTTCTGTTTCAACTCTGCCCGTTTCAATTCGATCGCGTTATGGAGAGTGAATGCGGTGGTGATGTGGCAGCATGGATGTCTTGGCTCGGGGAGATACTGTCAGGAAGTTTGACAGCCTCGAGGTTCGGCTCGAAGGAACACCTGGGGGAGAGCGAGAGTGCTTGCCATGTGGTGCGTGTAAAGCCCGAGAGCGCCGCGGTAGAGCGGACGTGGATGTATGTGCGGTCTGAGTGGATGTCGGCAGCCCCACCAAACCCAGCTCGCGGAATGGATATCATTGGCTGCTGACCATGTAAGGCAGGCGAACCACCAGTGTGACCCTAGGTGATTCCCTGTGATTTGGATTCAAAATGGTGTGTGATTGAATACCTACCATTTATAAGTTGAAGTGCATAAAACTACAACCTCACACATCAAGCTAGTACCCTAAACCCCCGGATATAAGACCCCCTCCAGTTGTAGATCCCCGGGTATATAATACGGGGGGGGGGGGGGGGTACTCTATTCGAGTCTAGTCGAGATATACCCCCCTATTTGGCACCTTACAATATAAGACCCCCCCTACCACTAAAGACCTATTAATTTGTGATTTAGGGACTGGTACTTGGTGATTTTCGATGTTCAGGGTTTAGGGTTTAGACGTGAAGTACAGCCTACACACATGGATGTGCCAGGTACTGGGTGTAGAGCACCCCCTAATACCGTGCAGCCCCCTCGCATCATGCATGGGGTGTCAACGCCGAGGCGACACTGTGCGCTGGGCCCATCACATTGTGCCTCTATGCTTGATATGGTCGCCAATTCTGGCCAATGGGAGAACCCTCCCAGCTTGATTTCGTGTTGACGTGTGTCAGACCTCAAAGAGATGGTTTCGCATATTTTATTGGAGTGCTAAAACAGAACACTTCCCATCCACTTATCTGTGCCCAAAAACATGTATCTAGAGAAGTCAAATTGTATAGACCCGGGTCTTATATTATATATGTCACTTATTCAGACCCCCCCATTTTTTTAGGTGCGATTATGATAAGACCCTGGGGTCTAATATACCGTACGGGGGGTTACGGTACTCCATGTGCTAAACGTTTGTACCGTACAATGTCACACCTCCACGGAAAGATGACAATATACTTTTGGCAAGCATGTTACAAATGAGTCAGCTTGATTAAATCTTCGGCGGAGAAACGATTTAGCCTCACCACGCCAAGCATGTGATGTGCAAAGGGGCAAACAAGCACAGGGCTCATGCGAACCAACTGCACCAACATCCAGAATTAATCCAGTTATGCACAAGCTAGCATGGTAAAAACTCATTCATCGTCCGTTGCATAAACTCCTTACATGTTTGATGGATTGCATCACACAATAGCATTTGTTGGGCTGAGAAGCCCCTAGGATCTTTGCAGGGGTGAACTCTGGGTAGAGTTGATGTAGTAGCGGAAGCGTTTAATTAAAGAGTTGTGAACCACCTTGCACTGGTATGTGAGGGCAAAGTAAGTTGATACTAATAAAAGAGATACAAGCTTTTATAAGAACACAAAGGAATATGAAGAGATACAGTTAACTGTTTTACTGTTGCTGTTGCGGTTCGATACAGTGTCGACTCGGGCAACTGCTCAGTATCGAGACAGTTGGTTGTCCTTGCTGTCGCGCTGTATTTGACAGGTCAAAGGTCTCTGACCTTTGACTTTCGCGTAACCTCCAACAGTTATTCAACCTCCGAGGGTTGACTCACCGATATTTCGATACGAGCTACTTCACTTCTGTCTTGGTGTTTCGACACGACAGAGGCGCCTAAATCAGTTGTTTCCAACACTCCCCTTCGCTTCTGGAGTGTCGCTGACGTGGCTCTGTCCAGTCAGCAACATGCAGTATTCGAACTTCTGCTTTCCGAGCTTCTTGGTCAGGTAGTCAGCTGCCATCTCAGACGTGGGACAGTACGACAGCTCGAGCCTTCCCTTCTCGATCTACTCCTTCACGAAGAAATATCGCAGGGCGATGTGTTTCGTCCTGTTTGCGAAGCCGTTCTTGTTGGCGATGCGAATTGCTGACTGGTTGTCGCAGAACAGGGTAAAGTTGGGTAACTCGGCTAATTTCGCTTCTTCCAGCAGCTCGCGAAGATAGAGTCCTTCCTTGGTGGCTGAGCAGAGTGCAATATATTCTGCTTCAGCTGACGAGAGGGCAATTAATTCCTGCTTGCTTGACTGCCAAGAGATAGGTCCGATAGGTTCGAGGCGGTAGATGTAGCCGGTGCGGGAGCGCCTATTGTCAGAGTCGCCAGCGTGATCAGCGTCGACGTAGCCGATTAACTTAGTCGGTGTGGTTGCGTTCTTGTAGTAAGTTAGGCCGATCGTTGGGGTGCTCGTTGGCCGATCGTTGGCCGATCGTTGCCGTAAGTAGTGAAGAGCGCGGTCGAGCTCCGCCAGATGTTTTGCTTCAGGCTTCTTGAGGTAGGTGGCGAGCTGGCTTGCGGAGTATGAGAGGTCGGGGCGACAGGTGACGGCTGCGAAGAGAAGACATCCCAGCCTCTTCTGGTAGTCTCGTATGCCGGCGGGCTTGAGTAGAGTGGAGCTTCTTTTGTCGTTCCCTGCCGTGTAGCGGTATGGCGTGGAGATGGTTGTCGGTGTGAGCGTAAAGCGTTTGGCGATGGTGTCGGCATATTTCTCGGCGCTGAGGTAGATCGCGTCCTCCTCTTCCCGGATGTTGAGGCCAAGGTACTGAGTGATGGTAGATGAAACTGTGAGCGTGAGATCTCGCTGCAGCTCCCCTTCGAACCAGGTAGTGATGCCGACATTCGAGCCGATGTAAAGGAGATCGTCCACGTAGACGATTAGTAGGATGTAGTCGTCGTTTTTTGTGAGCCGGTACATGCCTTGATCGTGCGGTAGTTGCTTGAAGCCGATGCGGATGAGGCGAGTGTGCAGGTACTGTTGCCATAGTCGTGGAGCCTGCTTGATGCCGTAGAGTGACTTGAGTAGCTGGCAGACTTGGTTGGGTTCTCTGTGGGAGCCGTGTGGTAGCTCGACGAAAATTTATGCATCAACAGGTGCGTAGAGAAACGCGTTCGCGACGTCAATTTGTCGCAGCTTCTTCTTCTTCATGGCGGCGATTGCGAGGAGAATGCGTAGTGAGGTGTGGCGGCTAACCGGAGCGAAAGTTTCGGTGAAGTCGCGTCCGTGTTCTTGGTCGAAGCCGCGTACAACCCAGCGAGCCTTAAATTTGTCAATGGTGCCGTCAGCCTTTGTCTTCACACGGAAGACCCACTTCCCGGTGAGCACTGTCTTGTTCCGTGTCACGCCGATAGGAACCACTTTCCACGTGTTGCGTTCCTCCAGTGCCTTCAGCTCATTGTCCATGGCTTCGCGCCATTTTTCCTTATGCTCCCCCCCCAGAGCCTGTTGAACCGTCGCATGCTCTTTAGGAATGGCGGTGCCGTGGACTGCGGTGACGAGTCCGAGAATTTGCAGTCCGCTCTGTGAGTAGCGGGGAAGATTTGCGTCCTCGGGATAAGCTGCTTCATCTCCCGCTTCTGGATCAGGTATGAAATTGGGTCCTACTCGTTCTGCTTCGTTGGTGTTGACTGTCGCAGGTGTTACGTAACCGTTGTCGGCGAAATAGTAGAAGGTTTCGGCGTTGACACTTTCGCGAGGGTTATCTTCGTCCATGGGAACGTCCACGGAGCAGAACGGAAGAGGTCCGGCTTCTTCTGATGCGTTGTCCACATTCTGCTCGTCCCAGTCAGCTTCGTCCGTTGCTGAGGCGAAGGCTCGGTCACCGCGAAAACCACCTGTGGGATCCTGGTCTTCTTGCAGGTTGGCAAGGTATGTCTGGAGCGTGAGTCGTTCGTAGAAAATTACATCACGTGCTGCTACTGTTTCCTTGGAATGGACGTCCAAGATTTTCCACGCGTTGTAGTTCTTTTCGATTCCCAGGTGTAGTCCCCACTGTGCTCATTGAGAAAATCGGCTCGCTCGTGCTGCTGGGGGTCGGTACTGTACCATGCATCCGAATATTCGTAACATTTTTGTGCTGCCCTGTTTTCCTGTCCATAGCAGATGCGGTGATGCGTTGTTTGGAAGCGATGATGACGAGAGCAAGTTGTGCAGCATGACGGCGTGGTCCATTGCCGCAGGCCACTGGTGGTTGGGTAGCCGCATGCCACGTAACAGTTTGCGCATGCTGTTCTGCAAGGTCCTGTTCATTCTTTCTGCTACACCTTGTTGCTGATGGGCGTAGGGAAGGGAGATGAGCCGCTTGATTCCCCTTTCCGCCAGGTACTGCTTGAATCGCTGAGAGGTGTATTCTCCTCCTCCGTCTGACTGGAAGCTTTTCAGTTTCACGCCCGATTCTCTCTCTGCTACTGGTAGCCAGGCAACGAAGGCTGCGAATGCCATGTCGCGGCTAGGGAGGTTTAGGTGCCAGACGTAACGGGTGGCGGCGTCGATGAAGGTGATTGTATAGTTGTATATTACTTGTCCTGGTTCCTGATTATACAGGATGTCGCTATACACCTTCTCGAGTGGTGCGTACGCGGGTGCGCTCGGGTTGTGATGAGACGCAAACGGTCGATGTGGTAAGTCACCTTCAGGGCAGGTGAAGCACGTTCCGCGTACTCGTTGAAGTTCTCGTCCGTCGGTCAGTAGGAGTGAGTCCTTGTCGAGTACTCCTGCTCTTATCGTATTGTTTAATACTGTGTTGCTTGGGTGTCCCATCCTTGCGTGCCAGGTGCTTTCGTCGGCGCGATGTCCGGGTGATCGTCGGTACATATCGGAGTTGGAGTAGAAGTTGGCGGTGAAGTTGGCGCTACGATGAACTTCTAGTGGTGCTGGGTGTAGTTGTTGCGCGGGTGTCGGTGGTGTGTCGTCGATGAGGAGCGGTGTCGTTGAAGGACCAGCAATTGGTGTTGACGTTCCTGCTGTTGCCGTTAATGGTTCTGCTACTGCCGATGCTGTCTCTGCTGCTGCCGATGTTGTCTCTGCTGCTGCCGATGTTGTCTCTGCTGCTGCCGATGTTGTCTCTGCTGCTGCCGATGTTGTCTCTGCTGCTGCCGATGTTGTCTCTGCTGCTGCTGATGTTGTCTGAATTGTTGCTAACGCCCTTGTTCTTTTTGCTTCAGGGATGGTGTGTGAGTACCAGAAGCCTTCTGGACTGAAGTCTGGATCAAGGTCTGGAGGGTGTGTCCAGTTGGTGAAGTTAACGATGGCGTCGCTGTCGGCGGTGCCAAGATCAGGAACGAAATCAAGAACGAAGACGTTGTTCTTGAGGACCGCCTTGCCGATGTAAAGTCCTCTTCTCCCATGATACAGCTTGAATTCTTGGGTGGTGCTGTCTGCTTCGAGGTGAATCCCTTTTGCCATTAGCTGACTGACGCTCAGTAAGTTGTAGCCGAGTCCCTCTGCGATTAGTACTTTTGACATCTGCAGTATAACGTTTGTTTCCCTTGACTGAAGTTGAACTACGCCTTGTCGTCGTGTTCGCAGGTTCTGAT
This sequence comes from Closterium sp. Naga37s-1, assembly GCA_947471745.1. Lineage (NCBI taxonomy): Eukaryota > Viridiplantae > Streptophyta > Zygnematophyceae > Desmidiales > Closteriaceae > Closterium > Closterium sp. Naga37s-1. The sequence continues at coordinate 136,643 of CANJKZ010000599.1, forward strand.
TGTTGGCGAGTGTAATGACAACTTCGCGTTGAAGTTGGTGTTCTTGTTGGACGAAGCGTCCCGAGGAGCACATGTGCTGTCCGCAGCAACTGTCCAAGAACCATGTGTCTTTTCCGGATGGTTCGCTTTGGGCGATGGCGGCGTATGTCGGGTTCGGCTGAAGTGACTCGCGGCGGGGTGTGGTTTCGTCGAGCTGTTCTTCCGGTGAGTAGTGTGGTGGTGACTCGGTGATGCAGGAGTCACTCAGCTTTGCCATGCAGCTGACGATGTTTCTTGCTCCTTGTGCAGGTTGTCCCGTTGAAGTCGTTGAGGCTTGAATCTGGGTCGTGGGATTTGCTTGCGTTGAGGCGATTTGGCTGCTTGAAGGTCGAAGTTGCTGCTGTGGAGTTGTTGACTGTTGACGATTTGGGCAGTGCGTACGCGGGTGTCCTGAAGTTTTGCAGATGTGGCAGAACGGAGGTACTAGCTTCGGCTGCCGGTTGTTGTTGTTGTTGTAGCGTCGCTGAGTGTGGAACGCGAATTCCGGTGCTGATGTCTTCTTTGTGTGTCGTTCTTCTTGCAAGTCCATGTCTTGCTGCTCGGCGTGGATTTCGGCGCAGAGCGCTGCTTCGGAGATTCTTCCGTGAGCTCGGAGAATGGCCTTTGTGGCGCGCCATTGAGGACCGAGGCCGCCGATGATGACTGTCACGAAGGCGTCTTCAGAGATCGACCCTCCGCATCGAAGAAGCTTGTCGCGCAACTCGCGACATCGACTGATATACGCCATTCCTTTCTCCCCTGGTTTCATTTCAACCGTTGTCAGTTGCGCCATTAACCGACTTTGACTTACGCTGTCTGTTGCTTGATACAGGCTCTTCAGGTGGTTGTACGCGAGCTCCGCGGAGTTGCCGTAACCTCGGTAAGACCTTATGTTCTGCTGTTGAGTCGGGGTGATATTCCTCAGTAGGATCGTGTACGCCATCATTGACTGATAGGTGTACTGCTGCTTCTCGTACTGTGTGCCGTTTGTTGGGTATGGCAGAGACCCGTCGAAGAACCCGAGTATCTGCGCGCCTTCCATCATCAGCTCGAACTCAAACGACCAGGTGAAGAAGTCCTTTCCATCGAAAGGTCTTGACGTCTGCATCTTCAGAACGTGTGCGAACTGCGACTGAACTTGTAATGCGTCCAGTGATTTTTCTTGTCCAGGTGAAGACTGTGGGTGTGGCATAAAGCTGATGGACCCACGCTCGTACGGAGCAAAGGTAGGCTGCTGTTGTTGATTTCCTCGTGCATATGATGAGCCGTCGAGACTCATGGGTGTTGCTCCGTTGTTGTTGATGTTGTGTGACTGCGCAGGTGCCGATTGTTGGTGTTGCTCGTAGAAGGACATGAAGGAGAAAAACTTCTCCATCATGCTCTGGTCGAAGTCTGCAGGTTGATTCGCGGGAGTCTCGGTAGATGTTGCTCTGGGTCTTGTTGCTGTGCCCTCCTCTGTCTGTAGGCCAGAGGCAGGAGGTGGAGTAGGAGTAGTGCCCTGGGAGCCGTTGGAGTTGCTCCTTTCCTTTTGTGTAGCCATGCTTGTTGATGTTGTCGGTATAGAAGTTGAATCCCCCCTGATAGCTCTCATACCATGTTGGGCTGAGAAGCCCCTAGGATCTTTGCAGGGGTGAACTCTGGGTAGAGTTGATGTAGTAGCGGAAGCGTTTAATTAAAGAGTTGTGAACCACCTTGCACTGGTATGTGAGGGCAAAGTAAGTTGATAATAATAAAAGAGATACAAGCTTTTATAAGAACACAAAGGAATATGAAGAGATACAGTTAACTGTTTTACTGTTGCTGTTGCGGTTCGATACAGTGTCGACTCGGGCAACTGCTCAGTATCGAGACAGTTGGTTGTCCTTGCTGTCGCGCTGTATTTGTCAGGTCAAAGGTCGCTGACCTTTGACTTTCGCGTAACCTCCAACAGTTATTCAACCTCCGAGGGTTGACTCACCGATATTTCGATACGAGCTACTTCGCTTCTGTCTTGGTGTTTCGACACGACAGAGGCGCCTAAATCAGTTGTTTCCAACAGCATTGACACCGCACTATGACACAAAGCCTACCATTCTATGGCTAATTCAGTGGCAGCAACCTGGGTTGCCATTTGGCACCAACCCGACGAGCAGTTCATACAGTACTCCTCTTCCATCACCTCATGATGATTGCACTTCATCGCCCGCACTTGCACCGTCACCCTCTTTCCCCTGAACTCCAGATCCTGCCTCTGTGTCCTCGCCATAGTCATCTTCACTATACTCGGCAGTGGCGTCCTCACATGCATTACATGCCTTGCGGCACGCACCGGGGTTGGCAGCTGTGCCAATCATGTAAGGCCGGTTCTTCTCACACTCACCCGTGGCTGCCCACGCATCGCACCTGGGTTCATGCAGCAGGGGTGGACGAGGAGGTGCGGGGAACAAGAGCATGAGAAAAGATGGTTGGGCGAAGGGAATGGGAGAGACAGCTAGGGATAGATGGGGCGGGGATAGTGGGGGGATGACAAAGAGGAGAACGCTGGAAGGATCAGAAGGGGTGAAGATATCTGGCAAGGCATGAGCTGGGATTTGGAAGGAGGAGCACATGAGTGAACAACTCCCGGGCCATTGGGGTGAAGACTCAGAGGACCACTGGCTGAGAGGTGGCGTGGCAGCAGGGGAGACTTTTGCATCAACTCAAGTCTCACAGGCCGTTGGCGTCGACACAGAGGCCTCCTGTCTGGAAGCCAGGTGCAGGGGAGTCGTAGGAGCGGGCGTGGATCCACTTGGGCGCGGACCACTTTTGCCCCTCCACCACGGGGCACGCGTGGTGCAGGCTGCTGGGGTCCACTGAGCCATCCGGGTGTAGGTTGTAGAACAGCAGCGCATCCCCCCGCACCGGCTTCACTGCACGCCCACACACACGCAGAGTCACACACAGAGGAAAAGAGGGAAGGGGAAGACAAGGGGAAGAATGAGAGGGATTAGAATAGTTTTGAGAGCATAGGTCCAGCATGATAGAGCGCTGATTCTCAGAGCAGCTTTCAGAGCCCCTTCTCAAGGTCTTCTAAGGTGCAACCATTCCATGTGCTATACCACCACCAGCCCCCTCCTTCCCCACAAGCACCTCCCCAGTGGGCACGACCTCACCCGCCAGCGCACCCTCTACTGCCAGCGCGCCCACACACCTGCCCGGTGGGCAACCCCTCACCCGCCAGCGCGCCCACGCACCTCCCCAGTGGACAGCCCCGCACCTGCCAGCACGCCCTTGGCGCAGTCGGTCCAGGAGTCGTCCTTGGGCGTGGGGTCCTTGTGCTCCGGAAAGGTAGTCTCCCCCCCGCGAGTGACGTTGTTGAGGTACATGAGCACCGTGGCGTAGCGGTGCCCGCCCTGCTGCGTGTTCACGGGGTCGTCAAAGTAGTCGTGGTGCGCCTCGTACTGCTGCCCCACGCCGTACCGCAGGATCTGGTGCCGGGGGGGGTGGCGAGAGGGGACGCAGGAGAGGATGCAGGCGGGGATGCAGGGGGGAATGAAGGGCGTGGAGAAGGGAGGCGAACGGGAGTGGGTTTTCATACTTGCTGTGCTGCTGTTACAGCTGCAGAAAATAACACTTACGAAGGTGTGGATGGCGGAGGGTGGGTCACGCGGCAGGGGCAAGGGAGATGGGGTTGTAGGGGGGTGAGAGATGGAGTGGGGAAGGGGGAAGGGGGAATCCGATACGGGGCAAGGCATGCTGACCTGCAAGGCGTGCTGACCTGCAGCGACTCCTGGTTTTCGAGGGGCAGGAAGGTCCAGAGGCTGATGCGGTCCTCAATAGCACGCACGACGGCGTCCTCGCCCTTTTCCAGGAACATGCCGCTGCTCGTCCGCACCTCGCTCACCTCGCTGTGCCCGTCCTCGCTGTCCGTCACCTCCGACCTGCTCCCCGTGCCACACATGCCATGCATGCCATACGTGCCGCACGTGACACACGTGCCGCATGCCACGCATGCCACATATGCCACATGTGCCATAGATTGCCCCATGGAATGCACGCAATATCACACATCCCGTGCATGGCAACCTCATGCAACGCACATGCCGTGCATGCACCCCATGCGATTCAGCTGCAGGTGAGAATGAACGATCTCGCTGAAGACCATGGCGAGCAACGTGTGTTCTTCCCGTGGACGGAGACGGAAAGGCTCAGAAAGGCCAACGATATGTTCAGGACTCGACAAATGACATGTTTATAACTCTTCGCTTTGGTATCACAACTGGCTCTACACGGAGAACGAAGTTACATCCAGGCAGCGGCACTCACCGTTCAAGGCGCGGCTGCGCGAGGCTGATGAGGTGGTCGCACTCGGCGTCGGACAGAAAGCCCTTGTACAGGTACGCGCGCGGATTCCACGCCGACAGCTGAATGATTCGCTGCTCGCCCGCTGGGACCGACTGGCCGTGTCAGGGAGGGGAGAAGTGGGAACAGGAACGTGCGGAGCAGGCTTGATGGGACGAGTGTTTCCGGGGCTGGTAGCGGGATGACGGGAGGTAACAACGCGACGAGATGGCTGAGTTGACTCGCATTTGTTTGATTCAGCGCATGTGCGTCGCGACTTGCTTTTCGCTAATGAATCGTGTCGTGTTCCATTGCGCGTACCTTTTTCGCAGTGAACGCGCCGAAGTCGAGCCAGCTGAGAGCGGCTGTTTGCATCTGGGCGAGGTCGGCTGCAGTGGACTGCCGTTGGATCAACACACCCGCTGCCAGCACCACCGGTAGAAGCACCGCGATAACCATCAGCGGACCTGATGTCAAGGAATCCGACGCAGGCTTCTTCGCCGCGCTCTCTTGCCTAGCATCCGTGGTTGATTCGGGTTTCTCAACAGAAGTTTCTTCAGCTTCCCCTGGTTTCTCAGTCTGAGCTCGCGAACTCCCGTCTCTACTACTTTCCGTCTCATCTCGCTTGGAGTCAGTAACCTTGGTGTCGGCCATCCTGGGAAGAAAGAACCAAGTATGAGGTAAGGAACGCTGCTGAAACACCACCAGAAGAGAAATCACACCTCTATTTCAGCTAGATGGAAAGTTTGAATGCACCGACGGAAGCACATGAGAGGCAAAACTACTTTCTGGAAATCTTCCTACAGCTCATGAACCAACTCATGAGCTTGCAATGGAACACCACACGAATGAGATGAATGCAATGGGTGATGCGCGGTTCTGTTTGTTTCAGCTCGGTAATGCTTGGCTAATTAAACTCTCGAATGGGTCACAAGGAAAACAAGAAAGATGCAAGGGGCGTGCCGCGCAAATTCCAAAGTCTGAGCAAGGATGTATAACCAATCAGAGAGCAGCGTGGTGCTGAGCTGGTCCCCCGAAGCAGGCACAGATTGCGGAACCACGGCTGTACCCGCCAGGAGTTTCCTCGAGTCCCACTCACCCGATCTATTCAACAAATCATGATGGAGAGATTTCTGTGGAAAGCCAGCGTGGTGTAGATATTGAAGTGAAGCAAGGAAGGGCTAGGTCAGATGTGCCACGTTCAAGATTGCACTTCGTCTGGGCCCACATCCAGTCTAGAAGGGTAACACAGTCATCTACATCATTTGCTTCTTCGCCAGTTTCGTCACACCCGGAACCCCCAAAAGGGAATTCGCTGCGCTATTTCGCTCTCTTTTAACACCCATTCCTTACCCCAACCTGACTCCAACCTGCAAGGTTTTTCCCGAGAGGCAGAGAGCAGAGAAGCCCATCCAACCCCCCAACTTCACCGTAGCCCGCTTCCTTCAAACGGCTGAGCTTGCTCACGTTCCATTGGCTAACCATCTGCCACGAAACCCATGCGAGTCGCCCTATTTCGTTTCGAATTCACGGTTTCCTTTTCCCGCCTATCGACAACGTCCCCTCAATCAATCTGATCCCTAGATCTGTTTTGTAAGAAAATAATCCGACGATCTAGCTCATTCAGTCCTTCTTTTGTGCTGCCAATGGCCATCCCTCCAGAACCGAACCCCAATGTCCGAACCCTTTCGGAGTCGCGCGGCCTAAAACAAGGAGGACCCCTCTTTTTGTCTTCTTTCGGTAGCCGTCCAGCGATCTGCGAGAGTTGAGCCCCCCACCCCAGTCTCCCTCACTCACTTGGGGTTGGCTGTGGACTTCCAACCACGCCAGACATTTTCGACAAACGACTTTCCAACCAGAGCGACATTTTGACGAGACATTTCGACCAGCCAGTTTAGACATTCGCACCTTCGTTTGAACATTGTGCTCGATCCTCTTGCAACTCAACGTAGTCGTAGATGCAGCACATTGTTAGAGGGCCCTACGAGAGCAAGGGCCCTCAATGACCTTTGACTTGGCAGGTCGGCGCCTAACGACTGAGTCTACTCGGCACCGACGCACGAGTTCGGTGGCGGTCATTAGTGACTACGGGTGACTGTGAGCTACTGCAGCGAACTCGGCGGAATCGGTGCTAGGAATGACGAGTCTTGGGGGTCGTAGGTGCCTTGCTTGTGAGGCACGCTGCTCACTTGCTGTGTTGGCAGGAGTAGCGTGCACGGTGAGACATTCCGGTGCCGAGTTGGGTTGGAAATGTGCGGGGCGCGTTCACCCACCTGCACAGCACTTTCGTGTGGGTTGGGTTACTCGCAGCGCCACGCAACAATTGTGCAACTCTTGCTTGCCTATATATGTTTGTGTTTGCTTGTGTGTTTGATAATTGATATTGCAATTCTACTTGGCCCAAATGCTACTTCAATTCTCACAAAGTCCTTAGAGGCAAACGCTACCAAAACTCTACCAAGTTGCTGGCGCAACATCATTCCCATAGCAGAGACTCTCTCGCTATCGCTACGCTCTCTAATATATTCCTTCACACATTGCCACTTGGACCTGGCAACTGTCTCAGCTCGTTCACACACGCGATTACGGTAGTGACAAGCCTCACGCGCATCAGGAGAATCAGTTCGTAGACTCGCTCGTGGTTTCGCGGAGCTTCGACGTGCTTTGACACAGGTATTTTCTTATTCTGCTTAGTTTCAGCTGGCCGTTTCTATCTATTTGTCGTCATCTTAGCCTGTTTCTGACGTGCGTATTCCTCTTCTGCAGGCAATGGAGCATCGTCAGTCCGCTATCAATCTCTACTGTAGCTGGCCTACTTCCAACCTCAAATAGCATCTTCGTTGCAACGCCGAAACTGGACAGTACCACAACGTGCTCTCGCGGAAAAGGTAATGGCTTTGATGTTTTAGCCACCTTTTGTTGCATATTTTGATCGGATTTCTGATTTGACGTTATTTCAATGTGTTTACAGGCAGTTGAGCATCCGAAAACCTGTCAACGTCCTCTATCCAAGGTCGCCTTCCGCCACAACTGACTAATCTGCGTCGTCCGCGGAAATTGCGACGAGTCCAAGCACACCAGCCTCTGCGAGCTCGCCTTTCAAGGTACAATCAAGAACTCACAATGGCTTTCCGTTTTTACGCGCGTTCGTTATATATAAAACATGTTTCCAGTATTCGAATCTCACAGATGTCTATGCTGTTGACTTTTCAGGTCCGCCAGCCATCAGCGATGCTGAGACGAACACGTGATGGAAGAAACGCGCAGTGGTGGAGTCCATTAGGAGCCCGAAGCAGCATGCGCGCGTTTGACAACGTACATGGCTCCCAGGCTTCACCTATTGCCTGCAGCGACGACCAATCATCAGCTAAGTGCTCACATCCCATGTCAGCCCTTGGTTCGTTTTCTTGTCATTCCGTTTTCTCTCAAAACGGGGCCACTGGTGGCAGCACAGGAAACAGCCCACAGGCCTCCCTTACTACAGGTAAAGCCCCCCCCCAGGTGAAGCCCTCGGGTAAAGCCTTCCCTGAATGCAGGTAGAATTGGACCATAAGTCTGTGGCTTGTGAGTGTGCGTCCACCAGGGGCCCTCCTTCCGCTCGTCCTCAATTTCACCACGCTTGCGTGCATTCTCATTCGCACTGTGCCTCCATCCCATCCCACTCACTGCCTCTCCTTGTGCACCCCTCCCCTCCCCCTCTCCTCCCCTCCCTTCCCCTCCCCCGCTTCCAGGCCTCATCGCGAGCAGCAGTGGCGGACGGACGTGGGGCAGAAAGCAACCACGTGTGGCAGCATCAGCGTCCCTCTCAGGTTGCCTCAAGCGCTCGGCGCAGCTGAGAGCACCTGGTGGTGCCTGCTCATGCTCCACCTCTCCTCTGCACACACATAATCAGCTAAGTGCTCGCTCCTCCATGCATCCATGCTTTCTTCGTTTTTCTGTCAGTTCTGTTTCTCTCAAAACGGAACCACTGGTGGAAGCACAGGAAACAGCCCACAGACCCTCCCCATTACTGGTAAAGCCCTCCCCCAGGTAAAGCCTTTTTCCAGGTAAGGCCCTCTGGTAAAGACCGTAGTCTGTGGCTTGTGAATGTGCGTCCACCAGTGGCCCTCCTTTCGCTCTTCTTCTATTCACCATGCTTGCATCCATGCGTCCCCTTCCATGTAGTGACTCCCTCCCACTCACTGCCTCTCCCTCCCCTCCCATCTCCACCCCTCCAATCCCCTCCTCGCCAACCCCCCTCGCAGGAGCTTTAGAGCAGCGCTGCTGGTCGCCTGAGACGCCATGCCATGCCTGCTGCCCACGCTGCTTCAACTGCCTCCTGATCTCACGCCATCAGCTAAATACCCGTTCCTCCATGCCCTCACCCTTGCCTGCCACACCGTTTCCTTCGTTTCATCTGCTGCTGCACCGCCTTCTTGAAAGTTCGCCACTGGTTGGGCACTGCTCACATGCTACAGACCCCCCTGCTTCAGGTAATTCCCTCAGGTGCAGGTAACCCTCTCAGGTGCAGGTACACCCCTCAGGTTCCTTTTCAGGTGCCCTTGGGTCTGTAACTTGTGGTCGTGCCTTCGCCAGTGGCTCCTCCCTTCTCTTGCGTTGTGTGCTCATTCACCCATTCACCTTGCTCCCACCACCGTGCTCTCACTAGCTCTGTGTGTGCTCATCGCAGGTGGGGAGGGGTGTGGGGTCAACACTGACGCTCCCTCACGCCCCTCCCCCGTGGCCGTACAGGGACGCACACGGGAAGGCTGGGAGGAGGGCTGCCGTGGAGGGAGGCAGCTGGTGGTCCTTCAGCTGCCTTGAGCTCGCTCTCTCCCATCAGTTAAGTAACTCTCCTCCATGCCCTCACCCTTGCCTGCCGCACCATATATTGTACCTTTCTTGCCGCCATTTCGTTTTCTGGTTGTGCTTTCGCCCTTCCCCTTTGAATCATGCGACTGGTTGAGTGAAGTTCACATGCCACAGACACCCGCACTTCAGGTAACCCCCTCAGGTCAGGTGCAGGTCTCCCCCTCAGGTGCAGGTCTCCCCCTCAGGTGCAGGTCTCCCCCTCAGGTGCAGGTCTCCCCCTCAGGTGCAGGTCTCCCCCTCAGGTGCAGGTCTCCCCCTCAGGTGCAGGTCTCCCCCTCAGGTGCAGGTCTCCCCCTCAGGTGCAGGTCTCCCCCTCAGGTGCAGGTCTCCCCCTCAGGTGCAGGTCTCCCCCTCAGGTGCAGGTCTCCCCCTCAGGTGCAGGTCTCCCCCTCAGGTGCAGGTCTCCCCCTCAGGTGCAGGTCTCCCCCTCAGGTGCAGGTCTCCCCCTCAGGTGCAGGTCTCCCCCTCAGGTGCAGGTCTCCCCCTCAGGTGCAGGTCTCCCCCTCAGGTGCAGGTCTCCCCCTCAGGTGCAGGTCTCCCCCTCAGGTGCAGGTCTCCCCCTCAGGTGCAGGTCTCCCCCTCAGGTGCAGGTCTCCCCCTCAGGTGCAGGTCTCCCCCTCAGGTGCAGGTCTCCCCCTCAGGTGCAGGTCTCCCCCTCAGGTGCAGGTCTCCCCCTCAGGTGCAGGTCTCCCCCTCAGGTGCAGGTCTCCCCCTCAGGTGCAGGTCTCCCCCTCAGGTGCAGGTCTCCCCCTCAGGTGCAGGTCTCCCCCTCAGGTGCAGGTCTCCCCCTCAGGTGCAGGTCTCCCCCTCAGGTGCAGGTCTCCCCCTCAGGTGCAGGTCTCCCCCTCAGGTGCAGGTCTCCCCCTCAGGTGCAGGTTCTCTTGGTGTCTGTGGCGTGTGGCCTTGCTTCAACCGGTGGCCCTCCCTTCTCTTCCAGTTTTGGCAGTTTTCTGTCTGTGGCTTGTCTTGTGCCCATGCCATGCATACTGACCACCGCCGTGTGTGTGCATTGCAGGTGGAGGGGAGGGGCGTTGGGGTCAACACCGACACTTCCCCACGCCTCTCCCCGGTGGCCGTGCAGGGACTCGTGGGGACGGGAGGAAGGCAGCGCTGCAGCATGGCAATCCCACTGCAGCAAGGGAGAGTATCGGGATGGGCTTGGCCTCTCAAGGTGAGCCTCTTACCTCTCTTTCCCGCAGCACTCGTTTTCTGCTAAGTTGCCCTCTCACGCTCATCCCTTTGATTCGCCCTTGCCTGTATTTAAAGGCCTGCAATCACTCCCCTTCTGGCCTTCCCTTCCGTTCTGTCCCCCTCCATGTCCCTTGCAACGCAGCAGAGACAGCTGACGGTACCAGTTGTGGCAGCATCAGCAGCGGGGAGCGTGGAAGCAGGAGGGGAGGGGAGGGGATGGCAGGGGACATGAGGCAGCATCTCTCACCGCTTCTTCAGCTGCCAGCTAAGTCCTTTCGCCTCCCTGGACTCATTCTTGCTTGCTGCTCACTGCTCATGTTGCTCACTCAGTCATTTTCGCATGGGCTTCTGTGTTTCATCCCTGAGCACTTGCCACTGGTTGGGGCCCGGTTCACAAGCCGCAGACCTTCCCTTTACTCCTGGTACATCCCCTCAGGTGAAGCCTTTCTTAGACCTTACAGCCCCATCAGGTTCAACCCTTACAGCAGGTTTATCCCCTTTGGTTCCCTTAAGGTCTGTGGCTTTGGGTCGTGTTTCCACCAGTGGTCCCTCCCCTAACTCTCAGTTGCCAATCCAGCTTGATTCCTTGGTTGCACACTGACAGGCTCTGTGTGTGTGCACTGCAGGTGGAGGGGATGGGCGCTGGGGTCAACACCGACGCTTCCCCATGCCCCTCCCCTGTGGCCGTGCAGGGACTCGTGGGGATGGGAGGGGAGGGTGGCACTGCAGCAGATGGCAATCATTGCCACAAGGGAGAGTATCGGGGTGGGCTCGGCCTCTCAAGGTATGTCAACTTCCTTCTTACCCTCCAACTCCCTCAAGTTCGTTTTCTGCTGCATGTTTCTCTTTATTCTTAGCATCAGTGCTTCTGGCTTGTCGTTTCTGCATCTTCCTGCTTCATCCTTTGTGCATTTCGAAACACAGCACAACTCTTGTCACCCCACACCTCACTCATTGTTTGTTCTCCTCCTTTCTGCCCGCCACCAGGTCACATGGCATCACAAGGGAAGAATGCAGCTGAGAAGCAGACCGGCAGCAGCAGTTGTAGCAGCAGAAGCGGAGCAGCAGCAGCTGTAGCAGCAGTGGGGGTTGGGGGGCTAGAGGGCAGGCTAGGCTAGGTGGAGTCATGGTATGCAAGGTGTGGTAACAGGTAAGGTATGGTTACAGGTCAGGTATTCTGACCCCCTCCTTTCTGTTTCCCCCCTTCTGTCCTGCAGCCTGAGGATGGGAGCGCTGAAGCAAGGGCAGAGTGTGGAGTCCACCCTCTCACTCACCTCCTCTTCTCTCCCTCCTCCCTCCCACCCAACAGCACCCTGCCTGGACCACAGTGGAGTCCCACCCTCTCTTAATCCCCCCTCCCCACTTCCCAGCAGCCTCAGGCATCATGGTGCTGCATGGCTCTGGTAGGTACAGGTGAGCAGGCATGGGGTGAAGGGATGGGTGGAGGTGGGCGGGTGGAGGGGCAGCATGGGAGCAAGCGGGCAGCACACTCTCTTAGGGGCGGCACCCTCTGGGGTTGTGGCTTGTGGGTGGGGTGTGGTGGGTGGAATCTGCGTGGCGGCGGCACTCGGTGCTCAAGTAACCGATCTGGCGTTCAAAGCTTAATGGACACCGTCAGAGCCGACCGGCCGGCGGCTCTGGTTGGCGTCAGCTCTAGCTACGTCAGGGGTGGGATTTGAGTCTTGGGCCAGATCATGCTTTCCACTGCCACATCTCCCCCGCAAGTCACAGCCACTGAAGCTGCTGTTTCCGAAAGGGATTGGGTTGTCTGCTGCTCCTACTGCTGGGGGATGGGCTGGTAAGTTGTGGTGGGGGTTTGCTATTGTATAGTATGATATTATATGGTATGCTACTGTATGGTATGCTACTGTATGGTATGACACCCTATGGTATGATACTGTATGGTACGCTACTGTAAGGTATGTGACCGTGTGGAATGATACTGTATGGTATGGCACCCTATGGAATGATACTGTATGGTATGACACCCTATGGTATGATACCCTATGGTATGATACTGTATGGTGTGATAGTGTATTGTATGTTACTGTATGGACTGTGTGGTATGATAGTGTAAGGTATGTTACTGTATGATATGATTCAGTAAGGAATGATACAGTATGGTATGATGCTGCATGGTATAATGCTGTGTGGTATGATACTGTAAGGTATGATGCTGTATGGTATGATAGTGTAAGATATGCTACTGTATGGGATGATACTGTATGTTATGATTGTGTATGATATGATTCTATATGGAGTGATACAGTATGGTCTGATTTTGCATGGTATGATGCTGTATGGTATGATACTGTATGGAATGATACTGTAAGGATGAGACTGTTTGGTATGATACTGTATGGTTTATATGGAATTATATGATACTGTATGGTAGGATTTGAATGGTATTTTACTGTATGGTATGATACTGTATGGTATGATACTGTATGGTGTGATATGTATGGTATTATACTCTATGGTATGTTGCTGTATGGTATGATGCTGTATGGTATGATACTGTATGTTAGAATACTGTAAGGTATGTTACTGTATGGTATGTTACTGTAAGGTATGTTACTGTATGGTATGATACTGTATATATGGTATGTTACGGCATGGTATGATACTCTATGATGATATGATACTGCATGGTATAATGCTCTATGGTATGACACTGTCGGGTATGTCACTGTATGGTATGTTTCTGTAAGGTATGTTACTGTATGTTGTGATACTATATGGTATGATAGTGGAGAGTATGGTACTGTATGATATGATACTACATTATATGATGCTGTGTTATGATACTGGATAGTATGTTACTTAATTGTATAATACTGTATGGTATGATACTGTGTGGTATCATACCGTTTGGTATTATTTTGTAATAATGCTGTATGGTATGATGCTGTATTGTATGATGCTGTACGGTATGATACTGTCTGCAAGTTGTGTGGTATGATACTGTGTGGCATGTGATTTTGTGGCATGTCACTGTCTGCATGTTGTGTGATTTGGTGTCTGGCAGGGAATTGTTTGATATGTCATGATATGGAATGTCATGGTGTTGCATGCCACAGTGTCCATGCTATGGCATGGTTTGGGGTGTCCCATGCTGTGGGATGCGATGCTCTGCATGTTCATGGTTTGGCATGCCATGCTGTGGTGTGCCATGGTATGGCATGCCGTAGTGTGACATGCTGTTGTTTGGTGTGTTTGTGCCTCTGGTGCCATGTGTGCCATTGTGTGGTATGGCATGGCATGGTGTGGCATGGCATGGCATGATGCCATCTGCAGGCTGGCAATCGCTGGAGGCAAGTGGAGCATGATAGAAGGCAAGACTGCACGGGGAGGGAAGCAGATTGTACGAGGGCTGCAGGAAATGAGGTGTAGGCCATGTAATTTGATCCCCTGACGTCTGAATTTGTTCACAATAATGGACCAGCAATGGGGCTGGTTTGCAGAGCCATACCTTTCCATTACCACACTTGTTGATTTTCGCTTATAATTTCTTACCTGTGATGATCCCTGGTGAAGTCACTGATTCCTGGGAATTACTCCAAGTTTGCCAGGTCCCACCTCACTGATCAGTATTGTATATATTATGTATTTTATTCGTGTAAAGGTTTTCTTGTTGAAACAGTTCGCGTTTGCTGGATTCGGTGTACCAGCTCTGATTCAGCAGTTCAGTGTACTCGTCAGACACATTCGAGATACTGTTACCTATTTCCCGAACCCGCCAGCAAATCACATCTCTTCGTTTTGCGGAAGCCAGGTTCGATGAAGCAAACCTCAGAATGTCCAGGTCAGACGTGCCACGTTCGACCTGATCCCTTCCGGGCCCACACCGATTCGGAAAAGGGCAGCAATCATCGTTACAATGAATCCGCCTTCGCCAGAGTCGCCCAACCAACGAGGGAGCTCGCTGAACCATTTCGCCGTCTCTTCAACAGCCCTTCCTTACCCCAACCTGACTCCAACCTGCAAGGTTCTCTCCGAGAGGCAGAGAGAGCAGGAAAGCCCATCCAACCCCAACTCCATTCCACCCCATTTCCTCCCAATGGCTGGCCTTCCTCACATTCCATTGGCTATCTGTTTGCCCGGAAACCCGCGCGAGTCCCTATGTTTCGTTTGAGTTGCCGTTTTGCTGTTCCCGCCTATCCGCAACGTCCACTATATCAATCTGATCCATAGATCTGATTTGCAAGAAATCGATCTGACGATTCTGGCTCACCCAGTCGCGTTTTGTGCTGCCAACGGCCATCCCTCCAGAAATTAAACCCCAATGCCCGAACCCCATCGGAGCCGCGCGGCCTAAAACGAGGAGGACCGCTCCTTTTTGTCTTCTTTCGGTAGCCGTGTAGCGAACCGAGAGTTGAGCCCCCCACACCCCAGTCCCCCTCACTCACTTGGGTTGGCTCTGGAATTCCAATCACACCAGGCATTTTCGACCAACGACATTCCAACCAGGCAATTTTCGAAGCGACATTTCGACCAGCGGTTTCCCAGAGCAACATTTTCACCAGTCAGTTTAGACATTCGCACGTTCATTTGAACATTGTGCTCCATCCTCTTGTCGTAGATGAAGCACATTATCACTTCGACCACGCAACTGTCTCAGCTCATTAACACACGCGATTAGCGACAAGCCTCACGCGCATCAGGAGGATTGGTTCGTAGACTCGTTGGTAGTTTCGCGGAGCTTCGATGTGCTCTGACGCAGGTAATTTCTTATTCTGCTTAATTTAAGCTCGCCGTTTCTGTCGATTTATCGTCGTTTTAGCCAGTTTCTGACGTGCGTATTCCTCTTCTGCAGGCAATGAAGTATCGTCAGTCCGCTATCAATCTCTACTGTAGCTGGCCTACTTCCAACCTCAAATAGCATCTTCATTAAAACGCCGAAACTCCACCGTACCACGACGCTCTCTCGCGGAAAAAGGGTAATGTCTTTAATGTTTTAGCCACCTTTTGTTGCTTATTTCGATCAATTTCTGATTCTACGTTATTCTAATCTGTTGACAGGCAGTTGAGCATTCGACAACCTGTCAGCGTCCGCCATCCAACGTCGATTTCTGCCACAGCTGACTGATCTGCGTCGCCCGCGGCAATCGTAGCGGGTTCAAGCGCACCAGCCACTGCGAGCTCGCGATTCCGCTCGCGGTTCAAGGTACAATCGAGAACTCACATTCGCCTTTCCGTTTGTTCGCGCTTTTATAATATGTAAGAACACGTTTCAAGTATTCGAATCTCACGGATGTGTATGCTGTTGACTTTTCAGGTCCGGCAGCACATCAGCCATGCTGAGACGAACGCGTGATGGCAGAAACGCGCAGTGGTGGAGTCCATTAGGAGAGCGAAGCAGCATGCGTGCGTTTGACAACGTGCATGGCTCCCAGGCTTCACCTGTTGCCTGCAGCGACGACCAATCATCAGCTAAGTGCTCACATCCCATGTCAGCCCTCGGTTCGTTTTCTTGTCATTTCGGTTTCTCCCAAAACGGGGCCACTGGTGGTAGCACACGAAACAGCCCACAGGCCCTCCCAATTACTGGTAAAGCCCTCCCCCAGGTAAAACCTTTTCCAGGTAAAGCCCTTTGGTAAAGACCGTAGTCTGTGGCTTGTGAGTGTGCGTCCTCCAGTGGCCCTCCTTTCGCTCTTCTTCAATTCTACCGCGCGTGTATCCATTCTCTTTCGCACTGTGCCTCCATCCCATCCCACTCACTGCCTCTCCTTGTGGACCCCTCCCCTCCCCCTCCCCTCCCCCTCCCCTCCCCCTCCCCTCCCTCCCCTCCCCCGCTTCCAGGCCTCATCGCGAGCAGCAGTGGCAGACGAACGGACGTGGGGCAGCATCAGCGTCCTCCTCATGCCTCAAGCCAGTGGCGGCAGCAGACAACACCTGGTGGTGCCGGCACATGCTACACCTGCCCTCTGCACACAACCACCACACAATCAGCTAAGTGCTCGCTCCTCCATGCATCCATTCTTGCTTCGTTTTTCCGTCATTTCTGTTTCTCCCAAAACGGAACCCCTGGTGGCAGCACACGAAACAGCCCACAAGCCCTCCCCCAGGTAAAGCCTATCTCCAGGTAAAGCCCTTTGGTAAAGACCGTAGTCTGTGGCTTGTGAGTGTGCGTCCACCAGTGGCCCTCCTTTCACTCTTCTATTCACCACGCGTGCATGCATGTGTCCCCTTCCATGTAGTGACTCCCTCCCACTCACTGCTTCTCCCTCCCCTCCCATCTCCACCCCTCTATTCCCCTCCCCTCCAACCCCCCTCGCAGGAGCTCAAGAGCAGCGCTGCTGGTCGCCTGAGACGCCATGCCATGCCTGCTACCCATGCTGCTTCAACTGCCTCCTGCTCTCATGCCATCAGCTAAGAACCCGTTCCCCCATGCCGTCACCCTTGCTGTTTCCTTCGTTTCATCTGCTGTTGCAGCGTCCTCTTGAAACAACGCCACTGGTTAGGCACTACTCACATGCTACAGACCTCCCTGCTTCAGGTAATTCCCTCTGGTGCAGGTAACCCTCTCAGGTGCAGGTACACCCCTCAGGTTCTTTTTCAGGTGCCCTTGGGTCTGTAGCTTGTGGCCATGCCTCCACCAGTGGCTCCTCCCTCTTCTCTTGCGTTGTGTGCTCATTCACCCATTCACCTTGCTCCCACCACCGTGCTCTCACTAGCTCTGTGTGTGCGCATTGCAGGTGGTGGGGAGGGGTGTGGGGTCAACACCGACGCTCCCTCACGCCCCTCCCCTGTGGCCGTGCAGGGACGCACACGGGAAGGCTGGGAGGAGGAAGGCTGCCGTGGAAGCGGGGAGGAGGGCTGCCATTGAGGGAGGCAGCTGGAGTTGCTGCAGCTGCCTTGATCTCGACCTCACACGTCAGTTAAGTAACCCTCCTCCATTCTCTCACCCTTTCCTGCCGCATCATGCCTTGTACATTTCTTGCCGCAATTTCATTTTCTGGTCGTTCTTTTGCCCTTACCTTTCAAATCATGCCACTGGTTGAGTGAAGTTCACATGCCACAGACACCCGCACTTCAGGTAACCCCCTCAGGTATGCAGGTAACCCTCTCAGGTGCAGGTTCCCTTGGTGTCTGTGGCGTGTGGCATTTCCTCAACCCGTGGCCCTCCCTTCTCTTCCAGTTCTGGCAGTTTTCAGTTTGTGACTTGTGCTTGCACCCATGCCATGCATACTGACCACCGCTGTGTGTGTGCATTGCAGGTGGAGGGGAGGGGTGTTGGGGTCTACACCGACGCTTCCCCACGCTCCTCCCCTGTAGCCATGCAGGGACTCATGGGGACGGGAGGGAGGCAGCGCTGTAGCATGGCAATCCCACTCCAGCAAGGGAGAGTATCGGGATGGGCTTGGCCTCTCAAGGTGAGCCTCTTACCTCTCTAACCCGCTGCAATCGTTTTCTGCTAAGTTGCCCTCTCACGCTCATTAGTTTGATATTCGCCCTTGCCTGTTTCAAAGCATGCACTCACTCCCCTTCTGGCCTTCCCTTCCGTTCTGCCCCTTTCTAGAGACGGCTGGTGGGACCAGTTGTGGCAGCATCAGCAACGGGGAGCACTGATGCAGCAGGGGAGGGGAGGGGAGGGGCCATGATTCAGGAGGGGAAGGGGAGGGAGGCAGCCCTGCAGCAGACTCAACACACGGGAGAGTATCGGGATGGGCTTGGCCTCTCAAGGTAAGCCTCTTACCTCTCTTTCCCGCTGCACTCGTTTTCTGCAAAGTTTCCCTCTCGCTTTCGCCTGTTTGATTTGCCCTTGCCTGTTTGAAGGCCTGCACTCACTCCCCTCCTGGCCTTCCCTTCCGTTTTGCCCCCTTCCAGGTCCCTTGCAATGCAGCAGAGAGAGCTGACGGGACCAGTTGCGGCAGCGTCAGCAACTGGGAGCACTGGTGCAGCAGGGGAGGGGAGGGAAGGGGACATGAGGCAGCACCTCTCAGCGGTTCTTCAGCTGCCAGCTAAGTGCTTTCGCCTCCCTGGACCCACTCTTGCTTGCTGCTCACTGCTCATATTGCTTGCTCAAGTTTTTTTCGCATGGGCTTCTGCGTTTTATCCTTCAAATCTTGCCACTGGTTGCGGCCCGGTTCACATGCCACAGACACCCGCACTTCAGGTAACCCCCTCAGGTGTGCAGGTAACCCTCTCAGGTATGCAGGTAACCCTCTCAAGTACGCAGGTAACCCTCTCAGGTATGCAGGTAATCCCCTCAGGTGTGCAAATAACCCTCTCAGGTCCAGGTCTCCCCCTCAGGTGCAAGTTTTCTTGGTGTCTGTGGCGTGTGGCCTTGCTTCAACCCGTGGCCCTCCCTTCTATTCCAGTTTTGGCAGTTTCCTGTCTGTGGCTTGTCTTGCGGCCATGCCATGCATACTGACCACTGCCGTGTGTGTGCATTGCAGGTGGCGGGGAGGGGCGTTGGGGTCATCACCGACGCTTCCCCACGCCCCTCCCCGGCGGCCATGCAGGGACTCATGGGGACGGGAGGGAGGCAGCGCTGCAGCATGGCAATCCCACTGCAGCATGGGAGAGTATCGGGATGGGCTTGGCCTTTCAAGGTGAGCCTCTTACCTCTCTAACCCGCTGCACTCGTTTTCTGCTAAGTTGCCCTCGCGCTCATCCTTTGATTCGCCCTTGCCTGTTTCAAGGCCTGCACTCACTCCCCTTCTGGCCTTCCCTTCCGTTCTGCCCCTTTCCAGAGACAGCTGGCGGGACCAGTTGTGGCAGCATCAGCAACTGCAGCAACGGGGAGCATTGATGCAGCAGGGGAGGGGAGAGAAGGGGCCATGATTCAGGAGGGGAGGGGGAGGGAGGCAGTGCTGCAGCAGACTCAACACAAGGGAGAGTATCGGGATGGGCTTGGCCTCTCAAGGTAAGCCTCTTACCTCTCTTTCCCGCTGCACTCGTTGTCTGTTAAGTTTCCCTCTCGCGTTCGCCTCTTTGATTTGCCCTTGCCTGTTTCAAGGCCTGCACTCACTCCCCTCCTGGCCTTCCCTTCCGTTCTGCCCCCTTCCAGGTCACTTGCAATGCAGCAGAGACAGCTGACGGGACCAGTTGTAGCAGCATCAGCAGTGGGGAGCACTGGTGCAGCAGGGAAGGGGAGGGGAGGGGAGGGAGGGGGACATGAGGCAGCATCTCTCACCGCTTCTCACAGCTGCCAGCTAAGTGCTTTCGCCTCCCTGGACTCACTCTTGCTTGCTGCTCACTGCTCATAAGTCTTTTTCGCATGGGCTTCTGTTTTTTATCCCTGAAACCCAGCCACTGGTTGGGGCCCTTCACAAGCCACAGACCTTCCCTTACTCCTGGTAAACACCCTCAGGTTAAGCCCTCCCTAGACTTTACAGCCCCATCAGGTACAATCCTTACAGCAGGTTTATCCCCCCAGGTTCCCTCAAAGGTCTGTGGCTTGTGGTTGCGCCTCCACCAGTGTCCCGTCCCTTCCCCTGTGCTGCCTTCAAACTCACAGTTGCCAATTCAGCTTCATGCCGTGATTGCACACTGACAGGCTCTGTGTGTCTTCGTTGCAGGTGGAGGGGAGGGGCGCTGGGGTCAACACCGACGCTTCCCCACCCCCCTCCCCTGTGGCCGTGCAGGAGGGAGGGAGGGAGGCAGCGCTGGGAGGGGACGGGAGGGAGGCAGCACTGCAGCATGGCAACCCCGCTGCCAAAAGGGTGAGTATGGGCTTGGGCTTGAGTCTTCCAAGGTAAGCCTCTTTCCAGCTCTTTGCTGCCACACTCACGTGTTGCTGTGGGTCTTTGGCGCTGCCTCCCCTGCTGCTTATGCTTCTGCTTCGCCCTGTGTTGACTTTAGTGTTTCTGTTCACGTCACATCACCACCCCTCCCCCTTCTCTGCCCGCCACCAGGTCACTTGGCATCAAGAGAAGAGTGCAGCAGAGGAAGCAGAGTAACAGACCGGCAGCAGCAGTTGCAGCAGCAGAAGCAGCAGTGCAGCAGCAGTGGGGGTTTGGGGGATGGGCAGGAGATTAGGTTAGGCATGGTGTAAGCAAGGTGTGGTAAAAGGTTTGGTAAGGTATCAGGTGAGGTGTGGTGATCTGATTCCCTCCCCTCTCTTCCTCCCTCCCTTTCTCTCCTGCAGGCTGAAGGTGGGAGCACTGGAGCAAGGCTGGGAGAGTGGAGTCTACCCCCTCACTCACCTCCTCTTCTCTCCCTTTTCCTTTCCCTCCCAGCAGCACCCGGCCTGGACCACAGCGGAGTCTCTCCCTCCCCTAATCCCCCCTTCTCTCTCCACTTCCCAGCAGCCTCAGCATCATGGCGCTCTGCACGGCTGTGGTAGGTACAGGTGAGGAGGCATGGGGGTGAAGTGTGGGGTGGGTGGGTGGGGAGCATGGGAGCAAGTGGGGAGTTCACTGCCTTAGGGGCAGCATCACCTGGGGTTGTGTCTTGTGGTGGTAGGGTGTGGTGGGTGGAATCTGCGCGGCACGGCACTCGGTGCTCAAGCAACCAAACTGACGTGCAAGGCCTAATGGACACCGTCAGAGCTGACCGGCCGGCGGCTCTGGTTCGCGTCAGCTCTGGCTACGTCAGGGGTGGGATTTGAGTCTTGGGCTGGAAGCAATTTTCCATTACCACACCTCGCCCCACAAGGCACCGCCTCTGGGGGTGCTGTTTCCTTAAGAAAGTGGGCTTTCTGCTGCTCCTACTGCTGGCAGGTGAAGCTGGGGATGGGCTGGGTGGGTGGGTGAGAGAGAAGGGGCCTGAAACCCCTTGAGCGGGTGAGAGGGAAGGGGCCTGAAACCCCTTGAGCGGGTGAGAGAGAAGGGGCCTGAATGCCCTTGGGTGGGATGGATGAGAAGGAAGGGGTGAATCCCCTTGGGTGGGATGGGTGAGAAGGAAGGGGTGAATCTTCTTGGGTGGGATGGGTGAGAAGGAAGGGGTGAATCCCCTTGGGTGGGATGGGTGAGAAGGAAGGGGTGAATCCCCCTTGAGTGGGATGGGTGAGAAGGAAGGGGTGAATCCCCTTGGGTGGGATGGGTGAGAAGGAAGGGGTGAATCCCCCTTGGGTGGGATGGGTGAGAAGGAAGGGGTGAATCCCCCTTGAGTGGGATGGGCGAGAAGGAAGGGGTGAATCCCCTTGGGTGGAATGGGTGAGAAGGAAGGGGTGAATCCCCTTGAGTGGGTTGGGTGAGATGGAAAGGGTGAATTCCCTTGGGTGGGATGGATGAGAAGGAAGGGGTGAATCCCCTTGGGTGGGATTGGTGAGAAGGAAGGGGTGAGTCCCCTTGGGTGGGATGGGTGAGAAGGGGTGAATCCTGTTGGGTGGGATGGGTGAGAAGGAAGGGGTGAGTCCCCTTGGGTGGGATGGGTGAGAAGGAAGGGGTGAATCCTGTTGGGTGGGATGGGTGAGAAGGAAGGGGTGACTCCCCTTGGGTGGGATGGGTGAGAAGGAGTGGTGTGTCAGAGTGTGGCGTGCCATATCTCTATGTGGCTTGTAATACTGTGGTGTGTCAGAATGTGGCGTGCCATATCTCTATGTGGAATGATGTGCACTTTCATGCTTGGGTAAGCTTCAGTGCTGTCTGTTATGATTCTCATGGTGTGGTATGTTTCAGTATGCATGTGTTGCCTGGCATGCCATTGCCTGGCATGCCATTGCCTGACATGTCATTGTCTGACAAGGCATTTTGGTGGGTGTTGAGGGTGGGGGTGGGAGTGGGGTTGGGAAAGGGACGGGGACCTGGTGGTGATGAGGTGCCGTGTCAGGCTGTGATGTGGCCATCACGGTTTTGGAGCCTAAAGCCCAGCGACTTGACTGACAGTTGGAGGCTCATTTGGGTGATCTGATCATGCATCGTGCAACCAAGTCATACAAGTTGCAGATGGGACGAGCATTGCGCCAAAGATACGTGCGTGAGAGATGACATGTGAATGCCAACTATCGTAATCAGTGAAGATGGATGAGTGCCTAGTCCTGAACACGGAAGATATGAATATAAGTTTTTACCGCATCTTTGTTCCATTTCGACACATATGCAGCATGTTATTGCTTCTTATTCGTTATGCGATTGAGATGCTTCTGGTTGTACAAAATTAGTGATGTTTTTTTATATAACATATACTGCAGGTGCTTGTGAGTTTCTTTCATTGTACAATGACACTCAAGTTGTTGATGGGTTCTTGCCATCAAGTAGGAATACCTATTTCTGGACCATGGGAGCTGCATAAAGAAGTCGGTCACCGAATCGAAGTCGGTGATAAGTGGGCTCCAACAGTTTCTTCTGTGCCGGACTGTTGACGGGTAAACAAAGAACACGCTTGGAGGAGATTCTGCCTGCTCATGTGATGTCGCACCGCACCTCCTGAACGGTCGAGCAACGGGCAGTGTACAAAACCTTTGCAACCAAACTGTATTGCCGGGTACCAGGACCATCCGACGAGCAATCCTCATGCTGCCGATGTGGTCTGTCGTGTTTGGAACTTTGGAGGCTTTGTTGGTCTGTTCCATTCATCCGTGCGAGTGTAAAAACGTTTTTTTTTTCGACCAAACTAGACCAGACCAGGCAAGCCAAACAAGGCCAACGGCGGAGCACAAGCAAGCACCGTGGAAATCAATTGTGCTCGAGTGAAATGGCTTTTCCGTGGCTGGAACATTCTTGCCGTGGCAGGCACCATGGCTGCCTCCTGCTCTCGCTCCCTACCTCCCCCTCATTACACAACCTCCTCACCGACCCACTCACCAACCATCTCCATGGAACGGATTCTTTCTCCTAACCTAACCTAACCTAACATTACCTGACCCCACCTCCCTCTCTACCAACAAAATTTCAGGGAGCGTTCCCACGGTTTTGACAAGTGTGAGTCTGCCCACGCGTCTCGCAAATTTCCAATGTTGTAATATTTGAATGGTCGCGACTCCAGGTCTGGACACCATTGTGCAAAGAATCTGGGTCGTAAGATCCATCATGGTTACCCGATCGGACGTCTAACGACAACATCCGCAAACCACGGTGTGAAATGCACTCGAAGGGCAGGGTAACGAATCACTTTTGGGGCGAAAGCGTCTTAAGGGCGCGTGTGATTTTTTTTGGGGTTCGTATTGAAGGTCGAACTTTAGGTGGTAACCAGTTTCGCCAATGTTCGCAGGAGATTTCGCCAATGGTGACTCCAATTTCAAGAGTACCAGGTGCGAACATACAAATGTGAACAAGATTCGAATATATGCACAAACTTTGTGTAGCACACTGAACCGAACGTGTGTGGTTTCAGGCACGTACGAGGAACCAGCCAAGCTCGCGACTCTTTCGCGCTGTCAATAGAAGAATACCGGGTAACCTACACACCCTATAGGCGGCTCGGTCCCCCCCCTGTAAGCTCGAACCTGCAAATTCGCACTTTCGTGTGTGATTGTGAATCTACAAGCAAGGTCACCTGCGGTTCGAACATTGCCAATGCTCAAAGTCGAGTCATGTTCAAATGCTTAAATCGAGTCAAAAACATAAACTTATGGCAAAATAAAAAATCACACGCGCCCTAAAAATCGAGAAGAAACCCTCTCCCCGTGCAGAAACCAAAGTCAACTCCACGCTCGAAAAAACAGAACTACTTGAAAAAATACACCTGAAAATTAATGCTGGACCTCGCTACGGTTGGCGAAACTTTGTTTTGCTCTGTAATTGGAGGCGAGATTGTCGCCGAAATTGCGAATTCTGGGCATAAGACACTGAGGTGTCCGAAGTGGGGAAGTGCCCCACCATGGACACCATCCCGTCGAATTCCGAGACGCGTGGGCAGACTCACGTCTTGTCCAAACCGTGGGAACGCTATCTCACACTCGCCCGCTTTTGGCTGTTTAGTTGTCAGCATTGAAAGGAAGAGTTCAAAAACTTTTGAAATTTGAAAAGTTGCCCCAAACCTGTGAGGCTCACTCCCTAAACCCTGAACCCTGCTGACAAATGTATACTTCAGCTTTAACAGAACGATCTTGTTGCTGAGTGAAAGCGGTTCCCAATGGCTTGGAGTTAGGGCCATTCTCTCCTAGCACTCGCGTGTTTGTTCTTTAGCATCGTTGATACTGTGATTCCTGATGTTGACGAGCAAGATGCCCAGCGAGCTCTTCACCTTTTCTAGCATTTAGGTTTGTGTCTGCTCTTCTGCACCTTAGAAGGGAAATCGCGACACGGTGTAATAGCGGTGCCTAGTCCATCCGTTTTAGGACCTTATTTCTTTGGGTGACGTTTTAAGATTAGGTGAGACACATAGCTTGCATCCTCCCCTCTTCGACGGCGATCGATCGTGCACCATTTTTCCATGTCGATAGTCGCAGCATGCTCATTACCCTGCTACTTGTGCTGCTGTTACTCCCATCGAATAAACATCGCGCGGCACTGGCGACAACGGAGATGCCATTCAATTCCAAATTCGGTAAGACCCCGGCCCGGGGGAACTAGCCCATGATAAGACCACGGACGTGCTGTGTGGACCATGGGGATTCTTTTTTAAAAAGCTCAGAGAGCAACTGGCAGACACACCGCTCCGTCAGCTGATTAAGGTTATATTGCTGAAAAAGCTGCTCGTATGGAAGATTCAGTCGTTTTGGCGCCTCCTGACTCGCCGGCTAGCGCACCGCGCGTGCTCTTTCGCTCTCCCGCTGTGCACCATGCTCTGTCACCCTCCCGCTACTCGCAAGCTCTCAGGCTCTCTTGCCAGTTCCGTCATCCACCCGCCTTTCTCTCCCCAATCGCCTTCCCTCTTCATCCCCGCCTTCCCCCGCACCCAACCCTACACTTTTCCAATCCGCGCGTCCACTCGCGACGTGCCTCATCTCAGCACATGCACATTGTTCTCGCTGCCTCGTCCTCCTTTTGCCTTAAAGCCCTCGCCAGCCGTGAGATTGTTAGTTCCAGAGAAGAGCAACGAGTGGGTTGAAGCGATCACTGTTAGTTGGGATTGTCAGCGGGGAACCTGTGAAAAGGAGCCTGCAGGCTGGCAGGACCGGGTTGAAGCAATAGCTTTTAGGAGCTCGAAAGTAGGCCTGCAGGTAGTCAGCAGGTCGTTTGTTTCGCGGCTTTCCTCCTGTGGACTGTTACGATCATCGTTCCGTCTTGATGCTTTCGAGCTGGGTGTCGCGTTGCTGGAGTTGGGTGGCACGGAGTTCAACAGGCATACGAAAGCTTTTGAGGCGCCTAAAAAATGCAACACACGTACGAGACCACCGCGACCCGATGACCCGACGACCTGACGACCTGACGACCTGACGAGCATCTATCCACGCTGCTTTTTTCGTGCCTGGCAGTGCAACCCATGTACGAGATTATGAGGGCCTTTAATCTCGACCCGGAGCAGAACTGGAGTGAAGGCGCGCCGTGCTCCGACGACGGCACGGGCAGCGGCTTTAAGGGCGTGATCTGCGACCCCAACGGCAACCCTCGTGCCATGTAAGCAACGCCGACGCCCACTCGCCCGTCCGCCACGTGGACGTCTCTCACTGCCACGTCAATAGCCACGCTTGCCACGTCCGTCATGATCTTTGCCACGTCAGGCGCAACTGCTCGTCGCGTCGATCCCATCATTGCGTTTAGGTGAGCGACTTGTTTCTCACGCCACGCCACCCCCTTCCGTTGCGCCCCA
Source organism: Closterium sp. Naga37s-1 (assembly GCA_947471745.1). NCBI lineage: Eukaryota > Viridiplantae > Streptophyta > Zygnematophyceae > Desmidiales > Closteriaceae > Closterium > Closterium sp. Naga37s-1. Next base: position 162,587 of record CANJKZ010000599.1, read on the forward strand.
CATCCCGCCATTCCCGGTCCCCCCCGCATCCCGCCATTCATGCCGTCGCGTGTGTGTCTCTGTCGCTGCCGCCTGCGCGTCACAATTCCGCCGACCCTCCGCGGAACCTCCGCGTTGGAGTGTTGCGCTCGAATCTCCCCCGCAGGATCTTCCCTATCCGATACTTCGAGTACTGCTCTCTCTTCCCCTTGCATCGTCCTTGTGTTCCCTGGCACTCTCATTGCTTCTCTTTCCGCTCCCCTTCCGCCCCTTCCTCGGCCTCCCGCTCGTTTTCTACATCTTCTTTCTCATTTCCCTTCCTATTCCCCCTTCCCTCTCCCTCCCTCTTCCCGCCACTTCTTTCCCTTTCTCTCCAAGCTCTATTCCTTCTCCTGTCTCATCCTTCACGCCCGTCTGCTCCGTGTCTCCCGTTTCTGCTCAAACTTGATCTCTCTCTCCCTCGTGTCCGCACCCCACCTTGTGTACGCATCCCGCAGTCTCTATTGTCCCCCACCCCATGCGCCATCCCCGCCCAATGTGCCACCCCCCCACCCCATGCGCCATCCCCGCCCAATGTGCCATCCCCCCACCCCATAAGCCATCCTCCCCCCCCTCTGCGCCATCCCGCGCCCCATGCGCCCCTCCCCACGCCATGCGTCCGCCCCCAACCCATGCTTCCTCCCCCACCCCGGGCGCCACCCCCCACCCCATGCGCCATCCCCACACCGCCCGCTGCGCCATCCCCCACCCCGTGCGCCATGTGCGCCATCCCGCACCCCGTGCGCCATCCCCCACCCCGTGCTCCCTCTATGCGCCTTTCCCACCCCATGCGCCTTCCTCCGCCCCATGCTCCCTCCCCCACCCCATGCGCCATCGTCCCTCTAGCACTCATTCCCCATGTCCCGTCCCTTCACCTATCGGCCCCTCCTCTCTTGTCCTCATCCTCCTCCCCCCCTCTCCCCTCATCCCCATCGCCCTCCCCTTCCCCTCATCCCCATCGCCCCCGGCCTCCCCCCATCCCCATCGCCCCCTACCAGGATACCCACGCTCGGCAACTCCCTGGTGGGCCTCAGATCCCTCCCCACCGCCTTCGCCCGTCTCACCACACTCACCAGATTGTACGCCTCAGATTCCTGCTCTGCTTTACAGTCCTCATGTCACATAATCCTCGTGTCAAACTGTTCTAGTGTCAAACGGTCCTCGTTCCTACTGGAACCCAGGTGTAAACGTGCCTCTCCTCCATCTCTTGCTGCTGTCAACCGTGCTTCTATGTCATCCTACCCACTGGCACCTTATTCTCCCCTCGTCCTATATTGGTTCCCCACTCTCCTGCTTGCTTCTCAGCCTCTTACCAGATTGCCACCTTTCTCCGCCCGCACCCCCCTCCTTCCCATCACTCTTCATCCTCCCTCCCCTCTCCCATTTCGCCCTCCCCCCCCTCTTCCCTTCCCCCCCCCCCCCCCCCCCCTCCCCCTTGAACTCTCCTCCCACTCTCCTCCCCCCTTTCCCTGCCCCCTCCTCCTTCCCCCCTTCCCTCTTCCCCCTCCTCGCCTCCCTTCCCCCTGCATGATCCATCCTGGTGTGATGGCACGGTGCTGCACCCACCAGGGTGCTCATCATGGGCCTTATTAACACCAGACTAGACGACTTCGCCAGACCCCTCTCCTCACTTATCTAATTGCCGCCTTCCTTTGCCTTCCCCCCCTCCTTCCCCCTCGTCCTTCCCCCCTTCCTTCCCCCTTCCCCCCTCCATCGTGGTGGTGGCACGTGGTGCTGCACCACCAGAGTGCTCGTCATGGGACTCATTAACACAAGACTAGACGACTTCGCCAGACCCCTCTCCTGTTTGCCTAACCTAAGACATTTGTGAGTCACGCCTCCCCTGCCTTGCTTAACGTGACTTTCTCTCGTGCCTTTTTCTGTCAGATTCGCCCTTCCCTGTCATCTGTTTGTTGTGTGGTCATCTGTTTGTTGTGTGGTCATCTGTTTGTTGTGTGGTCATCTGTTTGTTGTGTGGTCATCTGTTTGTTGTGTGGTCATCTGTCTGTTGTGTGGTCATCTGTTTGTTGTGTGGTCATCTGTTTGTTGTGTGGTCATTTTCTTCTGACCCATCGCATTGCCTTGTTGACCTCACGCACCACCATCCATCATCATCATGTCTTAATACCATGCTCATCATGCCTTTCCACCATCATCATGCCTTTCCACCGTCACCCCTCCCCTGTCTGCAGAGTGTTGGATGGGAACTCCTTCTATGGACCCGTCCCACCTTACCTCATTAACTCACCCACTCTAACTGACCTGTAAGTGCCTTTCCTCCGTCTGCCTTGCTTCCTGCCCCTCCTCTTCACCCCGTCCCCCTTTTTGTCTCACTTTAACCACGCACGCCCCCTCCCTCTTTTCTCGAGCCAATCCCCATTCGTCTGCCTGCATTCCAAGCATGCTGAGGGCCTCTGTGTATCAGAGACTGGAGAACCCCTTTTCCTGCCTTGGCAACCACCAAACTCTCCTCTGCTTCTTGCTTCCCTCACCTCCCCCTTTAACATGTTGGTCCCACACCTCCCTCCCCTCTTCAATCCCTTCCCCTTTCCTCACTGCATCCTTATCCTCTTCTACCCACCCCAACCCCCCTCCACCCTCCCTCTCCCCTTCCCTTGCCTCCTCCCCCTCCCTCCCTCTCCCCTTCCTTTCCTTCCGCTCCTTTCCCACCCACCCAGGTCGTTACAAGGCAACAAGCTAACGGGCACAATAAAGGCCGTGGGACCCAAGCTCACAGCGCTCTTCGTCTCCATCAACTTCCTCACCGGCTCACTCTTGCCCGCCTCCCGCATGCAACACCAGGCTTTTGAGTTGACTGAAAGAAACCCAATCCCCCCCCTTCCCCTCTCTGCCCTCCACTTCCCTCCAACAACCCCCTTCCCCCTCCAGCTCATTACAGGGCAACAAGCTAACAGGCACAATAAGGAAAATCGGACCCAAGCTCACAGCGCTCTTCCTCTCCGTCAACTTCCTCACCGGCCCCCTCCCACCCACCACCCGCCGCCTGCGCGTCTGCAACGCCGCCATGAACTGCCTCTCGCGCACCTCCGGCTGTAACGGGGTAACCGGGTTTCCGCGCCGCCAGCGCACCATCGGATGCCGGCGGAACCCCTGTGCCAAGCGGAAGTTGCTCAACTCGTTCCAGTGCAAGTGGGCCAAGTCGTGTATTCCTCAGTATGGAGATTGGCCGCCGTGGGAGGTTGATGCGCTGTCGAACCCGCCTGATAAGGGTTGGAAGTGCAACTCTTGCCCCACGGGAACTTACGCGATGAGAAGAAGATGCAGTGAGTGTGTGAGCACTGGCATGAGCTGTTAAAAGCTGCTTGGTCTCTCAGTCCCGTGGTCTCTCCTCGCTCCGTCCCCCACCGTCTCCTCTCCTCTCCCCCTCTCCTCCCCTCTCCAGCTCTCCTCCCCTTTCCCACTCTCCTTCTCTCTCCCCCTCTCCTCCCACTCCTCTCCTCTCCCCTTCTTTCCCCCTCGCCGGCCTTCACTTGCTATAATTTCTGGCTGTAATCTGCAGTTCGTACCTTTCCATGTTTTCTCATTCTCTTGCTGATGTCTTCTCTACATGTGGCTGCTCTGATTCTGTGGGTCTGTGTGTGTGGCCTTATTGGGTTGCAGTTCCGTGCTCCAAACCATTTATGAAAACATTCTGTAAAAAACGACATGGTAGGTTTAAATGCCCAAAGTAGGCTGTAGCTTTGCCTGATGGAGTAGATGTAGCTTGTTAGGCGTTTTGGCCTTTCACGAAATAGGGCAGTGTTTTTCTATATGGTATATCAAGGCTCAAAGAAGATCGCGCAGAGTGTACAGAGCACGGGTATCTTGTATAGAAGCATCCTTTCATGCCACACCACTCTTTCTTTCATGCCAGTGGCACTCAAGGCGGGCGTGCGGGCTAGCGGGCTTGCGAACGCACGCCCTTCATAATACTGGAGGTGAATATCCAGACTCCTAGCAGTAAATTCGGAAGATCAGGACATCTATAATATCTTTGTGTGCATCTAAACCATAGTACCACTGTAGTTTTCTCTCGAGCAAGTTCTATATTTTTCCTGCACGTATGTGAGGCATTCTTTATCGCGTTTTCAAAAATCGCCCACCCACCAACTCTCGTGGCTTCAGATCACAGATTCATAGGCGCCTCTTATAATCGCCCTCCTCCCTGAACCCGACGCACTGACCTATCCCGCTGACGCGCTGCCGCATTACTGCCTAGCACTGTCGCTCGCACAGTCGCACCGCTGCCACCGCGCGACGGATCCAATGTCGCAGCTCACCTCAGCAGCAGCGCTAGTCGCCCGCCCGCTTCCTCCTTCCCCCACCGTTCTTCCCCCTCCAGCCTTCGCGCAGCGCCCATCCGTCCCTCTTTCACGGCGTAAGCATATAACCCTCAAGCACGCGCCTCTCAAACCGCACGCACCGCTCGTGCTAAGAGCTTCCGCAAACTCCTCGCAGCGCGAGCCGCCAGAGGGCAGCGACTCGCGGCCGCCGCCCCCGCCGCCGCCAATGAAAGTGATGAGCCGCTCCGCGAAGAACGTCCGGCGCATGATGTCCGCCGCGTCCCCGCCCGCCCTCGGGCAGTTCCGCCCGCCCCCGCTGCCCAGTGAGCTCCGCCTCCGCCCTCCCCTTCCGCCCTCCCCCCCTTCACCCAACCTTTCCCCTCTTATTTCATCCCCGGTCCGCCCGTGTAACCGCATCTCCGCGCATTCCCACTCCCCGCCCGCCCCTGAGGGTCAGGCGCGCCAAATGCGTCTGTTGCGCCTTCCCCCCGCGGTCGCTCTTTCCGCACCCCCTTTCCCCCCCCCTTTCCGCAGTCCCAGGCGCGCCAATGTTCCCCATGGCGGGAGCCGGGGGAGGGGATTCGGGGGAAGCGGAGGAGGGGAGGCGGAAGGAGAGGGAGAGGAGGGAGGAGCTGATAGCGGCGGTGAGAGAGGGGCGAGGCTCCTGGCAGGAGGTCGCTGCTGCTATCAGGTGAAATTGCTGATGCCATCAGGTGAAATTGCTGATGCCTTCAGGTGAAATTGCTGATGCCTTCAGGTGAAATGTCAGATTGGTGCGGCTGTCTGGTGAAGCTGCTATTGCCTTCGGGTGAAATATCAGGTGCCTTCAGGTTTGACTGTTGTTGCCATCAGTTGAAGTTGGTATTGCCTTCAGGTGAATCTGCTGATGCTTTGACGAGGCTAAGCATTAGTGCCGCACCAAAATTGTAATCTTTGCCAACTTTCTGAATCTGAAACCTTTCCCCTCCCTCCCTCCCTCCCTCCCTCCCTCCCTCCCTCCCTCCCTCCCTCCCTCCCTCGCTCCCTCGCTCCCCCTATACCATGTCCCCAACCTCCTTGGCACATGAAGGGTGGCTTGTTTGCATTCACCACTTCCTACTTCCTTCCCCACCCTTCAGAAATAAGCCCTTCTTTTCTCTCATCCCTCCCTTATCCTCCAGTTCCCTCCCATTCCCCCCCTTCCTCCCCCTTCTCTCCCCCTCCCTCTGTGCAGGCAGGCAGCTGCAGCAGGCGGGAATGACAGCAGAGGAGGTGGCGGATGTGCCAATGCTGGTCCATGCTGTGAGGCGCCTCAACAACAGGCCCTGCTCTCCTTTCATCCCTCCAGTTACCTTGCTTTCACTTCCTCCCCCTCCCTCCCCACAGGCAGCTGCAGCAGGCAGGAATGACGGCAGAGGAAGTGGCAGATGTGGCAATGCTGGCGCATGGCCGAGTGACCGTGCTTGTCGTCGCTGCTCAGGTGCTCTCCCTCCCTTCCCCGTGTGCCATAGCCTATGCCCCCTTTCCTATGCTATGCCCCCTTTCCTATGCTATGCCCCCTTTCCTATGCTATGCCCCCTTTCCTATGCTATGCCCCCTTTCCTATGCTATGCCCCCTTTCCTATGCTATGCCCCCTTTCCTATGCTATGCCCCCTTTCCTATGCTATGCCCCCTTTCCTATGCTATGCCCCCTTTCCTATGCCATAGCCCATGTGCCATAGCCCATGTGCCATAGCCCATGTGCCATAGCCCATGTGCCATAGCCCATGTGCCATAGCCCATGTGCCATAGCCCATGTGCCATAGCCCATGTGCCATAGCCCATGTGCCATAGCCCATGTGCCATAGCCCATGTGCCATAGCCCATGTGCCATAGCCCATGTGCCATAGCCCATGTGCCATAGCCCATGTGCCATAGCCCATGTGCCATAGCCCATGTGCCATAGCCCATGTCCCATAGCCCATGTCCCATAGCCCATGTCCCATAGCCCATGTCCCATAGCCCATGTCCCATAGCCCATGTCCCATAGCCATCATAGCCATGTCCCATAGCCCATGTCCCATAGCCCATGTCCCATAGCCCATGTCCCATAGCCCATGTCCCATAGCCCATGTCCCATAGCCCATGTCCCATAGCCCATGTCCCATAGCCCATGTCCCATAGCCCATGTCCCATAGCCCATGTCCCATAGCCCATGTCCCATAGCCCATGTCCCATAGCCCATGTCCCATAGCCCATGTCCCATAGCCCATGTCCCATAGCCCATGTCCCATAGCCCATGTCCCATAGCCCATGTCCCATAGCCCATGGTCCCATAGCCCATGTCCCATAGCCCATGTCCCATAGCCCATGTCCCATAGCCCATGTCCCATAGCCCATGTCCCATAGCCCATGTCCCATAGCCCATGTCCCATAGCCCATGTCCCATAGCCCATGTCCCATAGCCCATGTCCCATAGCCCATGTCCCATAGCCCATGTCCCATAGCCCATGTCCCATAGCCCATGTCCCATAGCCATGTCCCATAGCCCATGTCCCATAGCCCATGTCCCATAGCCCATGTCCCATAGCCCATGTCCCATAGCCCATGTCCCATAGCCCATGTCCCATAGCCCATGTCCCATAGCCCATGTCCCATAGCCCATGTCCCATAGCCCATGTCCCATAGCCCATGTCCCATAGCCCATGTCCCATAGCCCATGTCCCATAGCCCATGTCCCATAGCCCATGTCCCATAGCCCATGTCCCATAGCCCATGTCCCATAGCCCATGTCCCATAGCCCATGTCCCATAGCCCATGTCCCATAGCCCATGTCCCATAGCCCATGTCCCATAGCCCATGTCCCCTAGCCCATGTCCCATAGCCCATGTCCATAGCCCATGTCCCATAGCCCATGTCCCATAGCCCATGTCCCATAGCCCATGTTCCCATAGCCCATGTCCCATAGCCCATGTCCCATAGCCCATGTCCCATAGCCCATGTCCATAGCCCATGTCCCATAGCCCATGTCCCATAGCCCATGTCCCATAGCCCATGTCCCATAGCCCATGTCCCATAGCCCATGTCCCATAGCCCATGTCCCATAGCCCATGTCCCATAGCCCATGTCCCATAGCCCATGTCCCATAGCCCATGTCCCATAGCCCATGTCCCATAGCCCATGTCCCATAGCCCATGTCCCATAGCCCATGTCCCATAGCCCATGTCCCATAGCCCATGTCCCATAGCCCATGTCCCATAGCCCATGTCCCATAGCCCATGTCCCATAGCCCATGTCCCATAGCCCATGTCCCATAGCCCATGTCCCATAGCCCATGTCCCATAGCCCATGTCCCATAGCCCATGTCCCATAGCCCATGTCCCATAGCCCATGTCCCATAGCCCATGTCCCATAGCCCATGTCCCATAGCCCATGTCCCATAGCCCATGTCCCATAGCCCATGTCCCATAGCCCATGTCCCATAGCCCATGTCCCATAGCCCATGTCCCATAGCCCATGTCCCATAGCCCATGTCCCATAGCCCATGTCCCATAGCCCATGTCCCATAGCCCATGTCCCATAGCCCATGTCCCATAGCCCATGTCCCATAGCCCATGTCCCATAGCCCATGTCCCATAGCCCATGTCCCATAGCCCATGTCCCATAGCCCATGTCCCATAGCCCATGTCCCATAGCCCATGTCCCATAGCCCATGTCCCATAGCCCATGTCCCATAGCCCATGTCCCATAGCCCATGTCCCATAGCCCATGTCCCATAGCCCATGTCCCATAGCCCATGTCCCATAGCCCATGTCCCATAGCCCATGTCCCATAGCCCATGTCCCATAGCCCATGTCCCATAGCCCATGTCCCATAGCCCATGTCCCATAGCCCATGTCCCATAGCCCATGTCCCATAGCCCATGTCCCATAGCCCATGTCCCATAGCCCATGTCCCATAGCCCATGTCCCATAGCCCATGTCCCATAGCCCATGTCCCATAGCCCATGTCCCATAGCCCATGTCCCATAGCCCATGTCCCATAGCCCATGTCCCATAGCCCATGTCCCATAGCCCATGTCCCATAGCCCATGTCCCATAGCCCATGTCCCATAGCCCATGTCCCATAGCCCATGTCCCATAGCCCATGTCCCATAGCCCATGTCCCATAGCCCATGTCCCATAGCCCATGTCCCATAGCCCATGTCCCATAGCCCATGTCCCATAGCCCATGTCCCATAGCCCATGTCCCATAGCCCATGTCCCATAGCCCATGTCCCATAGCCCATGTCCCATAGCCCATGTCCCATAGCCCATGTCCCATAGCCCATGTCCCATAGCCCATGTCCCATAGCCCATGTCCCATAGCCCATGTCCCATAGCCCATGTCCCATAGCCCATGTCCCATAGCCCATGTCCCATAGCCCATGTCCCATAGCCCCCATAGCCCATGTCCCATAGCCCATGTCCCATAGCCCATGTCCCATAGCCCATGTCCCATAGCCCATGTCCCATAGCCCATGTCCCATAGCCCATGTCCCATAGCCCATGTCCCATAGCCCATGTCCCATAGCCCATGTCCCATAGCCCATGTCCCATAGCCCATGTCCCATAGCCCATGTCCCATAGCCCATGTCCCATAGCCCATGTCCCATAGCCCATGTCCCATAGCCCATGTCCCATAGCCCATGTCCCATAGCCCATGTCCCATAGCCCATGTCCCATAGCCCATGTCCCATAGCCCATGTCCCATAGCCCATGTCCCATAGCCCATGTCCCATAGCCCCCATAGCCCATGTCCCATAGCCCATGTCCCATAGCCCATGTCCCATAGCCCATGTCCCATAGCCCATGTCCCATAGCCCATGTCCCATAGCCCATGTCCCATAGCCCATGTCCCATAGCCCATGTCCCATAGCCCATGTCCCATAGCCCATGTCCCATAGCCCATGTCCCATAGCCCATGTCCCATAGCCCATGTCCCATAGCCCATGTCCCATAGCCCATGTCCCATAGCCCATGTCCCATAGCCCATGTCCCATAGCCCATGTCCCATAGCCCATGTCCCATAGCCCATGTCCCATAGCCCATGTCCCATAGCCCATGTCCCATAGCCCATGTCCCATAGCCCATGTCCCATAGCCCATGTCCCATAGCCCATGTCCCATAGCCCATGTCCCATAGCCCATGTCCCATAGCCCATGTCCCATAGCCCATGTCCCATAGCCCATGTCCCATAGCCCATGTCCCATAGCCCATGTCCCATAGCCCATGTCCCATAGCCCATGTCCCATAGCCCATGTCCCATAGCCCATGTCCCATAGCCCATGTCCCATAGCCCATGTCCCATAGCCATTGTCCCATAGCCCATGTCCCATAGCCCATGTCCCATAGCCCAGGTCCCATAGCCCATGTCCCATAGCCCATGTCCCATAGCCCATGTCCCATAGCCCATTGTCCCATAGCCCATGTCCCATAGCCCATGTCCCATAGCCCATGTCCCATAGCCCATGTCCCATAGCCCTGTCCCATAGCCCATGTCCATAGCCCATGTCCCATAGCCCATGTCCCATAGCCCATGTCCCATAGCCCATGTCCCATAGCCCATGGTCCCATAGCCCATTGTCCCATAGCCCATGTCCCATAGCCCATGTCCCATAGCCCATGTCCCATAGCCCATGTCCCATAGCCCATGTCCCATAGCCATGTCCCATAAGCCCATGTCCCATAGCCCATGTCCCATAGCCCATTGTCCCATAGCCCATGTCCCATAGCCCATGTCCCATAGCCCATGTCCATAGCCCATGTCCCATAGCCCATGTCCCATAAGCCCATGTCCCATAGCCCATGTCCCATAGCCCATGTCCCATAGCCCTAGGTCCCATAGCCCATGTCCCATAGCCCATGTCCCATAGCCCATGTCCCATAGCCCATGTCCCATAGCCCATGTCCCATAGCCCATGTCCCATAGCCCATGTCCCATAGCCCATGTCCATAGCCCATGTCCCATAGCCCATGTCCCATAGCCCATGTCCCATAGCCCATGTCCCATAGCCCATGTCCCATAGCCCATGTCCCATAGCCCATGTCCCATAGCCCATGTCCCATAGCCCATGTCCCATAGCCCATGTCCCATAGCCCATGTCCCATAGCCCATGTCCCATAGCCCATGTCCCATAGCCCATGTCCCATAGCCCATGTCCCATAGCCCATGTCCCATAGCCCATGTCCCATAGCCCATGTCCCATAGCCCATGTCCCATAGCCCATGTCCCATAGCCCATGTCCCATAGCCCATGTCCCATAGCCCATGTCCCATAGCCCATGTCCCATAGCCCATGTCCCATAGCCCATGTCCCATAGCCCATGTCCCATAGCCCATGTCCCATAGCCCATGTCCCATAGCCCATGTCCCATAGCCCATGTCCCATAGCCCATGTCCCATAGCCCATGTCCCATAGCCCATGTCCCATAGCCCATGTCCCATAGCCCATGTCCCATAGCCCATGTCCCATAGCCCATGTCCCATAGCCCATGTCCCATAGCCCATGTCCCATAGCCCATGTCCCATAGCCCATGTCCCATAGCCCATGTCCCATAGCCCATGTCCCATAGCCCATGTCCCATAGCCCATGTCCCATAGCCCATGTCCCATAGCCCATGTCCCATAGCCCATGTCCCATAGCCCATGTCCCATAGCCCATGTCCCATAGCCCATGTCCCATAGCCCATGTCCCATAGCCCATGTCCCATAGCCCATGTCCCATAGCCCATGTCCCATAGCCCATGTCCCATAGCCCATGTCCCATAGCCCATGTCCCATAGCCCATGTCCCATAGCCCATGTCCCATAGCCCATGTCCCATAGCCCATGTCCCATAGCCCATGTCCCATAGCCCATGTCCCATAGCCCATGTCCCATAGCCCATGTCCCATAGCCCATGTCCCATAGCCCATGTCCCATAGCCCATGTCCCATAGCCCATGTCCCATAGCCCATGTCCCATAGCCCATGTCCCATAGCCCATGTCCCATAGCCCATGTCCCATAGCCCATGTCCCATAGCCCATGTCCCATAGCCCATGTCCCATAGCCCATGTCCCATAGCCCATGTCCCATAGCCCATGTCCCATAGCCCATGTCCCATAGCCCATGTCCCATAGCCCATGTCCCATAGCCCATGTCCCATAGCCCATGTCCCATATAGCCCATGTCCCATAGCCCATGTCCCATAGCCCATGTCCCATAGCCCATGTCCCATAGCCCATGTCCCATAGCCCATGTCCCATAGCCCATGTCCCATAGCCCATGTCCCATAGCCCATGTCCCATAGCCCATGTCCCATAGCCCATGTCCCATAGCCCATGTCCCATAGCCCATGTCCCATAGCCCATGTCCCATAGCCCATGTCCCATAGCCCATGTCCCATAGCCCATGTCCCATAGCCCATGTCCCATAGCCCATGTCCCATAGCCCATGTCCCATAGCCCATGTCCCATAGCCCATGTCCCATAGCCCATGTCCCATAGCCCATGTCCCATAGCCCATGTCCCATAGCCCATGTCCCATAGCCCATGTCCCATAGCCCATGTCCCATAGCCCATGTCCCATAGCCCATGTCCCATAGCCCATGTCCCATAGCCCATGTCCCATAGCCCATGTCCCATAGCCCATGTCCCATAGCCCATGTCCCATAGCCCATGTCCCATAGCCCATGTCCCATAGCCCATGTCCCATAGCCCATGTCCCATAGCCCATGTCCCCTAGCCCATGTCCCATAGCCCATGTCCCATAGCCCATGTCCCATAGCCCATGTCCCATAGCCCATGTCCCATAGCCCATGTCCCATAGCCCATGTCCCATAGCCCATGTCCCATAGCCCATGTCCCATAGCCCATGTCCCATAGCCCATGTCCCATAGCCCATGTCCCATAGCCCATGTCCCATAGCCCATGTCCCATAGCCCATGTTTCCCATCCCATAGCCCATGTCCCATAGCCCATGTCCATAGCCCATGTCCAATAGCCCATGTCCATAGCCCATGTCCCATAGCCCATGTCCCATAGCCCATGTCCCATAGCCATGTCCCATAGCCCATGTCCCATAGCCCATGTCCCATAGCCCATGTCCCATAGCCCATGTCCCATAGCCCCATGTCCCATAGCCCATGTCCCATAGCCCATGTCCCATAGCCCATGTCCCATTAGCCCATGTCCCATAGCCCATGTCCCATAGCCCATGTCCCATAGCCCATGTCCCATAGCCCATGTCCCATAGGCCCATGTCCCATAGCCCATGTCCCATAGCCCATGTCCCATAGCCCATGTCCCATAGCCCATGTCCCATAGCCCATGTCCCATAGCCCATGTCCCATAGCCCATGTCCCATAGCCCATGTCCCATAGCCCATGTCCCATAGCCCATGTCCCATAGCCATGTCCCATAGCCCATGTCCCATAGCCCATGTCCCCATAGCCCATGTCCCATAGCCCATGTCCCATAGCCCATGTCCCATAGCCCATGTCCATAGCCCATTCCCATAGCCCATGTCCCATAGCCCCATGTCCCATAGCCCATGTCCCATAGCCCATGTTCCCATAGCCCATGTCCCATAGCCCATGTCCCATAGCCCATGTCCCATAGCCCATGTCCCATAGCCCATGTCCCCTAGCCCATGTCCCATAGCCATGTCCCATAGCCCATGTCCCATAGGCCCATGTCCCATAGCCCATGTCCCATAGCCCATGTCCCATAGCCCATGTCCCATAGCCCATGTCCCATAGCCCATGTCCCATAGCCCATGTCCCATAGCCCATGTCCCATAGCCCATTGTCCCATAGCCCATGTCCCATAGCCCATGTCCCATAGCCCATGTCCCATAGCCCATGTCATAAGCCCATGTCCCATAGCCCATGTCCCATAGCCCATGTCCCATAGCCCATGTCCCATAGCCCATGTCCCATAGCCCATGTCCCATAGCCCATGTCCCATAGCCCATGTCCCATAGCCCATGTCCCATAGCCCATGTCCCATAGCCCATGTCCCATAGCCCATGTCCCATAGCCCATGTCCCATAGCCCATGTCCCATAGCCCATGTCCATGTCCCATAGCCCATGTCCCATAGCCCATGTCCCATAGCCCATGTCCCATAGCCCATGTCCCATAGCCCATGTCCCATAGCCCATGTCCCCCATGTCCCATAGCCCATGTCCCATAGCCCATGTCCCATAGCCCATGTCCCATAGCCCATGTCCCATAGCCCATGTCCCATAGCCCATGTCCCATAGCCCATGTCCCATAGCCCATGTCCCATAGCCCATGTCCCATAGCCCATGTCCCATAGCCCATGTCCCATAGCCCATGTCCCATAGCCCATGTCCCATAGCCCATGTCCCATAGCCCATGTCCCATAGCCCATGTCCCATAGCCCATGTCCCATAGCCCATGTCCCATAGCCCATGTCCCATAGCCCATGTCCCATAGCCCATGTCCCATAGCCCATGTCCCATAGCCCATGTCCCATAGCCCATGTCCCATAGCCCATGTCCCATAGCCCATGTCCCATAGCCCATGTCCCATAGCCCATGTCCCATAGCCCATGTCCCATAGCCCATGTCCCATAGCCCATGTCCCATAGCCCATGTCCCATAGCCCATGTCCCATAGCCCATGTCCCATAGCCCATGTCCCATAGCCCATGTCCCATAGCCCATGTCCCATAGCCCATGTCCCATAGCCCATGTCCCATAGCCCATGTCCCATAGCCCATGTCCCATAGCCCATGTCCCATAGCCCATGTCCCATAGCCCATGTCCCATAGCCCATGTCCCATAGCCCATGTCCCATAGCCCATGTCCCATAGCCCATGTCCCATAGCCCATGTCCCATAGCCCATGTCCCATAGCCCATGTCCCATAGCCCATGTCCCATAGCCCATGTCCCATAGCCCATGTCCCATAGCCCATGTCCCCCATATAGCCCATGTCCCATAGCCCATGTCCCATAGCCCATGTCCCATAGCCCATGTCCCATAGCCCATGTCCCATAGCCCATGTCCCATAGCCCATGTCCCCCATAGCCCATGTCCCATAGCCCATGTCCCATAGCCCATGTCCCATAGCCCATGTCCCATAGCCCATGTCCCATAGCCCATGTCCCATAGCCCATGTCCCATAGCCCATGTCCCATAGCCCATGTCCCATAGCCCATGTCCCATAGCCCATGTCCCATAGCCCATGTCCCATAGCCCATGTCCCATAGCCCATGTCCCATAGCCCATGTCCCATAGCCCATGTCCCATAGCCCATGTCCCATAGCCCATGTCCCATAGCCCATGTCCCATAGCCCATGTCCCATAGCCCATGTCCCATAGCCCATGTCCCATAGCCCATGTCCCATAGCCCATGTCCCATAGCCCATGTCCCATAGCCCATGTCCCATAGCCCATGTCCCATAGCCCATGTCCCATAGCCCATGTCCCATAGCCCATGTCCCATAGCCCATGTCCCATAGCCCATGTCCCATAGCCCATGTCCCATAGCCCATGTCCCATAGCCCATGTCCCATAGCCCATGTCCCATAGCCCATGTCCCATAGCCCATGTCCCATAGCCCATGTCCCATAGCCCATGTCCCATAGCCCATGTCCCATAGCCCATGTCCCATAGCCCATGTCCCATAGCCCATGTCCCATAGCCCATGTCCCATAGCCCATGTCCCATAGCCCATGTCCCATAGCCCATGTCCCATAGCCCATGTCCCATAGCCCATGTCCCATAGCCCATGTCCCATAGCCCATGTCCCATAGCCCATGTCCCATAGCCCATGTCCCATAGCCCATGTCCCATAGCCCATGTCCCATAGCCCATGTCCCATAGCCCATGTCCCATAGCCCATGTCCCATAGCCCATGTCCCATAGCCCATGTCCCATAGCCCATGTCCCATAGCCCATGTCCCATAGCCCATGTCCCATAGCCCATGTCCCATAGCCCATGTCCCATAGCCCATGTCCCATAGCCCATGTCCCATAGCCCATGTCCCATAGCCCATGTCCCATAGCCCATGTCCCATAGCCCATGTCCCATAGCCCATGTCCCATAGCCCATGTCCCATAGCCCATGTCCCATAGCCCATGTCCCATAGCCCATGTCCCATAGCCCATGTCCCATAGCCCATGTCCCATAGCCCATGTCCCATAGCCCATGTCCCATAGCCCATGTCCCATAGCCCATGTCCCATAGCCCATGTCCCATAGCCCATGTCCCATAGCCCATGTCCCATAGCCCATGTCCCATAGCCCATGTCCCATAGCCCATGTCCCATAGCCCATGTCCCATAGCCCATGTCCCATAGCCCATGTCCCATAGCCCATGTCCCATAGCCCATGTCCCATAGCCCATGTCCCATAGCCCATGTCCCATAGCCCATGTCCCATAGCCCATGTCCCATAGCCCATGTCCCATAGCCCATGTCCCATAGCCCATGTCCCATAGCCCATGTCCCATAGCCCATGTCCCATAGCCCATGTCCCATAGCCCATGTCCCATAGCCCATGTCCCATAGCCCATGTCCCATAGCCCATGTCCCATAGCCCATGTCCCATAGCCCATGTCCCATAGCCCATGTCCCATAGCCCATGTCCCATAGCCCATGTCCCATAGCCCATGTCCCATAGCCCATGTCCCATAGCCCATGTCCCATAGCCCATGTCCCATAGCCCATGTCCCATAGCCCATGTCCCATAGCCCATGTCCCATAGCCCATGTCCCATAGCCCATGTCCCATAGCCCATGTCCCATAGCCCATGTCCCATAGCCCATGTCCCATAGCCCATGTCCCATAGCCCATGTCCCATAGCCCATGTCCCATAGCCCATGTCCCATAGCCCATGTCCCATAGCCCATGTCCCATAGCCCATGTCCCATAGCCCATGTCCCATAGCCCATGTCCCATAGCCCATGTCCCATAGCCCATGTCCCATAGCCCATGTCCCATAGCCCATGTCCCATAGCCCATGTCCCATAGCCCATGTCCCATAGCCCATGTCCCATAGCCCATGTCCCATAGCCCATGTCCCATAGCCCATGTCCCATAGCCCATGTCCCATAGCCCATGTCCCATAGCCCATGTCCCATAGCCCATGTCCCATAGCCCATGTCCCATAGCCCATGTCCCATAGCCCATGTCCCATAGCCCATGTCCCATAGCCCATGTCCCATAGCCCATGTCCCATAGCCCATGTCCCATAGCCCATGTCCCATAGCCCATGTCCCATAGCCCATGTCCCATAGCCCATGTCCCATAGCCCATGTCCCATAGCCCATGTCCCATAGCCCATGTCCCATAGCCCATGTCCCATAGCCCATGTCCCATAGCCCATGTCCCATAGCCCATGTCCCATAGCCCATGTCCCATAGCCCATGTCCCATAGCCCATGTCCCATAGCCCATGTCCCATAGCCCATGTCCCATAGCCCATGTCCCATAGCCCATGTCCCATAGCCCATGTCCCATAGCCCATGTCCCATAGCCCATGTCCCATAGCCCATGTCCCATAGCCCATGTCCCATAGCCCATGTCCCATAGCCCATGTCCCATAGCCCATGTCCCATAGCCCATGTCCCATAGCCCATGTCCCATAGCCCATGTCCCATAGCCCATGTCCCATAGCCCATGTCCCATAGCCCATGTCCCATAGCCCATGTCCCATAGCCCATGTCCCATAGCCCATGTCCCATAGCCCATGTCCCATAGCCCATGTCCCATAGCCCATGTCCCATAGCCCATGTCCCATAGCCCATGTCCCATAGCCCATGTCCCATAGCCCATGTCCCATAGCCCATGTCCCATAGCCCATGTCCCATAGCCCATGTCCCATAGCCCATGTCCCATAGCCCATGTCCCATAGCCCATGTCCCATAGCCCATGTCCCATAGCCCATGTCCCATAGCCCATGTCCCATAGCCCATGTCCCATAGCCCATGTCCCATAGCCCATGTCCCATAGCCCATGTCCCATAGCCCATGTCCCATAGCCCATGTCCCATAGCCCATGTCCCATAGCCCATGTCCCATAGCCCATGTCCCATAGCCCATGTCCCATAGCCCATGTCCCATAGCCCATGTCCCATAGCCCATGTCCCATAGCCCATGTCCCATAGCCCATGTCCCATAGCCCATGTCCCATAGCCCATGTCCCATACCCTGTCCCCATAGCCCATGTCCCATAGCCCATGTCCCATAGCCCATGTCCCATAGCCCAGTCCCATAGCCATGTCCCATAGCCCATGTCCCATAGCCCATGTCCCATAGCCCCATGTCCCATAGCCCATGTCCCATAGCCCATGTCCCATAGCCCATGTCCCATAGCCCATGTCCCATAGCCCATGTCCCATAGCCCATGTCCCATAGCCCATGTCCCATAGCCCATGTCCCATAGCCCATGTCCCATAGCCCATGTCCCATAGCCCATAGCCCATGTCCATAGCCCATGTCCATAGCCCATGTCCCATAGCCCATGTCCCATAGCCCATGTCCCATAGCCCATGTCCCATAGCCCATGTCCCATAGCCCATGTCCCATAGCCCATGTCCCATAGCCCATGTCCCATAGCCCATGTCCCATAGCCCATGTCCCATAGCCCATGTCCCATAGCCCATGTCCCATAGCCATGTCCCATAGCCCATGTCCCATAGCCCATGTCCCATAGCCCATGTCCCATAGCCCATGGTCCCATAGCCCATGTCCCATAGCCCATGTCCCATAGCCCATGTCCCATAGCCCATGTCCATAGCCCATGTCCCATAGCCCATGTCCCATAGCCCATGTCCCTAGCCCATGTCCCATAGCCCATGTCCCATAGCCCATGTCCCATAGCCCATGTCCCATAGCCCATGTCCCATAGCCCATGTCCCATAGCCCATGTCCCATAGCCCATGTCCCATAGCCCATGTCCCATAGCCCATGTCCCATAGCCATGTCCCATAGCCCATGTCCCATAGCCCATGTCCCATAGCCATGTCCCATAGCCCATGTCCCATAGCCCATGTCCCATAGCCCATGTCCCATAGCCCATGTCCCATAGCCCATGTCCCATAGCCCATGTCCCATAGCCCATGTCCCATAGCCCATGTCCTTGTTCCTGGTATCCCCTTTCCCTGGCCCCTTCCCATGCCCGGTTCCCCATGCCTTGTCCCATCTCCGATGTTCTTATTCCGCTCTTCCTTGTGCTGCTGCTGCTGCTGGGTGCTGCTGCTGCTGCTGGGTGCTGCTGCTGCTACTGCAGGTGTACCATTCGCTGCTGCCAGGCGCACAGGAGCCGGAGGCGGAGGGAGCCGACGGCGGCTTTGACGTGGTGGGGGCGTTTCAATCAGAGCAGAGTGCGGAGCTGCTGTACGAGCTGCGCACCCTGCCTGCTTCTTCATGCCTCTTCCCGCTTGACCCACCTTCCATCGATTCCTCTCCTCCCTGTGCTGCTACGGCAGGTGTACGAGTCGCTGCTGCCAGGCCCGCAAGAGCCGGAGGGAGAGGGAGCCGACAGCAGCTTTGACATGGCGGGAGCGTTCCAATCAGAGCAGAGTGCGGAGCTGCTCTATGAGCTGCGCACCCTGCCTACGGCCGGCCGACGGGTAGGTGCTGCTGGGTTGGGAGTGGTGGGCATAGCGAAGCTGGTGGGGATGGTGGGTCTGTGGGGGGGAAGGTGGGGTGTGCTGTGGCTGGTGGGGGCTGATGGTGTTTCAGGCAGAGCAGAGTGCGGAGCTGCTGTATGAGCTGCGCACCCTCCCACAGTCGGCCGACGGGTGGGTGTTGGTGGGTTGCTAATGGTTGGGAGTCTCGGGGCTGGGCTGGTGTTGGCGTTCCAGGCAGAGCAGAGTGCAGAGCTGCTGTATGAGCTGCGCACCCTGCCCACAGCCAGCCAACGGGTGCGTGCTGCTGGGGACGCCGGGGCTGAGGGGATGTTGGGGGTGGTGGAGGCTGATGGGGGCTGCTGGGTCTCCTGGGGGTGGTGTGGTTCGTACAGGAGGTGGGGCTTTCTTTCTCCATGTGGCTTCATACCTCATTCTCTCCCTCCCAACACTCCTTCCTCCACCCTTCCCCCTTCCGGTTGCAGCAAGCAGCGGCGTATGTGGCCCAGCAAGGTCTGGATGAAGGTGGGGTGAGGGAGCTGGTGCGCGCAATGAGGGACCATGCGAGGCGATCCAACTCCAGAGAGGTGAGGGCAGAGAGGGTAGGCAGAGAGGGTAGGCAGAGAGGGTAGGCAGAGAGGGTAGGCAGAGAGGGTAGGCAGAGAGGGTAGGCAGAGAGGGTAGGCAGAGAGGGTAGGCAGAGAGGGTAGGCAGAGAGGGTAGGCAGAGAGGGTAGGCAGAGAGGGTAGGCAGAGAGGGTAGGCAGAGAGGGTAGGCAGAGAGGGTAGGCAGAGACATGAGTGAACATGCATCAGTGTACTGTGGCGCAGCAAGGACTGGATGCAGGGCAGGTGAGGGAGCTGGTGCACGCAATGAGGGACCATGCTAGGCGATCCAGCTCAAGAGAGGTGAGGGGAGAGAGGAGAGGGCGGAGAGGTGAGGGCAGAGAGGTGAGGGCAGAGGTGTGTGCACATCTGAAATAAGGGGCTCAGTTGAGTTGAGTTCAAGGGAGCTTTGCTCATTGTCATGTGGTTTCGTGGTGTAGTTGGTTATCACGTCAGTCTAACACACTGAAGGTCTCCGGTTCAAGTCCGGGCGAAGCCACTGTTGAGGTAGCTGTTTTCTTTTTTTATCATCTGCCTGCATTGTACTGGCTCAGCTTTGCTTCAGATCGTTTCCTTCTCACATCAGCATCTTCTTTTCCATGCATCACTTCCGCAACTCATCCCTCATTCTCACCCCACCTTTCCGCCTCTCATCTGCTGCACGGCTTCTCATCAGCACCTGGGGACTGCCTGGCATTGGTGTTCTTCCACTTTGCCAGTGTTCCCCACACTCACCCCTTACTCACCCTTCAGATTCACCTCGTTTCCCCTCCTCTCCTCCGCCACAGGGCTTCTCCTCAGCGCCTGGGGACTGCCTGGCGTTCATGTGCTTCCGAGCAGCAGGGGAGAGCAGTGGGGAGGAGCGGCGGGAGTGGGTGGAGAGGGGCATGGCAGCTGCTGTGAGTAAGAGCGCACGGGCAAGGCTGCAGGAGCTGCAGTAGCAGCAAGGCTTGGCTTGGATGTGCAGAGGTTGGGGTGGTAGCAGGCACGTTCGCTTGTATCGAAAGTGACTTCCGAGCAGCAGGGGGGAGCAGTGGGTTGGAGAGGGGCTTGGCGGATGCAGAGAGTGAGAGTGCATGGGGGAGACCGTGACAGCTGCAGTAGTAGCAAGGCTTGGCAGGGAAAGGGAAATGAAGAGAGCCAGCCAGGCAAGTTGCCGCCTCTCCCACCTGTTGGTTCCATTATCCACACTTGTTAACTCCACTAGAAGTCAGAAAATTGTCTCACATACCCAGGGTCTTCCCCTTGGTGTAACTCTTGCCTGACCGCTGTATCATATTTGACACAGCAGTCCGTAGAACAACTACGGTACCATGCTTTAGACATACTGCTTGGTGAATAAATTACTTTATTTTTTCACAGTAATTTATGTGCCTGAACTGAAACAGCCTTATATGGGGAGGAGCAAACACAAATGGTGGTGGCATAGAAGATCGACTGTTGCTAACAGGGTAACAAGTTCTTCCCATGCCACATCACAGATCGATAGTAGAAGCTATCCCCCTGTGTGCCTCAAGGCTTGAAAGTGGGTGCTTGCCTCTCGCCCCCCCAAGTGGCTTCATACAGCAGCCTCGCCCCAAGATCAGCATACGGGTCCTCCTCTCTCTTCCTCAGCAGGTACTCTATCCCGCTCTCCACCTCGCCCTTCCCCTGGCTTTCTGCCGGCCTGCCCATGTGCCTCACGGAGTGAAAGTGGGTGCTTGTCTCTCGCCCCCCCACGTGGCCTCATATAGCAACCTCGCCCCAAGGTCAGCATACGGGTCCTCCTCTCTCTTTCTCAGCAGGTACTCTATCCCTGCCTCCACATCACCCTTCATGTGTGCATATAGGGCCGATGCTGCTTGCTGGTCTGTCAACACCTCCCGCATGCCTGGGCAGGGTGGGGTGGATGAGACGGGAGAGGAGAAATGGATGGGAGATAGAGAAGGTAAGGGGGAGATGGAGAAGGTAAGGGGGAGATGGAGAAGGTAAGGGGGAGATGGAGAAGGTAAGGGGGAGATGGAGAAGGTAAGGGGGAGATGGAGAAGGTAAGGGGGAGATGGAGAAGGTAAGGGGGAGATAGAGAAGGTAAGGGGGAGATAGAGAAGGTAAGGGGGAGATGGTGAAGAAGCACTGCCTACCTACCAGCCCCTCACACACAGAATATGGCTGCCAGTGCTGCCGCAGCTGCCGCCACAGATAATCTCCTACAGCAACACTTCCTACTTGGCTGCACCGCCAGCACCAGAAGGTGCATTGAGGTGAGTTTGTGCAAGATAGTGAGAGGATGGTGGTGAGAGGAGCAGCGTACCAGCAGTGCGGATGGGCGCGCCGAATTTGATGTACATGCGGTTGATCTTGTTGGGCAGCACCACTGGCGCCAGGAAGCGCTCTGCTGCTGGCCCTGCTATTTCGTCCTCCCTGGAGGGATTAAGGGAGAAGGGTGAGAGGAGAGGGGCAAAAGAGGCTCAGGGTGAGAGAAATGGGAGGAGACGTAAAGGCGGTTGATCTTCTTGGGCAGCACCACTGGCGCCAGGAAGCGCTCTGCTGCTGGCCCTGCTATTTCGTCCTCCCTGGAGGGGTTAAGGGAGAAAGGTGAGAGGAGAGGGGCAAAAGAGGCTCACGGTGAGAGAAATGGGAGGAGACGCAAAGGCGGTCGATCTTGTTGGGCAGCACCACTGGCGCCAGGAAACACGCTCCACTGCCGGCCGTGCTATTTCGTCCTCCCTGGGTGGCGGTGAGAGGAGAGGGTGGGAGTAAAGGTCAGAGGAGAGATGGGAGGAGAGCAACACGAGAGGTGGCTCAGAGGTCCCTGACCCTGTCCCTGTCCCTGTCCGTGTCCCTGTCCGTGTCCCTGTCCCTGTCCCTAACCCGAAACCTCATTCTTCCTTCTACCGACTGGACCACTCCATGCCGTACAATGGGTACATTGTCCCTAAACTACCGTCATCGCCCGGATATAAGACATATATGTCTTATCTCGTTCACTAGAAAAAATGTTTGGGTTATCTTGTATTTGGGGAGGTTTTGGGTGTCTTACAAGTCTTATAAATCATTTTTTTTTTAACTACTTATAATTTTTTTTCACACATCTTGAAGAGAGTTTCTTATGAGTCTGGATGTTGCGAAGGTGCCACTTCGGCAACCATTGTTCGGGAAGCCACGTCATGGAAAATACTTGCAGAGGCAAATTTGGTAGTACCTGAGTCAGCACGTGGAAGAATTCGCGCATCGCAAGGGTAAAGATGTACGCGGTATTTCAAGTTTCAATATAATATATTGCAGTTTCGATTATACGACACGTATGTCTTATCTCGTACACACAAATAGGTGTCTTATAATGAGGCTTGCCTGTTTATAAGAGACCCCCGGATAATAGACAACCCCTGTCTACTATTCAACGCTGTCTACTATCCGGGCGATGACGGTATATTCAAAAAACGTTTTCTTATGCTGACGACACTGATTTTTTTTGCTGACAACAGTGACAACACTGGTATTTTTTCTAAGGGACTCTGATAGAAAGATTTTTTAGACACTGACGAAAGGACCAGCACCAGGGCCTCAGATATCAGGGAAAAAACCCTGAAATTCCTGATTTTGGCAGTCCTTTTTTTACCTGCACTGAAAAGTCAGTGTTGAGATTTTTGTGGGACTGATCTTTCAGCCTTTTTGTTAGGCCACACTGAAATTTCAGACTTTTTTCCCCAAGTACACTGATTCCACAGCGTTGTAATGAAACTAACACTGAAAGCAATTCTTGCTTGTTCCGTTCCGTGTGGATTTGCCCGCAATTACAGGGAATCTTATATTCCTACGGTGCCATCACTCCATTGGGCAGTTTCCCTGCAGCATGAAGTGTTGGCTAATCAGAATGTGGCAACCATGTGGTGCTAGAGGGCTGCGAGGGTTCCTGCACCGTTGGCTGTGCTGGCAAGCACTGATGCTGCCATTCCCTCCAATCCAATCTCTTGTTTCTTTTCCTCCTGTTTCTCTCTCCCTCCCTCTCAGCCCGATTTCTCTCGCGTTTTCTCGTCTACACTAATACATGGCGCCATCAGCACCAGAAACGGCGGGCTGTAGGGAATCGAACCCATCGCGAGCGCCGCCGAACCTCCTCTTGTCTCGCCGAACACATCGCTCCCGTTCGACTCGATCCGCAGCGCATGCGAGATGGTCGTCGGCCACGTGGCAATTCCCGTCGGCGTCGCAAGCCCGCTACGACTCGATGACGCGTAGTTTTTCGTGCTAATGGCGACGACCGAAGGCTG
This sequence comes from Closterium sp. Naga37s-1, assembly GCA_947471745.1. NCBI lineage: Eukaryota > Viridiplantae > Streptophyta > Zygnematophyceae > Desmidiales > Closteriaceae > Closterium > Closterium sp. Naga37s-1. Next base: position 186,319 of record CANJKZ010000599.1, read on the forward strand.
CCTCGTTGCCAGCACGAACCGCGGTTGAAAGGCCATCTGCGCCGCGGGCGGCGCGCAAAGCGTCGTGCTGCGCGACGGCATGACCCGCGCGCCCGCCGTCCATTCCCCTGCTCCCTTTACCCCGCACTCCATCCACTCCCTCTCTCCCCGGTCGTCTCCCCCCCAACCGTGCTAGTCTTCCCTCCTCTCTCCCTGCCTCACCCTGCCTGTCAATCTGGTTCCTCCCCCAAACCCTGCCCCTGCAGCTTCAACGTGTATGTGTCGCAAGCAGAAGTGAAGCCGGGGTGTGTGCTGCGGCAGAGCACTGTCACGTACTGGTGTCCCAAGCTGAGGAGGAGAGAGAAGAACCGAAGGCTAAGGGCAGTGATGATAGCACGGCTGGTGATGATTCATGAGGCATGTTAGCTTAGCAATGTTTCGGAAGGCTGCTACTGACTTAGTATTTAAAATAGAGATTTCTAATAATAACAGGCTTTTATATTATTGGACACTGATGCATCAGCCTTTTTTCAAAAGCATATTTCAGGCTTTTTTTTTTAGGAACACTGTCAATCATGGTTTCTACACAGGGGTACCCTGTGTCAAACATATGTATATCTATGTTATAGTTTGGGTAGGCTTAGTGGGGTACACACTGTGGGGTACAACCCCTTAGGTTCATTTTCTTTGTACCAACCCTCTCGACAGTCGACATCACTTTTGCCTCCTATTCTAACATGGTATCAGAGCATAGGTCCTTAGGACCTAGGATTAGGGCCCACCACGCTTGCCTGCCTTGTCTAGTGCCTACGTGTGCCTCGGCTGCCCGCGCGCGCCTCGGGCGGTCCCTTTTTTTTTCCCATGTGCGCAGCTTCAGCAGCCCGCGTAGCCCGTTTCGGCCCCGCCTGTGCGCCCCTTAGGCCGCCCGCGCGCAACCTAGTTAGGCCACGCCAGCGCGGCCCATCGCCCAGCGTAGCCCGCAACTTAGCGACCAGCTCGCAGCCACGCACGTGCGGCCCGTCGCCCAGCGCAGCCCGCAGCCTCACGCAAATTGCAGCCGCGCACGCTGCCTGTCGCCACGCACAGCCCGCAGCTGCAAGCAGCCCGCAGCCCGCGCAGCTCGTCGCCGCACGCAGCCTGTGGCCGCGCGCGCTGCCCGTAGCCACGCGCAGCCTGCAGCCTCGTGCAGCAAGCCGCCACACACAGCCAGCAGCCTCACGCAGCCCTCAGGCCGCTCCTGCCTGCTGCCGCCTGCCTGCTTGCTGCCTGCTACCGCCTGCCTGCCGCCTGCCTGCTGCCTGCCTGCTGCCTGCCTGCTGCTTGCTGCCTGCTGCCGCCTGCCTGCCGCCTGCCTGCTGCCTGCCTGCTGCCTGCCTGCTGCTTGCTGCCTGCTGCCGCCTGCCTGCTTGCTGCCTACTGCCGCCTGCCTGCCACCTGCCTGCCTGCTGTCGCCTGCCTGCTTGCTGCCTGCTGCCGCCTGCCTGCCGCCTGCCTGCTTGCTGCCTGCTGCCGCCTGCCTGCTGCCTGCCTGCTACCTGCCTGCTGCTTGCTGCCTGTTGCCGCCTGCCTGCTTACTGCCTGCTGACGCCTGCCTGCCGCCTGCCTGCTGCCTGCCTGCTGCTTGCTGCCCCTGCCTCCTGCCTCTGCCTCCTGCCTCTGCCTCCTGCCTCCTACCTGGTGCCTGCTGCCTCTGCCTGCTGCCTGCTGCCTGCTGCCTCCTGCCTTAAGCCAATATGGCGACGCCTAACGTTCTAGCGTTCGAGCCTGACGGTCGTCCCATCGAGTTCACTGTGTGGTTAGACGATCTCCAGCTGTTCCTTCTGACTGATGCCAAAGAGGGCGTTTCCCTGTTTGATTACGTCTCTGGCACTGCCGTTACTCCTGCTGCTGATGCTCCTGCTCTAGAACGCTCCCAGTGGCAGACTCGTGATGCTGCTGCACGCCTAACTATTAGGAACCACCTGCCGATTACTGAGCGAGCGCATTTCAGCCAGCACAGAACTGCTAAGACACTGTACGACGCTGTAGTTGCGCGCTACTCCTCCCCGGCCACTGCAGCCATAGGTCGACTCATGCTACCGTACCTGTTCCCCGATCTTTCCTCGTTCACCACTGCTGAGGACCTAGTTTCTCACCTGCGCGCTACTGACTCTCGCTTTCGTGCCGCCCTTTCAGCCGAGTTCTGCGCCGCAAACCCCCCCCCGATGTACTTCACTCTCTATTTCCTCGTCACCCGCCTCCCTGACACTCTTAGCTCTGTCAGGGACCACTTCCTAGCGCTAGACCCCACCACTCTCACTGTCGACGACTTCGAGAAGCACCTCCTCGCAGCAGAGAAGAACATCCTCGCTGTAGGTGCTGCTCGTGGCACTCCTCGCTCTCCCCTCTTTGAGGGGTGCTCCCCCTCCCCTCTCACCCCCTCCTACGCCTCCGCAGCTGCTGCTCACGACTACCTTGGTGCTGAGGGGGTCGGAGCTGCTTCCGCTCCTAGTGGGAAGCGTCGCAGCGGCAGGGGCGGCAGGGGTGGCAGGGGCGGTGGGGGTGGCGGTGGAGGTGGCGGTGGTGCAGGCGGCGGGGGAGGTGGAGGTGGTGGGGGTGGTCGTGGGGGTGGAGGCGGTGGAGGTGGTGGTGGGGGCGGCGGAGGCACTGGGAGCGGTGGAGGGGGCAGCAGCGGCGGTGGGGGAGGAGGGAGCGGTAGTGGTTTTGGTGGTCAGGGCCAGCAGCACCCGCAGCAGCAGCAGCAGCATCAGCATCAGCGCCAGACCCCCACTTCCCAGCAGCTTCTTGACTGGTATGCTGGGCGTGGGGCTTCTGGGGGTCCTGGTCGCTGCCCCTATATCATCCGCACAGGTCCCCGCGCTGGTCGCCAGTGCACAGGTTTTCACACTGAGCAGCGCTGCTTCGCTCGGCTTAGCGACGCCTGGCGCGCCAAGTTCCTTGATGCTCCTGAGTTCCCCAACTGGGCAGACTTGCTTAGGCGTGATGTACCTATCTTTGATCTTGACTATGAGGCAATTCTTGCTGCTATGTATGCCTTGTCTGTTAGTGCTGAGGGTGACTGCTACTTGTGTGTGCTGCCGGATCCTGGTATAGCCCCTGGTATAGCCCCTGCAGCACTAGGTGCTTGTGAGTCTGCTCCCCTTGGTACTGCGCCTGCACAGGCTTTGCACACCTTTACACTTGACTCTGGTGCTTCCCTTCCTGCACCTGTTCCTGTCTCACTGGCTGACCCCTCTGGGGGCCCAGTGCTTGCACGGTCTTCCACTGTGCTTCCGTGTCCGGCGGTCCCGTCTGGTAAGCTGTCTGGTCTCCACCTCCCCTCGTTCTCTACGAACTTGGTGAGTAACGCTGTCCTCCAGGATGCGGGGGTTGACACCTTCACCCCTGGCCGGCAGCGTGTGACGATTTGCACGTGCTCCCAGACTGGTCGCCACCTGGCCACGTTCGCTCGTGCGCCAGGGTCCAGTCTGTACACCCTCACCACTGCGTCGCGCTCCGCCCCTTTGTCTCCCCAGTTGCACGCGTCTGCTCAGGTAGCTACACAGTGTGAGTGTCGCCGGCTGTCGCACGACACTCTCCTGTGGCACCACCGCCTTGGTCACCCCTCCATGCCTCGCCTACGCAGCATGCACTCCCGCTTCCTGGTTTCTGGTCTTCCCAGGTCTCTGCCTCCCCTCCCTCCCTCGCCTGCGCCGCCCTGCATTCCTTGCGTCGAGGGGCGGCAGCGCGCCGCTCCTCACTCCTCCTCGTTCCCTCCCACAGAGGCTCCATTGCAGACTCTCCACCTGGACGTGTGGGGCCCAGCCCGCGTCCGTGGACAGGGCCACGAGCGGTACTTCCTGCTAGTTGTCGATGACTACATGCGCTACACCACAGTCTTCCCCTTGCAGCGCAAGGGGGATGTCCCTGATGTTTTGATCCCCTGGATCCGCGCTACTCGTCTCCAGCTCCGCGAGCGGTTCCAGTCGGACTTTCCTGTCCTGCGTCTGCACTCGGACAGAGGTGGTGAGTTCTCCTCAGACCTCTTGGCAGCCTTCTGTGCGGAGCACGGCATCCGCCAGACTTTCACGCTTCCGGCCTCTCCGCAGCAGAATGGGGTTGCTGAGCGCCGCATTGGCTTAGTCATGGAGGTCGCTCGTACCTCCATGATCCATGCGGCTGCCCCCCATTTTCTGTGGCCGTTTGCGGTCCGGTACGCCGCGCATCAGCTCAACCTTTGGCCCCGTGTCTCCTTGCCGGAGACCTCGCCCACACTGCTGTGGACGGGGAAGGTTGGCGACGCGTCGCGTTTCCGGGTCTGGGGTGCTTGTGCCTTTGTCCGCGATACCACTGCGGACAAGCTCTCCCCTCGCGCCATTCCTTGCGTCTTCCTTGGCTTTGTCCCTGACGCGCCTGGCTGGCAGTTTTACGAACCCGCCTCGCGCCGTGTCTTTGCGTCTCAGGACGTCACCTTTGACGAGTCCGTCCCCTTTTACCGCCTCTTCCCCTACCGCACTGCTCCTCGCCCCCCCCCGCCGCTCTTTCTCGCCCCAGGTCCTCCCCAGGTAGACCCCCTCCCCGCGCCAGGTCCTGCTCCTTCAGGTGTCTCTCAGGTAGACCCCCCTGCGCCTGCGCCTGTTGAGGTCACTGGTGACTCCGGTCCTGCTGCGAGTGGTGCTGTCCCGGGGGGTGCGGAGCTTGGGGGTGCTTGTCAGAATATTATGCTCTAGCCTGTAGTGGGGTGCTCTATAGCGAGTACAACCCTTCTAGGGTTTGCTATTTGTATCCTCATTCTTGCTAGTGCAACCCTCCTTCTTCTTTTTAAACTTTCACATGCTATCAGAGCAGGTCGATCCCCTTGGATCGATCCTGTGGGTGGGCTCACCACCTCGTTGCTTCCGCTGCAACTTCCACTACTACCTTCTGTGCCGCACGCCCCGTGGCGTGCGGCAGTTTTTCTTCCCGCCGTGCGCCCCGAGGCGCGCGGCGGTTTTCTGCCCGCCGTGCGCCCCGTGGCGCGCGGCGGTTCTCTGCCCGCTGTGCGCCCCGAGGCGCGCGGCGGGCTTCTACCCCGTCACTCGCCGCGTCGCCCTCGGGAGGCGCTGCGACGGGCGACGGGGACCCGCGCGTCGCCCCCCGTCGCCCGTCGTGGCCTGCGCGCGGCCCGTACAGCCGGCGCGCGGCCCGTACGGGCTGCGCCAGGCCTGCGCGCGGCCCGTACGGGCTGCGCCAGACCCGCGCGCGGCCCGTACGGGCTGCGCCAGACCCGCGCGCGGCCCGTACGGGCTGCGCCAGGCCCGCGCGCGGCCCGTACGGGCTGCGCCAGGCCCGCGCGCGGCTCGGGCCGCCTGCGCGCGGTTCGGGAGGCTGTGCCAGGCCCGTGGGCGGCCCTTTCCTCGCTGCCCCTGCCCTCCCCGCTGTCCCCCGTGCTTCTGCTGGCGCCCCACCCCTCCTACAGCCCGTTCTCCTGAATTAGGGTTTGGGGGTGAGGGGTATGGGGGTGAAACTACTGTGTGCCGTTCCCTGCTCCTCCTCCTCCTCCGTCTCCCTGTGCTGCAGCTGCCGCTGAGGGGGGGGTGGACTTGTTGGAGCCGTTGGAGTGGTGCTAAGGGGGGGTGAAGGGGGAGTGGAGCTAGCGGTGTAGCAGCGGGTGTGTGTCAGGAGGGGTGGTACTGTTTGGGGGAGGTCGAGTGGAGGCAGCAGTCTTGTCGTCAGCAGCAGCAGCAGTCCGGAGGCTACAATCTCCGGTAGTCGCCAGTCGCCCGTGGGTCCGTTGCTCGTCTGCCGCTACTTTTAGCCGCGGGGCCAGTTACCCCAGTAGTCCGGAGCGTTGTTCCGGTAGCCACTGAGCCAGCAGCTCGTCTGTGTGTCTGCAGCGTCAGCAGTCGCCTCCCATCTTCTCTCCCCCACAGTCTCTCCTCCTCCTCACTTGCCCTCTGCGATAGCCTCTAGCTTTGCTCATAATTGTGAACTTTAAACTATTGCTTCTTGAACCTGTGCTCAGAATGTGTGGTGACATTGTGATCCACCCTGAGCTTGTACTGCTGTGCTTGCTCTGCTGATTACACCCCACTTTGGCTATGGGGGTGTGTCAGAATATTATGCTCTAGCCTGTAGTGGGGTGCTCTATAGCGAGTACAACCCTTCTAGGGTTTGCTATTTGTATCCTCATTCTTGCTAGTGCAACCCCCCTTCTTCTTAATTCCTCTTAAACTTTCACAGTGCTGAGTCTGGGGGCGCTGAGCGTGTGGAGCCTGGAGGTGCTGCGTCTCGGGGTACTGCGTCTTGGGATGCTGAGCCTGTGTGTGCGGAGCCTGGGAGTGCTGAGTCTGGGGGTGAGTTGCCTGAGAGTTCTGAGACTGCTGTTACGCGGTCTCCTTGGAGTAGCCGTCTTCGTCCGCGTGTGCCCCTCACCTCCCAGCAGCTGCACGACTGGTACGGTCGCCGTCGGCGTCCCACTTCTGCACCTCAGGGCTCTCCTGCTGGAGGTTCTTCTGCTGGTGTCGCTGGTCCCGGAGGTGCTCGTACTGGGAGTACTGGAGCTGCTGGGGCTGGTGGTGGTGCTGCTGGAGGTACTGGAGGTGCTGGAGGTGCTGGAGCTGCTGGAGGTGCTGGAGCTGCTGGAGGTGCTGGAGCCGCTAGGGGTGCTGGAGCTGCTGGAGGTGCTGGAGCTGCTGGGGGTGCTGGAGCTGCTGGAGGTGCTGGAGCTGCTGGTGGCACTGCTCAGCCGCGCCTGTTCTTTGCTCCGCCGTCTCCGTCGTCTCAGCCACCACCTGACTATGCACTTCGCCAGGTTCTCAGTCTTCCCTCGTCTACTGGTCTTCCGTTACAGCCTGGCTCACCGCTGCCTGCTCCTTCTCCGTACACAGAGCAGCCTGGTGGCCTTGCAGAGCGTTGTGAGCCTGTGTCGCGTCTTGTCTCCCCTGTCAGTTCCGGTCGTCGTGTTCCTCGTCAGTGCCAGCCGGCTGTCTCCGGCCCTCCCCTTGTAGTTCGTCGTCCTTCCTCTCCTTCACCGCGTGTTCCTCTGCCGCCTCCCCCTGCGTCCTCTCTGCCTGTCGTTGCTGACCCTGCGTGTGACCGGTTTCGTGCTGAGCACTCTACTGTCACGCGTCTGCTTGCCACTGTTGTCACTGACCCTTCGTTTGAGTCTGCTGCTGCGTCTGCCTTAGTCACTGAGCTTGTTGCCTTTGCTGCTCACTGTCGTCTAGACTACGCCGCCGGTCTTGTTGCTGAGTCTGCGTCTGTCTGTCCTCCGTCCGTCGGGGGTGAGTGTGCTCTTGGCACGGACGTCCTTGAGGACAGGCAGGAGGACCTTGAGTGTCTTGCAGCCGCTGCGCCTCATCTCGTATCCATGTTGCTTGCCCCTGAGGGAGACCCGGATGCACCAGACATCCCTACCCCGCGCTCTTACGCTGAGGCGATCGCGGGTGAGTACTCCTCTCAGTGGCAGACAGCCATGGACGCAAAGATGGCATCATGGAAGTCCACAGGCACCTACGTCGACGAGGTTCCCCCTCCTGGGGCGAACATTGTCAGTGGCATGTGGATTTTCAGGGTGAAGCGGCCGCGAGGTTCTCCGCCTGTCTTCAAGGCTCGTTACGTGGCTCGAGGCTTCAGTCAGCGAGAGGGAGTTGACTTCTTCCAGACCTTCTCCCCCACCCCGAAGATGACCACTCTTCGGGTGCTGCTGCACGTTGCCGCTCAGCGTGACTACGAGCTTCACTCTCTTGACTTCAGCACAACCTTCTTACAGGGCAGCCTGCACGAGGAGATTTGGCTGCGCCGCCCTCCTGGCTTCACTGGGTCGTTCCCTCCTGGTAACCAGTGGAGCCTCCGGCGGCCGGTCTACGGTCTCCGCCAGGCGCCACGTGAGTGGCACGACACACTGAGGACGACACTTGCGGCTCTTGGGTTTGCTCCGTCGACTGCTGACCCGTCGCTGTTTTTGCGCACCGACACTTCGCTGCCGCCGTTCTACGTTCTCGTGTACGTCGACGACTTGGTCTTTGCCACTGCTGACACTGAGGCTCTCGCCCTGGTGAAGTCGGAGCTGCAGAAGAGACACACGTGCACAGACCTGGGTGAACTGCGCAGCTACCTTGGCTTGCAGATCACCCGGGACAGAGCACGCCGCACCATCACACTGACTCAGTCACACATGGTGCAGCAGGTCCTTCAGCGCTTCGGTTTCACCTGGTCCTCAGCACAGGCCACTCCTCTGGCTACAGGTCACTCGCTCTCAGCTCCACCTTCGGACGAGTCCGTAGAGCCGAGTGGTCCTTACCCAGAGTTAGTGGGCTGCCTCATGTACCTGATGACTTGCACTCGTCCTGACCTTGCGTACCCTCTTGGCCTTCTGGCTCGCTACGTGGCTCCTGGTCGGCACCGAAAGGTGCACATGGATGCTGCCAAGAGGGTACTACGCTACTTGTGCAGTACATCGGGCATGGGGCTCGTGCTTGGAGGACGGGGTGACGTTGTCCTCAGTGGTCACTCGGACGCCTCTTGGGTTGACGACCAGGCTACGCAGCGGTCGTCACAGGGTTACACCTTCAGCCTTGGCTCTGGTTCAGTTTCTTGGCGTTCTACACGCTCGTCTTCAGTTCTCGGCTCCAGTTGTGAGGCTGAGATCTACGCCACAGCCATGGCTGCACAAGAGCTTCGCTGACTCACCTACCTGCTGACCGACTTGGGAGAGCGGCCTCGTTCTCCTCCAGTGCTGTACGTCGACAACAAGGCCGCCATTGCCTTGTGTCAGGAGCACAGACTGGAGCACAGAACGAAGCACATCGCTCTCCGTTACTTTCTTGCTCGAGAGCTGCAGCAGCGTGGCCAGCTTCGTCTTACCTACGTGGCCACTCGGGCCAACACTGCTGATATATTCACCAAGGCACTTCCGCCTGGTGATCATCAGCGTTTCTGCACTTTGTTAGGCCTTGTGCCCACTCTTCCTCACTTGCTGTAGGCTTTGTTTGTACCATGATTTATATGTATTCCTGCATGCTTGTTCTTGTAGGTAGATTTCACTGTACTGTTGTTGTTACATATATATCTCTGCATGTGAACTGGCCTTGTGGCCTTCTTGCTTGTGCTCAGACTGCGTGGTGACGTTGTGATCCACCCTGAGCTTGCTTTGCACTTCCTGACTGGTCTTGTGACCCTCTGTTCTCCCCCACTCTGCCTATGGGGGTGTGTCAAACATATGTATATCTATGTTATAGTTTGGGTAGGCTTAGTGGGGTACACACTGTGGGGTACAACCCCTTAGGTTCATTTTCTTTGTACCAACCCTCTCGACAGTCGACATCACTTTTGCCTCCTATTCTAACACCCTGATGGGTCGTCGACCCTAAAAGTGAACCTGAGGCCCTGCTTGCCTGCATGAAGGCCAATGACAGCATTTTTTACATATTATGGTGACTAGTACCATTACCTAATGTGGTACCCTTCTTCACATAGGTAATATGAAGTCCATATGTTCTCCAGTGAGAATAATCAGACTGCGAGAATAATCAGACAGCATTCGAAGTGATAACATGTGTAGGAGGAAGACTGAAACTGAAACGAAATGCATTCCACAGTTTGCCAGCTTCTGAAACTGTAGCAATCACGTCACGTTTTCCAGCTTCCGAACACTGGTGCAGAGAAACCGGGGGAAGAGGAGAGGGGTGTGGGTTGAGAGGGGCGTGGCAGCTGCTGTGAGTGAGAGCGCACGGGCGAGACTGCCAGAGCTGTAGTAGCAGCAAGGCTTGGCGTTGATGTGCAGAGGTTGGGGTGGTAACGGGCACGTTCGTGTGCTTCTGTTCCGAGCATCAGGGGAGAGCAGTGTGGGTGAAGAGGCAAGCGTGGGTGGAGAGGGGCATGGCAGCTGCGGTGAGTGAGTGCGCACGGGCGAGACTGCGAGAGCTGCAGTAGCAGCAACACAGCTCGGTCTGGAGGGGGGAAATGAAGAATGCCAGCCCAGTTGCCTCCTCTCCCACCTGTTGGTTCCTTGCTTTATTCCACGCTCGTTAATTCCACATGCCCATGGTTTCCTGGCCTGGCCACTGTGTCATGTTCGACACAACAGAGCCTACAGCAACTATCGGTAGCATGCATTAGTCATACAGTTTGGTGAGTAAAACACCGTTTGACTCACACTAGTTTATGCGCCTGAAACAGCCTTATATAGGGAGTGAGCACACATGGTAGGCAGGCATACAGCATCGACTGTTACTAACAAGGTTACAAGTTGCTGTAACAGTCGATGCTGTATGCCTGTTAGTAACTTTCCATACCGCATCACAGCCTGATAGTAGATGCTGTCTTGCCATTTGCCTCACGGCTTGAAAGTAGGTGCTTGCCTCTCGCCCCCCCACGTGGCTTCATACAGCAGCCTCGCCCCAAGGTCAGCATACGGGTCCTCCTCTCGCTTCCTCAGCAGGTACTCTATCCCTGCCTCCACCTCGCCCTTCACATGCGCGTACAGCGCCACTGCTGCCTGCTGGTCTGTCAACACCTCCCGCATGCCTGGGGAAACGAGGGTAGAGGGAGAGGAGGGGGTAAAAGTGGGGCAGTGTGAGAGGGTGAGGAGGACAGCAGCTCAATCCTCCTCCTGTCCGTACACACTGCTGCTGCTTGCTGCCTAATCACACCTGCTACCTGACAGCCTGCCCCTTACATCCAAGCTAGGGGCACCAGTGCTGTTGGTTGAACTTGCTCAGCAGCACGCCTTACTCGGCGGCACCAGTTGGATAAGAAAGCATGTTAAGGTGTGTTTTAACAAGTCGCCACATGGATGAAGCCCGTTGGATTTAGGCGAATCACAAGCTTACGGCCAGTGTGGATGGGTGCCCCAAACTTTATGTAGAGGCGGTTGATCTTCTTGGTAGCACTGCTTGTGGCAGGGCATAAGTGGTTGCAGTGTGTTGAGAACGAGAGTGGCAGGATGGCAGAGAGAGGCGTACCGGCAGTGCGGATGGGGGCGCCAAACTTGATGTAGAGGCGGTTGATCTTCTTGGGCAGCACCACTGGCGCCAGGAAGCGCTCTGCTGCTGGCCCTGCTATTTCGTCCTCTCTGGGTGGGTTGAGAGGAGAGGGGTGATGGAGGAAGAGGTGGGAGGAGAGATGGGAGGAGAGATGGGAGGAGAGCAAAACGAGAGGTGGCTCAGATATGTAGGGTAATGAGAGTCACGAGACAGCTGCTTGCACAGAAGCGATCAGGCTTCAGACTCTCCGAAGCGAGTCCCAATCGAAGCGAGCACTGCGCAATCACTGACCTGAATTCAGGCAAGTAGTCGCCTGAACATTCTGCCATGAACTCTTGAAGCACACAGCACATTCCTTCACGCACTGACCTGACTTTGGGCACATAGCCCATGCTCCTTCACCTTCTTGCCATACACCGGGGCAGTGAGTTTGTTGTGATCTCTCTCACAGCTGAGCAGACTCGAGCACACAAGGACATTCAATCATGGGCTCTTGGCACGAGCACACAGCATAGATACTGACCTGACATTGGGCACATAGTCCATGATCTCGTTCATCTTCTCGCTGTACACCGATGAAGTGAGCTTGTTGTAAACTCTCTCGAAGCTGACCTGGCTCGAGGCACACTTTGTGAAGTCTCGACCTTTGACCTGCCTCAGCACGCACCTGGCTTTAGGCACATAGTCCATGAACTCCTTCATCTTCTCCCCGTTCACTGGCAGAGCTGACCTGAGTCAAGGCACACAAGCACATGCACTCCTGGCATGCCCTGAGCACACAGCACACCTGCCTCAGCACGCACCTGACTTTAGGCACATAGTCCATGAACTCCTTCATCTGCTCCCCATACACTGGCACGTTGGGTAGCTCGTCCGCATCCAGCACAAACTGATGGGGGCGGTGGGGGTTATGGGGGGTGATAGGGGTGATGGGGGTGATGGGGGTGACGGGGGTGATGGGGGTGATGGGGTGAGTGATGGGGTGAGTGATGGGGGTGATGGGGGTGATGGCGGTGATGGGGGTGATGGGGGTGATGGCGGTGATGGGGGTGATGGGGGTGATGGGGGTGATGGCGGTGATGGGGGTGATGGGTGTGATGGGTGTGATGGGTGTGATGGGGGTGATGGGGTGAGTGATGGGGTGAGTGATGGGGGTGATGGGGGTGATGGCGGTGATGGGGGTGATGGGGGTGATGGCGGTGATGGGGGTGATGGGGGTGATGGCGGTGATGGGGGTGACGGGGGTGATGGCGGTGATGGGGGTGATGGGGGTGATGGCGGTGATGGGTGTGATGGGTGTGATGGGGGTGATGGGTGTGATGGGTGTGATGGGGGTGATGGGGGTGATGGGTGTGATGGGTGTGATAGACGGAGACGATGGATGAAAGATGCCATTATGTAACAGCAGGGCACAGCATAATCGCAACAAATGATGTACTAGTGCTGAACGGCACAATGAACGCATGGAATGCATGCCATGCATGCCACCCTCCAAAGTCGATACTTGCATGAAAAACATCTCATACATGCTGCATGCACCCATATGATGCATGCACCCATATGATGCATGCACCCATATGCTGCATGCACCCATATGCTGCATGCACCCCCATCCTGCATGCAAGCACACTCGTTGTGTAACCCCATCACTCACATTGTATGCATCGTCAACTCCCACCGATGCAAAGGGAATGATCACTGCTCCAAACTTGACCTGCATGGGCAGCACATGGCACACGCAGCATGAGGCATGGCAACAAGTGGAGATGCAGAGCAGGTAAGTCAATGAGAGAAGGGACCCGAGTACCTCCACTCATTTTCAGAAGCTCAAACAACTTTGAGACTTCTCAAGAGTGACATATGCGTCTGCTAGACAAGTGTGTGCTTGACCATCGCACACAACTCCATAGCAACACACGAGCATGGGTTACCATTAGCAGCATGGTGACTCACCGCCATGCGCACGAACTCAGCGCGGTGCGGCCAGAAGAGGTTGTACTCCTCGCCCTGGGGTGTGGAATGGTGTGGTGTGGGTTGGCAAAGCATGGTTCATTATGGCACTGGAAGAAAACCCTTGGAATTCGGCAGTGAAACACGCATGCCTTGCACTTGCAGCACGGGCAGCGAAAGGTGAAAATTATCCTCCAGCGCCACTCCCTCTCTCCACAACCACTCACCCGTTTCCTCAGCGCCTCTCGCATGCCTCCCGGGAACAGCAGCGCCGCCTGGTCGGTGGCCATCAGGCGGTGCAGCACTTTAGGCGTCACCGGCACGGCGCCGAAGAGACGAAACTCCTCCGCCATGGGGTTGTGCTCTATAGAGCCTGGGAACTGGGTATGGCAAGGGGGATGGGGAATAGTGAGGAGTTGGTGGGGGCAGGCCGAAAAAAGGGAGGGGAGAGGAGTGAGCGAAGGCGAAGGGTTTTGTGCATGAGGGAGGATGGGGATCGGCTACGAGAGGAGAGAGGACCGGCATGTATGCCTGGTGGTTTGGTAAACCAAGAAGAGCAGTAGCTGGTGCTGCAATAGACTCAACCCATGGGCACTCACAGGGCAGAGCGAGAGAAAGAGGCACAGCACATCAGGGCACCCCACTCACCATGCCGAGGGCGAGAGGGTGGGCGAGTCCCCTGAGGGGCACTCCATGTGCGAGAAGCTCAGCTATCAAAGGGGAGAGATCTGGCGCGTATGTCTGGTGGTTTCCCACGAAGAGCAGCGGGCGCTCGTCTGTTGGTATTCCCTCTAAACCCAGCACGACGCGCGCGGACGAGGAGGAGGAATGGGAGGAGTGGGAGGAGTGGGAGTGGGAGGAGTGGGAGGAGTGGGAGGAGTGGGAGGAGTTTCTAAGCACTCTGCTGAGGTCGGTGGTGTCTCGCGCATCGTCCACCACTGTGGACAGGAACACGGGCGAGCACATGAGACGAATCGTGCCGTCCATGCCGCCCTTGCTGCGTGCAAACTCCTCCACGGTGGGCAGCACGAAGCCGTCCACTTGCGGGTCCTCGCGCCTGCTGCTGCTGCGCCTGTATACGCCCGCTCCCTTGATGATGCTCGCCAAATCTATGTCTGCCTCCTGGGTTGGGGTAAGAACAGGCAGGGAGGCAGGGAGGGAGGGAGGCAGGCAGGGAGGGAGGCAGGCAGGGAGGGAGGGAGGCAGGGAGGGAGGGAGGGAGGGAGGCAGGGAGGGAGGGAGGCAGGGAGGGGGGAGTGGCAGGTTGCTGAATGCACGAAGCCGTCCACTTGTGGGTCCTCCCGCCTGCTGCTGCTGCGCCTGTACACTCCTGCGCCCTTGATTATGCTAGCTAAATCCATGTCTGCTTCCTGCAAGGTGGGGGAATGGGGGAAGAGGGTGGGGGTGAAGGAAGAGAAGAGTATGTGGGCAGGAGAGTAGCCTTTGAAAGATACTAGCTGGATAAACGCCACATCTGATCTAACCATGCGCTTGTGTACCCTACCCTTCACGTCCCGCCACACTCACCGGCAGCACCCATCGCACTCACCAGCACCACTCTACCGTGTTACATTCACCAGCAGCCCCCGAGTTGGGGCACTGCTTCACTACTGTGGTGCAAGCTGCCATCTCCTTGTGCCGCCGTCATACCGTGCTGCACAGCGCACCCATCCCTAACTGCCCCCATCCCCACGTTCAAACTTCGGACCTCACTACCTGATCACGCTCACCAGCAGCAGCGTGTGCCCAGAGTTGGGGCACTGCTTCACTATTGTAGTGCATGCCGCCATCTCCTTGTGCAGTCGCTTTGCCTCCTCCTCACTCGATAGCATCTGATCCTCACCCCTGGTGCCAGGCAGACAGGGAGAAGAAGAAGAAAACGGAGGTCAAAAGAGGGAAAGAGAGGGAATGAGATGGAAAGAGGGGAAAGAGAAGGGAGAGGGAGGTGTACTTTGAATCCACTCACTTGGCAGCAGTGAGAGCGGTGTGTTTCATCCCCTTTAGCACCGACCCTATGGCAGGAAAGAGGAGCTGCCATGCAACGAGGTGTGTGCTTTGGTAGCTCTACAATCACACCACCACTCACCCGGCGACGATGAGCGTGGTGTGCTTGATGTCCTTAAGCAATGGCTCCACGGCCGCGCTGCCCTCCTCCAGCAGGTCCAGCTTCCACTCGAGTGTGGCCTGGGGGAGAATGTCCGCCACGAGCTGTGTGAGGGGTGGGGGTGGTGTGTGGTGGGATTAGGGAAGGAGGGAATACCCGCTAGTAGCATGAATCAGGCAAGGGAGGGAGTACAGTGGCACGCACTGCCCCTTCCTCCAGCAGATCCAGCTTCCACTGGAGCGTTGCCTGGGGGAGAAAGTCCGCCACGAGCTGCATGGAAGTGCGAGGGATGGGGAGGGGGAGAGGCATGCACAACATGCTAGATCATCACATCTCACAGACTGCATGGGTAGCGGATTGAAGAGCACCATGTTGCAGGTGCAGAATGGTGCAGCATGGTGCAGAATGGTGCAGAATGGTGCAGCATGGTGCAGCATGGTGCAGCATGGTGCAGAACGTGAATTAAGTAAAGGAGTAGATATCTCACAGGCTGTGTCACCATCATCAGCAGGTCTAACGGCCAGCATGGTCAGCATAGCATGAAATAAAATGAGACCTCACGGGCAGAATGGTCCGCATGGAGCAGTGTAGAATCTCACGGGAAGGATGGGCAGCAGGTCGAGCAGGTTCTGCCTGAGCTGCAGCAGGCGGTCGAGCGGAGAGGCGTCCAGGGGCACTCGCCCTGATGCCATGCGTATGGGGTTGCCTGGGAGGAGGGAAGAGGGCGATGAGGAGAGGGGAAGGATGGGGTTGTAAAGTTGAAATAGAGGTGAGGGTGGTGAGGCAGTGAATAGCAGCAGAAGCGATGCGTCTCAGGGCACTCGCCCTGATGCCATGCGCATGGGGTTGCCTGGGAGGAGGGAAGAGGGGCACGGGGGTAGAAGGGGGTTGAAACTTGATGTGTATAGCAGAGGAGAGGCGTCCAGGGGCACTCGCCCTGATGCCATGCGCATGGGGTTGCCTGGGAGGAGGGAAGAGGCGCACGGGGGGAGAAGGGGGTTGAAACTTGATGTGTATAGCAGAGGAGAGGCGTCCAGGGGCACTCGCCCTGATGCCATGCGCATGGGGTTGCCTGGGAGGAGAGAAGGCGGGGGTTGGGAGGGAGCTTGAGCGAATATTGTAGAGAGGCGAGGCGTGGAGAGGCATGTGGCTTGATGCCATGTGCATGGGGCATGGAGCATGCGGGGTTGAAGCATGGGGCACAGGGCGCGAGGGCTTACCCATGGTGAAGCTGAGGAGGTAGGGGAAGACGTGGTAGACGTCCGGAGGGATGGATCGCAGCACTGGGATGAGTGGGTGCAGTGGTGAGTGCGGGAAGCTCGTTGCTGGAGAGGGGAGAGAGGGGAGGGAGGGGGAGAGGGGGATGGGGGGAGAGAGGGAAGATGGGGGGAATGTGGGGGATTGGGGGGATGGAGCACAGCACCGGGATGAGCAGGTGCAGTGGCGAGCGTGGGAAGCTCGTTGCTGGGAGGGGAGAGGCGAGGGGAGAGGGGGAAATGGAGAGGGAGAGGAAGGGAACGGGGAGGGGAGGGGGAATGGAAGATGAAAAGATAGGTTGAATGAGTGGCGGAGCGACATGGAGGGGGATGAGGAAGAGGAAGGGGAAGCGGAAAGCGAAAAGCAGGAAGATGAGCGGGGAAGCGAGGTTGGGCAGAGAGGCAGGGGGAAAAGTGCAGGTGCAGGGGAAACATGTAGCAGGATCAAGGAGGATGTGCTGCGTTACACACCAGGGTTGGCGAGTACAAGGGTGATGGGTAGGTTTCGAGCAGAGACAGCGAGGGCGAGAAGGGCGCCAAAAGACTCCCCCAGGAGAAAGAGCGCGCGGGAGAGAGGAGGGTGTGGTATGTAGATGGTAAGCATGTTAAAGCACGTACCAGGATTGACGAGCACGAGAGTGATAGGCAGCTTGGGGTTCCTGGCGGACACAGCGAGGGCGAGCAGGGCGCCGAAGGACTCCCCCAGGATGAAGAGCGCGCGGGAGGGGTTCAGGTTGTGCTCCGTGGTGACCTCCTCCTCCACCAGGTCAACTAGACGAGAGAATTCTGAGCGATCGGATAGAGGCACGTGCAGACAGGTCACCTCGAACAGCCTGGATGGTGTGGTGGGGGGGGGAGGGACAGAGGCGATGGGAGATGGCATGGCAGGGAAGGGGTGAATGGAAGGTTGATGGGGAGGGTGAAGGTGGTGCTCCGTCGTCACCTCCTCCTCCACCAGGTGGACGAGGGAAGAGACGTCGTTGCGGTCAGAGAGTGGCACGTGCACACGCGTCACGTCCAACAACCTGGGGGGTGTGGGGGGCGGGGCGGTGTCAAGATATGACCTTTGAGTGGAGAACAGTGCGTCATTATGGGCTAGATTAGTGCGCATCACCCTGAACCTTGAGCGCACCTTGAGTGCACCTTGAGTGCACCTTGAGTGCCCAGCTGTTGATCACCTTGGGTTGTCCGGACGAGAGCATACCTGGCGAGTGTCTTGTGGTGCAGCTGCAGGCCAAACCCCGTTCCCTCGATGCCTGCACGCAGCACAAGAGTAGTATAAACGTCAGCATCAGCATCAGCATTAGTACCAGCATCAGCATTAGCACCAGCATCAGCATTAGCATCAGCATCAGCATTAGCATCAGCATTAGCAGGGAACAATCAGCATTAGCATCAGCATCAGCATCAGCATTAGCATCAGCATCAGCATTAGCATCAGCATCAGCATTAGCATCAGCATCAGCATCAGCATTAGCATCAGCCTCAGCATCAGCATCAGCATCAGCATCAGCATCAGCATCAGCCTCAGCATCAGCCTCAGCATCAGCCTCAGCATCAGCATCAGCATCAGCATCAGCATCAGCATCAGCCTCAGCATCAGCATCAGCATCAGCATCAGCATCAGCATCAGCCTCAGCATCAGCCTCAGCATCAGCATCAGCATCAGCATCAGCATCAGCATCAGCACCAGCATCAGCATCAGCATCAGCATCAGCATCAGCATCAGCATCAGCACCAGCATCAGCATCAGCATCAGCATCAGCATCAGCATCAGCATCAGCGTGTTACCAACCATGAACTCTGAACCAAGAGGGACACCTCTGCAGGACCGCAGCACCCTCACCACCACATACATCTCTACACAGCCCACACCAGCTCACACCAGCTCACACCAGCTCAAACCAGCTCACACCAGCTCACACCAGCTCTTGAATCTCCAGCCATCCGCGTTCAACCCCCCTCATCCTCCCCCGCATCACACTCATCCTCTCGTTCCGCCCACAATCATCCCGTCTTCCATGCTCAATTCACATGCCCCTCACCGCTCCTCCCTTCCCCACGCCCCTCGCGCTCCGCGTTCCCCCACCTGGCAGGAAGAAGAGCCGCGGAAGCAGCCCCTCTTCGCTGGGCGGAACGGCATCCGCGGGGCACAGGAACCGCGGAGGCCCGCTCTCCGCCTTCTCCGCCGCGCGCTCTCCGCTCCCCGCGCCTGCGCTGCTCTCAACGGCGGCCCCCGCGGATCTGGGGAATAGCGACTCCAGGAACGGGGGGACCGGCAGGGGGAGCGGCGGCATGGGGACGGGCAGGGGAAGCTGGGGGAAGGGCAGCGGGAGCGGGGGAAAGGGCAGGGGGGAAGGCGCAGCAGGCGCAGTGCTGCTCGCGCGGGATTCGGCGCCTTGATTCCCCTGAATGACCTCTTGCACGGCGCGGAGGTAGTCGAACACGTCGGGCGGAATGTGCTCCTTCCGCACGTCCTTCACGCGCGCGTACCTCGCGCGCACCGCCCTCGTCCGCTCCCGCATCGCTGCGCGCATCGCCGCCCGCTCCCTCTCTGCTTCTCCCTCCCCGTTTTCCCCACCCGTGCCCCTCGCGCGGCCGTTGGTCGCGGATCCGTTTGTAAGGGAACGCGCGGAGCCATTCGGCGGGGATGTATCGGCGGAAGCACCAGCAGCGGAAGCGCTTTCAAGCGTGGCGCTGCAGTTGGGGCTACGCGCGGGGGAGGGAGTGACGGAATCGGCAGTGCTGTTTAGCGCGCGCTCGCTCCTCGACGCGGGAATCTGCGCCGTTGCGGTGATGCGCACGCGGTGAGGAGCTCTGCGCGCGGAGTCGCGGGAAAGGTGGCGGATTTGCGGGTCCGCGGCGCAAAGTGCGCTCGCCTGGCGATGACACAGCATGGCGGAGGAGATTTAGGGAACTAGCGTCGAATAAAGGAGGGAATGTGGTAGGCTGGGACGGAGCGACAGCAGCGTGTGCGACAGAAACGTGTGCAACAGCGACGCGTGCGACAGCACCGTGTGCGAAACGGAGGCTACTACGGAGAACGCAGGAACGCGTAAGTCAAGGAGAGGAAAGCTGAGGCGCACGCTGGAGAGTAGGGCAACCCAGCAGAAAAAGGACAGCCTTATTTATCTCAGCTTGAGGAGCAAATCAAGACGCAACAGCAGCAAAGAGCAAAGAAAAGAGATTCCATCCACACCCCAAGCAAACGCTTCGCGTGCATCCGTCCGTGCTCCAGTGGAGAAATTAGAGGCTCTGGCTGTATTCCGGCTCGCTCCGAGCCTGCCGACCTTGGGTTTGGCAGGGCGGGAAAGGTAATGTACAGTTGCAGGTCGACGCTTTCCAGGAGAACAGGGAAGCTCCTCAGAATGCCACGTGGCTGCGAAACATTTGTTGCTGGCAGTCAACGCGTGGCTATGCGAACGAGTGGCCACGACTAGATGTTTGCGAAGCTCGCGACAAGCCCTCGATTTCGTCAAGTGAATTCGTCGTAAATAAATGAAGAATGTGTTACAGATTTCAGCAATACAATTATGGCGCATTGTCATTCACAACAATCCGACAGCTCCTAGTATTGAGCGAGCTTTTATGGCAACAACATCAATATTCCTCCCCCTGCCAGCCAACACACAACAGAGATTCAAATCCAACAATGTGCACCATTCGAATTCAACATCCCCACTACTAATGGCTCCGCTACCAGCTACTGTAATCCCCGACCCTCGCTCCTGCGCTTCGAACCTCCTCCGTTCGCGCCTCAGACTCCCTTCCGCGCACAGCCGCCCCTTTCGTCTCTCTTCTGCACAGAATTGCCCCTCTCGCCACAGCCGCGAGCGCAAACTGCCTCCCCTCAGCGCATCCGCAGAGTTCCTACAGCGGCTGCGCGCACGTGCGCCCTGCTCCGCCTTGAATCCCCGGCGAGGCGGGATAAACGGAAACGGACCGCACGCAGTTGAACGTGGGTGGCACAGAGGCCTGTTTAGAATGCGTGACGCTATATCGGGGATACGAAGCAGCCAGGCAGGCGGAAGCATGCTGACCCGTGCGACGAATCGGCGCGCAAGCGGCGACGGAGCCACAGAACGTCGAAACGGCGCCGGCGACGGCGGCGACGGCAGCGACTACGGCGACACGATGGACGGTGGGGATGATCCGAGCCGCCGCTACACGGTGGACGATGCGCTATCCGCCGTCGGATTCGGCGCGTTTCATTGGCTGCTGCTGGGATATGCCGGGCTGGCGTGGGCGGCAGAGGCCATGGAGCTGCTGCTGCTCTCCTTCATCGCCGCCCCTGCTGCCGCCCACTGGGGCGTGGGCGGCGACGGCGAGGCGGCGCTGTCGTCTGTAGTGTTTGCGGGCATGCTGGTGGGCGCGTTCGCGTGGGGACTGCTGGCGGACAGCCGTGGGCGCAGGTGAGCGGATGGGGGGGAAGGGAGAAGAGAGGAGGGGGGGTAAGGGGAAAGGGAAGGGGCAAGTGAGAGGATGAAAGCACGTTCGCGTGGGGTCTGCTGGCGGATAGCCACGGGCGCAGGTGAGATGATGGTGGGGGAGGGGAGAAAGACAGGAAATGGCTGATGTACTCTGGTCTGGTCAGGTTGCTCTCAACACTCGCGGGCATGCTGGTGGGCGCATTCGCGTGGGGAGTGCTGGCGGACAGCCGTGGGCGCAGGTGAGACGATGGCGTGGGGGGAGGAGAGGACATGGGGGGGGATAAGGGGAAGGGAAAGTGGAAGGGGAACTGAGAGGATGAAGGTGCGTCTGCGTGGGGTTTACTGGCGGACAGCCGTGGGCGCAGGTGAGAGGATGGCAGGGGAGAGGGGGAAGAGGGGATGAGGGGAAGTGGGGGGGAGTGTGAGAGGTTAGCGGGGGGATGGGGAGAAGGTGAGAGGTGGATATGAGCATGGGTTTTAACGAGGGGAACGGCTGAGGTACCTCTTCCCTCCCCCATCCTTCCTTCTCCATCCCCCCCCTTCCCCTCTGAATCCTTCCCTCCGTATCCCCACAACAAGCCCTGGTTTGCCTTCACAGCAACAGTGCTTCCCCCCTTCTGCTCTCTGCCTGCCCCAAATCCCCCATCCCTCCCTTCCACTCCTCCATCTCACACCCCCTCCCTCCCTCCTCTCCCTCGCACTCTCCCATCCCCCCCACCGCAGGTTCGCCTTCACAGCAACGGCCCTCCTCACCTTCCTAGCAGCGCTCCTCTCGGCACTCGCCCCTTCCTTCCCTCTCCTCCTCGCCGCCCGCGCGCTCGTCGGGGTCGGTCTGGGCGGCGCGCCCGTCATCTTCTCGCTCTTCCTCGAGTTCACGCCGCCCGCTTCCCGCGGCTTCTGGTCCCTCGCGCTCTCGCTCTTCTGGACCGTCGGATCGGTCACCGAAGCTGCACTAGCATGGGCAGTGCTACCAGTGCTAGGCTGGAGATGGCTCATAGTGCTCTCCTCGCTGCCTCTCCTCCTGCTGCTGCTGCTCTTCCCACTGCTTCCTGAATCTCCGAGGTACCTTCTGGTGAAATCTCGGCCGTTGGATGCGCTGGCAGTGCTGCAACACGTGGCAAGGCTCAATAGGAGGCCGCTGCCAGCAGGGCAGGTCAGCCTGGTTGCAGGGGGCGGGGGGTCTCAGGGTGGATCTCAGGTGGAAAAAACAGAAGGGGGAGAGTCAGAGGAAGGGGCACCGCTGCTGCAGAGTGAGAGCGAGAGGAACAGCTGGAACCCTTCCCTCCCTTCCCTCCCCGGCCTCCCCTCCCTCCCCTCCTTCCCGCCGCCAGCCCTGCGCCAGCTGCTCTCCCCGCCTCTTCTCACGACCACACTGCTGCTGTGGGGGGCGTTCTTTGCCAATGCATTCTCCTACTATGGCCTCGTTCTGCTCACCACGCAGCTCACCACTGCCACTCCTGCCTGCCCCCCTGCTGCTGCTGCTGCTGCAGTCACTGCTGCCACCGCTGCTGCCGCTGCCAGTGGTGGTGGTGCTGCTGCTGCTGGTGATACCATAGCGACTGCTGCAACTGCTGTCGGTGCTGCTGCTACTGCGACTGCTGCCGCTGCTGCTGCTTCCGGAGCAAAGGCAGCAGCAAGGGACGCACTGGAGCGACTAGGGCAGCCCTTCTTTTTCGGTGTGCTTATAACGAGTGCAGCAGAGCTCCCCGGGTTGCTGCTCTCCGCGCTTATAGTGGATCGAATGGGTCGAAGGACTACCATCGCGGCCATGCTTGCTGCTGCCGCCCTCGCCCTCCTCCCCCTCCTCCTCCACTCCCTCCTCCCAGACTTGTCAGTTCTTGTGTTCGCCGCCCGCCCGGCTGCCACTGTAGCAGCGCTGTTTGTTGCCCGGGCGGCGATCATGGGGTCGTTTCAGACACTGTTCATGTTCGCTCCAGAGGTGAGCCACTCTGCCGGCTCTTAAGCCGCCTCAAGCAGTTTCTGTGGTGCCTTTTGTTGAATGCTGAGAGATCTGCACCAGAGGTGGGGAGCGTCTGTGCTGGGCGCTGTACGTTCGCATGGGTCTTCCTCTCTGCTGTTATCTGCCTCAATTTGCTGGCTGCAGTTGTAAGCAGACGCTGCAACATTTGCATGAGCTGCAGTCGTGGCACAGGCTAGCCTTTTCATTAACCCCCCTTTGCCCATCCTCTCCTTTTCCTTTCCCTCCCCCTTCTCCTCTCCCCACTCCTCTCTACCCACTCTCCTCTCCCCCCGCCCCCTCTCGCAGCTTTATGCCACGTCCATCCGATCTTCTGGCCTGGGCTTCGCCAGCTCATTCTCCCGCTTGGGTGGCATCCTTTGTCCTTATGTGGCAGTCACTTTGGTGCAGGGATGCCAAGTATCTACAGCACTGTCCCTCTTTGTAGCAGTCCCGCTTACAGCAGCAATAGCCACCACGTTTTTCCCAGTAGAAACCGCAAGAAGAGCACTTATAGAGGTGCATGTTGAGGAAGGGGAGTATGGGGGGCAGAATGAACAAGAAATTAGCCGAAAGCAAGGTGATGTGAAAGATGAATGATGCAGCTTGTGATGCTGTTTGTACAGTGGCATGGCCAACCAATCCATACCCTTATGCTCGACTACAATGTTTATCTATGGGCTGGTTGTCGTTCGCAAGAGGTTATGGTATGGATACAACCTGATACGGTAGTACGGTATCGAGTCAAGCATAACCCAACTCTCTGGCCACGGCTGCTTTGGCCCAGCTCCCCCCAGATGTGAAAAATAAACAAGCTGTAATGAAAATTGTGTAGTAGCTTGCATTATACAGGTGTGTGCTTACATTGCTCAGCTCTAGATGCCTAGCCCCTAGCTCGGAACAGAATCAGACCGCATGAGTTTGTAAAATGTCTCCCTAAGTCGTAGGATAAAAAGGCAGAGAGCAATGGCTTTCTATCTACGTGCCATTCATATCCTCTCCTCTCCTCCACTCATTTACCCTGACATTCCCTCCCCATGTAGTCTTGCCTTCCATCATGCTCCACTTGCCTCCAGCGACTGCCAGCCTGCAGATGGCATGATGCCATGCCACACCATGGCACACCATACTATGCCACACCATGCCATGCCACACATGCCATACCACACATGCCATGCCACACATGCCATGACACACCAGCAATGACAAACATGTCATGCCACACATGACATGACACACATTGGCACCAAGGAAGGCACATCCCAAACAATGGGATGCCATGCCACACAACGGCAAACCAAGCCATGCCACAGCATGGCGTGCCAAACCATATAATGCCAGGAATGTCAAACCACACCATGCCACTCCATCGCAGACCCCAAGCCATCGCACACTGTGCCATGCCACAACATGGCACATCACACTATCACCACCAAATGATCACACCATAGAATATCACAGTATCATGCCACACAGTAAGATGACACACAGTAACATGCCACACAGTTACATACCAGGCAGCATCATACCATACAACATCATACCAGACAATATCATACCATATAGTCTCATAACATACAGCAGCATACCATACAGTGTCATACCAAAGAGTAAAATACCACACAATATGACACCATACAGTATCATACCATACAGTACCATACCAGACTGTCTCATACCATACAGTAATATAAATTACAGAATCATACCATGTAGTCTCATAGTATAAAGTATCATACCATACAGTGTCATACCAACCAGTATCATACCAACCAGTATCATACCATGCAGCACCATACCTTACAGAATCATACTTGACAGTATCATACCGTACAGTGTCATACTACACAGCATCATACCATGCAAAATCATACCATACAGTACCATTCCATACAGTACCATATCATACAGTATCATACCATACAGTATCATACCATACAGTATCATTCCATACAGTATAATTCCTTAGAGTATCATACCATACAGTATCATACCATACAGTAACATACCATTCAAATCCTACCATACAGTATCATATAATTCCATATAAACCATACAGTATCATACCAAACAGTATCATCCTTACAGTATCATTCCATACAGTATCATACCATACAGCATCATACCATGCAAAATCATACCATACTGTATCACTCCATATAGAATCATATCATACACAATCATAACATACAGTATCATCCCATACAGTAGCATATCTTACACTATCATACCATACAGCATCATACCTTACAGTATCATACCTTACAGTATCATACCACACAGCATTATACCATGCAGCATCATACCATACTGTATCATTCCTTACTGAATCATATCATACAGTAACATACCTTACACTATCATACCACACAGTCCATACAGTAACATACAATACAGTATCACACCATACAGTATCATACCATAGGGTATCATACCATAGGGTGTCATACCATACAGTATCATTCCATAGGGTGCCATACCATACAGTATCATTCCACACGGTAACATACCTTACAGTAGCGTACCATACAGTATCATACCATAGGGTGTCTTACCATACAGTAGCATACCATACAGTAGCATACCAAATAATATCATACTATACAATAGCAAACCCCCACCACAACTTACCAGCCCATCCCCCAGCAGTAGGAGCAGCAGACAACCCAATCCCTTTCAGAAACAGCAGCTTCAGTGGCTGTGACTTGCGGGGGAGATGTGGCAGTGGAAAAGCATGATCTGGCCCAAGACTCAAATCCCACCCCTGACGTAGCTAGAGCTGACGCGAACCAGAGCCGCCGGCCGGTCGGCTCTGACAGTGTCCATTAAGCTTTGAACGCCAGATCGGTTACTTGAGCACCGAGTGCCGCCGCCACGCAGATTCCACCCACCACACCCCACCCACAAGCCACAACCCCAGAGGGTGCCGCCCCTAAGAGAGTGTGCTGCCCGCTTGCTCCCATGCTGCCCCCCCACCCGCCCACCTCCACCCATCCCTTCACCCCATGCCTGCTCACCTGTACCTACCAGAGCCATGCAGCGCCATGATTCCTGAGGCTGCTGGGAAGTGGGGAGGGGGGGATTAAGAGAGGGTGGGACTCCACTGTGGTCCAGGCAGGGTGCTGTTGGGTGGGAGGGAGGAGGGAGAGAAGAGGAGGTGAGTGAGAGGGTGGACTCCACACTCCGCCCTTGCTTCAGCGCTCCCATCCTCAGGCTGCAGGACAGAAGGGGGGAAACAGAAAGGAGGGGGTCAGAATACCTGACCTGTAACCATACCTTACCTGTTACCACACCTTGCATACCATGACTCCACCTAGCCTAGCCTGCCCTCTAGCCCCCCAACCCCCACTGCTGCTACAGCTGCTGCTGCTCCGCTTCTGCTGCTACAACTGCTGCTGCCGGTCTGCTTCTCAGCTGCATTCTTCCCTTGATGCCATGTGACCTGGTGGCAGGCAGAAAGGAGGATAAGAAGGAAGTTGACATACCTTGAGAGGCCGAGCCCACCCCGATACTCTCCCTTGTGGCAGCGATTGCCATCTGCTGCAGTGCTGCCGCCCTCCCCTTCCCATGAGTCCCTGCACGGCCACAAGGGAGGGGCGTGGGAGAGCGTCGGTGTTGACCCCACACCCCTCCCTCCACCTGCAATGCACACAAGCAGAGATAGTCAGTGTGCAATCAAAACACAAGGCTGACATGCCAGCTGGAAATTCAAACACAGGGAAGTCGAGGGAAGGGACCACTGGTGGAGAGGAGGCAAGGAGAAAGCCGACGTACCTTGAGAGGCCAAGCCCACCCCGATACTCTCCCTTGTGGCAGCGATTGCCATCTGCTGCAGTGCTGCCTCCCTCCCATCCCCCCGAGTCCCTGCATGGCCACAGGGGAGGGGTGTGGGGAAGTGTCGGTGTTGACCCCAGCGCCCCTCCCCTCCACCCGCAATGAACACGCACAGAGCCTGTCAGTGTGCAACCAAGGAATCAAGCTGGATCAGCAACTGCGAGTTTCAAAACAACACAAGCAAGGGGAGGGGAGGGGCCACTGGTGGAAACACAACCCAAAGCCACAGACCTTTAAGGGAACCTGAGGGGATAAACCTGCAGTAGGGGTTGTACCTGATGGGGCTGTAAGGCCTAGGGAGGGCTTAACCTGAGGGTTTTACCAGGAGTAAGGGAAGGTCTGTGGCTTGTGAATCCGGCCCCAACCAGTGGCAAGATTTCAGGGATAAAACACAGAAGCCCATGTGAAAACGACAAGAGTGATTCAGTATGACCAGTGAACAGCAAGCAAGAGTGAGTCCAGGGAGGAGAAAGCACTTATCTGGCAGCTGAAGAAGCGGTGAGAGATGCTGCCTCATGTCCCCCTCCCTCCCCTCCCCTTCCCTGCTGCACCAATGCTCCCCGCTGCTGATGCTGCCACAACTGGTCCCGCCAGCTGTCTCTGCTGCATTGCGAGTGACTTGGAAGGGGGGCAGAACGGAAGGGAAGGCCAGGAGGGGAGTGAGTGCATGCCTTGAAACAGGCAAGGGCGAATCAAAGAGGCAAACGCGAGAGGGAAACTGAGCAGAAAACGAGTGCAGCGGGAAAGCGAGGTAAGAGGCTCACCTTGAGAGGCCAAGCCCTTCCCAATACTCTCCTTCGCTGCAGTGGGATTGCCATGCTGCAGCGCTGCCTCCCTCCCATCCCCACGAGTCCCTGCACGGCCACCGGGGAGAGGCGTGAGGAAGCGTCGGTGTTGACCCCACACCCCTCCCCGTCACCTGCAATGAGCACACACAGAGCTAGTCAGAGCACGGAGGTGGGAGAAAGTTGATTGGGTAACCATAACTTCAGAACCAGCGCAAGAGAAGAGAGGAGCCACTGGAGGAGGTACGGCCACAAGCTACAGACCCAAGGGCACCTGAAAAAGAACCTGAGGGGTATACCTGCACCTGAGGGAATCACCTGAAGCAGCGAGGTCTGTAGCATGTGAGCCGCATCCAACCAGTGGCGTTGTTTCAAGAGGACGGTGCAGCAGCAGATGAAACGAAGGAAACGGTGTGGCAGGCAAGGGTGAGGGCAAGGAGGAACGGGTACTTAGCTGATGGCGTGAGAGCAGGAGGCAGTTGAAGCAGCATTGGCAGCAGGCATGGCATGGCGTCTCAGGCGACCAGCAGCGCTGCTCTTGAGCTCCTGCGAGGGGGGCTGGAGAGGGAGAGGAGGGGATGAGAGGGGAGGGGAGGGGAAGGGATGGGAGTGGAGGGAGAGGCAGTGAGTGGGATGGGAGGGAGTCACTACATGGAAGGGGAAGCATGCATGCAAGCGTGGTGAATAGAAGAAGAGCGAAAAGAGGGCCACTGGTGGAAGCACACTCACAAGCCACAGACTACGGTCTTTACCAAAGGGCTTTACCTGGAAAAATGCTTTACCTGGGGGAGGGTTCTACCAGTAATGGGGAGGGTCTATGAGCTGTTACGTGTGCTGCCACAAGTGGTTCCGTTTTTAGAGAAACAGAAATGACGGAAAAACGAAGCGAGAATGGAAGCATGGAGGAGCGAGCACTTGTGATTATGTGATTGTGTGCAGAGGGCAGGTGAAGCATGTGCCGGCACCACCAGGTGTTGTCTGCTGCCGCCAGTGGCTTGACGCATGAGGAGAACGCTGATGCTGTCCCACGTCCGTCCGCCTGCCACTGCTGCTCGCGATGAGGCCTGGAAGCGGGGGGGGGGAAGGGAGGGGAGGGGAGGGGGAGGCGAGGGGTGCACAAGGAAAGGCAGTGAGTGGGATGGAATCACCACGGCGTAAAGGGATGCATGCAAGCGCGGTAGAATTGAAGAAAGGCGAAAGGAGGGCCACTGGTGGACGCACACTGACAAGCCACAGACTACGGTCTTAACCAGAGGGCTTTACCTGGAAAATGGCTTTACCTGGGGGGGGGCTTTACCAGTAATGGGGAGGGTCTGTGGGATGTTTCCTGTGCTGCCACCAGTGGTTCCGTTTTGAGAGAAACAGAAATTACAGAAATACGAAGCAAGCATGGAGGCATGGAGGAGCGAGCACTTAGCTGATGATGTGGTGGTTGTGTTCAGAGGGCAGGGGGAGCATGTGCCGGCACCACCAGGAGCTCTCTGCTGGCGCCAGGCGCTGATGCTGCCTCACGTGGTGAGGTGACTTGCGGCCCCACGCCCGTCTGCTACTGCTCCTTCCAAGCAGTAGCCGAGTGACCTGCACAGGTGTGAGGGTCGGAAGGAATGCGGAGAGAACACAGTGAGGAGAGGGGATAGAGCAGCAAATGCGTAGCACCTGGGGGAGGAGGGGAGAAGGGGGACGGGGGGGATGGGGGGAGGGAGGGAGGAGGAGGCTCATGGCACACATGCACGAGCGAGCGACGGCGAGGGAGACAGAAGGGAGGAGGGGACTGGACGCGTGCGTGCAGCAGCGACTGCCAGTCTAATCTACCAAGAACCACTAGCGACTCTGCTCTATGCAAGCGGCTCAAGCAAGCGATGTGTGACATGGGCTCCCCGGGGGGAAGGGAAGATGGGAAAGATGCATGGTACAGCATGCAGCGTTCGAAAAGCACGGGAAAACGAGAAGTGGTACGAGGAGAGCGGGAAGGGCTGAGCACTTAGCTTCATGGACGGCGTTTGACGGCATGTTGGTTGGTGGTGCGCGTAGCACGCTGCGCGCGAGTGGCATGCATGCTGTCGCAGGTGCGCAGGCTGTCTGAGTCACTCAGCTGCTCGCCGCGTTGCTTCCTTCCAACTTCCGTTCAGAGCGTTCACACACTGCACTGCAACGTCAACACACAAAGTTCGTCAGACGCTGGATTCGAACCCGCACAAACGACTTTCCACACGCAAAAGGACAAGCCGCAGTTTCCCACCCTCGATTGCAGCAGCAGCTCGGATTGCAGTGGCAGCTTTGACCTTAGCGTTTCTCCTCGGGTCACAGGTTTGTAAGAAGCGGGAAAAAACCTTCGCGCCTCCATTCCGAGTCGCAACTTTTTTTTTTTCTGCACATGACAAAAAGAAATGTCAAGGATCGAAATAGTAAAGAAACGGGAAAATGCATACGACTAATGTTGGAACACTGGTTACGAAGATACTACTTACACACGCTGTACCAGCAACTCGTATTGCGTAGAAGCTAAGAGCGCACCCCAGCGCTTCAGCAAAAAAACTGCGTATCACAACAGGTATGTCAGATCGAGCGATCAAATCTCTTGAAACGAACGAAGCGATTAACTCGATCATAATGATATACTCCGGTACTTACAGCGCAACTCCTGCAAGATGAAGAAATAACTTCCGTCGAATAACGGTTCTTGAAGCAGCATTTTACCATGTCAAAGTGGAGCCTTGATTTGGACGAACACCAACAATGCGATTCTTCGAAGCGTCGTAGCGATCTCAACCTATCTTGAGCTTCTATCGATCGTTTGCCGAAAGGTAATGGCAGCAGAAGCGAGGAAAGGCCTAGTGGAAGGTGAATCGCAAGAATGGAAGAATTCAATGTGATGAGGGAAATGTGACATGGGATGGGAATGGAAACTTGCAACTGCATGCGGAAGGACAGATTGTCCTAGGCTGCGTGGGAGGAGTTGGGTCAACACCGTGGTGTGAGTGGAGCTCCGCTGCTACTCTCTTCAAACATATTTTTCAGAAAAAACAGTGGTCCAAGGCAAGTCCAACTTGGTTAAACGTCAATGTCTAGAGTGAC
This sequence comes from Closterium sp. Naga37s-1, assembly GCA_947471745.1. Lineage (NCBI taxonomy): Eukaryota > Viridiplantae > Streptophyta > Zygnematophyceae > Desmidiales > Closteriaceae > Closterium > Closterium sp. Naga37s-1. The sequence goes on from CANJKZ010000599.1 coordinate 216,635, forward strand.
TCCGAATGCCTTTTCCAACTCGCAGATCCAAGGGCTGGAATGGAGTTGTACGTATTTCTAAATAACGGTGGAGAAAAAAACTACGAAGAAATCAAGCATGAACATTTTATGCCGGCAAATCCTGCACCCCACTCTTTCAGCCACTCCTTGCGCTCGAAAATGGGAATCAAAGCAAGCACGACACGGTATCGCAGGGAGGGATGGTTGTTGGTTTTCAAATGCGGTGGATGGATCTACAGAGCCGTCGGATTATCTTAACGGAACAAGGGAACGACTCAGATTACTTCTAAGCGAGATCGCCAACCGACATTTTCAAACGCCGCTAAAGGACCCGCCAGATTGCCGTAGGTCGGTTAGCCAATGGCAGCAAAACCTAACTGACCGTTGAAGGCAGGCTCCTGCGATCTAGTTCTAGTTGGATAGGCTTCCCTGCTCTCTCAGCCTCTTGATAGTTGGGAAACTGCTGCTCACACCCTAGCAAAGCGGGGTGGTGGTAACGAATGAGGCAGGATTTGAGAAAGTTTTCTGACGAAATGTATTTTGCGTAACCTTTCTAGTTTGTCAGCGATTGTGAATATCTGTTACGAGCGCAATTGAGTGAGCGAGCGAGGATTGCACTATCGAGACAAGAATACAATGAGCGAAGGATTGAGCGAAGAATGGGGTGCGCGACGGGCCTGGTGCCGAGGTTGGGGACTGTCGAGGCGGAGGTCCGGAGCGCGGGTTACCAATGAACCGTGAGGTTGGGTCGCGTCGTGAACATGTCAGAATGAAATTGTATGCATTATTCTATAACTGCCTGTAGTGTAGACTTAGTGTAGTGCTAAACTTCTTTGGTGGTGCACCTTGGTTGCTTTGCCTATATCTTGTACTTTCTTCTCCTATTGAACCATCTTTCCTCTCTCACTTTTTACTCTCGACAATTGCCTAGCTCACACCCTAGCTATGGCTCCCTAGCTTATGAGCTAATCTCAACATGCTATCATAGTAGGTCGTTTCTAGGACCTAACATTCATGGGCCCACCACCTACTGCCCTGCTAGCCTAGGCCCCGGCCCGTCGCCCCTTGGCGTCACCCCTAGCCCCTAGGCTCGCCCCCTAGGCCCCGTCGCTCACAGCCCCTCGGCCCCGTCGCTCACGGCCCCTAGGCCCCGGCCCGTCGCTGCCCCTAGCTCAGCCCCTTGGCCCCGTTGGCCTCGTCGCCCCTAGCCGCGCCCCACGGTCCCGTTGGCCCCGTCGACCCCGTCGCCCCTAGCCGCGCCACTCGGCCCCGTTGGCCCCGTCGCCCCTAGCCGCGCCCCTCGGCCCCATTGGCCCCGTCGACCCCGTCGCCCCTAGCCGCGCCACTCGGCCCCGTTGGCCCCGTCGCCCCTAGCCGCGCCCCTCGGCCTCGTTGGCCCCGTCGACCCCGTCGCCCCTAGCCGCGCCACTCGGCCCCGTTGGCCCCGTCGCCCCTAGCCGCGCCCCTCGGCCTCGTTGGCCCCGTCGACCCCGTCGCCCCTAGCCGCGCACCTTGGCCCCTAGGCCCTGTCGCCCCTAGCCGCGCCCCTCGGCCCCGTTGGCCCTGTCGCCCCTAACCGCGCCCCTCGGCCCCCCTTGGCCCCGTCACCCCTAGCCGCGGCCCCTAGGCCCCGTCGCCCCCAGCTGCGGCCCCTCGCGACCCCAGGCCCCGTCGCCTCGGCCCCTTGGCCCCGTCGCCCCTAGCCATGGCCCCTCGCGACCTGCCGCCCCTAACCGCGGCCCCGTCGCCTCTAGCCTCGGCCCCTAGCGACCTGTCGCCCCTAGCCGCGGCCCCGGTGCCCCGTCGCATCATGGAGGGTAAGGGGGTGGCAAGAGGGGTGACGGCTTCCTGCCCGCGTGCCCTGCAGTCGCACGCGCAGCTCCGCCCCCGCCCCCCTCCCCCCCCTCCATGGGGACGGGGGGGAGAGGGTGTGAGGGGGTGGCGGATGTGCCTCAGCAGCAGCAGCTGCCGCCACGCCTCCTCCTCTCTCTCTCCCTGCCGCACCTTGTGTTGGGAAGGGGGGGGGGAGCTTGGAGGTTCAGGGGGGAGGCAGGAGGGGATCTGCAGCACCAGCCCCCCCCGCCCCCCCTTTCTCCTCCACCCCTGGGGGGTGAAGGATTGTGGAGCAGCAGTGGGGGGGAGGGGATCTGTAGCACCAGCCCCCCCCCTTCTCCTCCATCCCCCTGCTGCGGGTGCAGCAGTGGGGGGAGGGGATCTGCAGCACCATCTCCCTCCACCCGCCCCTTTCTCCTTCACCCCCCTGCTGCAGGTGCAGCAATGGGGGGGGGGGGGGGGCGGGTATGGGGGTGGCGGGATCTTGGAGGCTCCAGGGGTGGCGGGATCTTGGAGGCTCCAGGGGTGGCAAGAAGGGATCTGCAGCACCAGCCCCCCCCCCACCCTCCCCCCCCCCCCCCCCCCCCCCCTTCTCCTCCATCCCTCTGCTGCGGGTGCAGCAGTGGGGGGGAGGGGATCTGCAGCACCAGCCCTCCCCCCCCCCCCCCCGCCCCCCCCCCCCCTTCTCCTCCATCCCTCTGCTGCGGGTGCAGCAATGGGGGGAGGGGATCTGCAGCACCAGCCCCCCCCCCAGCCCTCCCCACTTCTCCTCCATCCCCCTGCTGCGGGTGCAGTGGTGGGGGGGAGGGGATCTGCAGTCCTGTGCGCCCTGCTGCCCTGCTGCCCTGTGCGCCCCGCGCGCCCTGCAGCCCTACTGCGCCCCACGCGCCCTGCTGTCCTGCTGCCCTGCACGCCCTGCGCGCCCTGCAGCCCTGTACGCCCTGCTGCCCTGCAGCCCTGCGCGCCCCGCGCGCCCTGCTTCCCTGCAGCCCTGTGCGCCCTGCTGCCCTGCAGCCCTGTGCGCCCTGCTGCCCTGTGCGCCCCGCGCGCCCTGCAGCCCTGCTGCGCCCCGTGCGCCCTGCTGCCCTGCTGCCCTGTGCGCCCCGCGCGCCCTGCGGCCCTGCACGCCCCGCGCGCCCTGCTGTCCTGCTGCCCTGCGCGCCCTGCAACCCCGCGCGCCCTGCTGCCCTACAGCCCTGTGCACCCAGCTGCCCTGCAGCCCTGTGCGCCCTGCTGCCCTGTGCGCCCCGCGCGCCCTGCAGCCCTGCTGCGCCCCGCGCGCCCTGCTGCCCTGCTGCCCTGTGCGCCCCGTGCGCCCTGCAGCCCTACTACGCCCCACGCGCCCTGCTGTCCTGCTGCCCTGCGCGCCCTGCGCACCCTGCAGCCCTGTACGCCCTGCTGCCCTGCAGCCATGCACGCCCCGCGCGCCCTGCTGCCCTGCAGCCCTGTGCGCCCTGCTGCCCTGCAGCCCTGCGCGCCCTGCTGCCCTGCAGCCCTGTGCGCCCTGCTGCCCTGCAGCCCTGTGCGCCTCTGCTGCCCTGCTGCCCTGTGCGCCCCGCGCGCCCTGCTGCTGCCGCTACAGCCCTTGCTGCTGCCGCCACAGCCCTTGCTGCGGCCGCTACAGCCCTTGCTGTTGCCGCTACAGCCCTTGCTGCTGCTGCTACAGCCCTTGCTGTTGCCGCTACAGCCCTTGCTGCTGCCGCTACAGCCCTTGCTGCTGCTGCTACAGCCCTTGCTGTTGCCGCTACAGCCCATGCTGCTGCCGCTACAGCCCTTGCTGCTGCTGCTACAGTCCTTGCTGCGGCCGCTACAGCCCTTCCTGCTGTCCTGCGCGCCCCGCACTCCCTGCAGCCCTGCGCGCCACGCACGCCCTGCTGTCTTGTGCGCCCCGTGCGCCCTGCTGCCCTCTGCACGCGCATCTGCAACCCCATGCACAGCCCCTACCCCCCCCCTCCCCCTCCCCCCCTTTTCTTCTCCCTCTCCCTGCTGCACGTGCAGCAGTTGGGGTTGGGGGGTGGGGAGGGGAGGGGAGGGTGTGAGAGGGAGGTTGCACCTACAGTGCCAACCTGCCTCCTCTCTCTCACAGCCGCACCTGCTGCTGTGGGGGGGAGTGTGAAGTGGTGGGGAGGCTCAGGGGATGTGGGTGGTGGGTGACAGAGCTGCAGCAACTCCCGCCACGCCTCCTCCTCTCTCTCCTCACTGCTGCTGCTACTGCTGTACGGGGGGAGGTTGGGGGGTGCTGTGAGTCCAGCTGCAGCATCAGCCGCCTCCTCCTTATTTGCCATCTCCTTCTTCTGCTGCGCAGGGTGTACCCCTTCAGGGGGTGTTTCTGCACATGATTCTTCACTGCAGGCAGTTAGGGGGTGTGTCAGAATATAATTGTATGCATTATTCTATAACTGCCTGTAGTGTAGACTTAGTGTAGTGCTAAACTTGTTTGGTGGTGCACCTTGGTTGCTTTGCCTATATCTTGTGCTTTCTTCTCTTAGTGAACCATCTTTCCTCTCTCACTTTTTACTCTCGACAATTGCCTAGCTCACACCCTAGCTATGGCTCCCTAGCTTATGAGCTAATCTCAACAGAACAGTGGCGGGAATGGGGTCGAGGCGAATGTCGCGAGTGGTAACGGATTATTGTTGGGTGCTGTTGGCGGGAACAGTGGTGTACGCGTTGAGTAGGGACGCGAAGTAAGGAAAAGGGGTTTTCCTTACACTACCCCCCCCCCCCCCCCTCAAGGAGGCCTCTCTTACGAGAGCGCGTGTACATCGCGGAAATTCCGGCTGCGCAGGTACTCGGTGAGCGTGGGGTGGTTTTCGATTTTGTACAGTGGAACCCAATTGTCCTCGGTGGGCGTGCGGTCTCTCCAGCGGATCAGGAATTCGACCCTCCGAGCTCCTCGTGGGTCACAAACTCGGTGGCTCAGAATCTTCTCGGGCGTGATGACTGGTTCGGTCGGTGGTCGTGTCATGCTGGCTAGGCGATTTCGGGCCAGTTGGCTGGTGGATGGAATGTAGGGGCAGAGCAGGCTGACGTGGAAGGACGGGCTGACGTACCAGTCAGCAGGGAGGAGGAGATGGGCGGTGACAGGTGTGAACATATGGCTGATGCGAAATGGCCCGCAATATCGGGGGCGGAGTTTCGGGGTTATGGGCAGGCGGAGGTTTTGAGTGTCGAGTAAAACTAAGTCGTCGGGGTGGTAAGTGATGGGTCTTTGGTGGCGATCGGCGTTGCGCTTAGCGATGACATTGGCCCTTTTTATTGCCTCTGCTGCCCTGGTTCGTGCTGCCTGTAATATTTATGCGAACTGTTGCGCACGTGGTACTGGGTTGTCGGGATTCGGGGTCATGGGTACTGTAGGGTCTTGTCCGTAGTTCAGGTAAAATGGTGACTGTTGGGTCGTGGCGGATGGCGAGTTGTTGTACGCGAATTCGATGAGTGGCAGTTGCTGTTCCCAGGTAGTTGGGTCGTCGCACGTGGCTCGGATTAACTGTTCCATAGTCTGATTTGTCCGTTCTGTCTGTCCGTCGGTTTCGGGGTGGTACGAAGAACTGAACTGCAGCCTCGTGCCGAACTGCTGCCACAGGTTCCGCCAGAAGTTGCTAGTAAATTTCGTATCGCGGTCGCTGATGATTGCTGCTGGTATCCCGTGTAATCGAACGATGGTTGAGATGAAGAGGCGGGCCGTTTCTTCAGCTGTGATTGATTTTTTACAGGCTGCGAAATGTGTCATTTTCGTCAGCCGACTGACGATGACCAGGATCGCGTCGTTCCCACTTGCTCCTGTTGAAATGTATTCGTTTACATTTATAACTGCCTACAGTAGAACCTAGTGTAGTTATGAGATCTTGCAGGTGGTGTACAATTGTTTCCTCTTTTGCCTATATCTTGTACCCTTGTTCATTATTGAAACCCTCTTTGACAAATCTCTCTCGACATGTTCCTCTCGACCCTCCTTGCCTCTCACCTCTCTCGTAACCTAGCTATGGCTCCTAAGCTTAGCTAGTTACGACTTTGACAGCTCCGGCCGGTAACCCCGTGACGAAGTCCATCGTCACCTGCTGCCAAGCACGCTCTGGGGGTGGTATCGGCTGCAACTGCCCTGCCGGTCGCTTCCGTGATGATTTCATGAGTTGGCAGGTGGGACACGATGCCACGTGTCGCTGCACGTCGGTCAGCATTTCGGGCCAGTAATAATACCGCTGCAGATGCTGCCGTGTTTTTTCTACTCCAAAATGGCCTGAGGTGGCTCCATCGTGTGCCTCTTGTAACAGTAATTCCCGTAGAAGCGTGTAGCCCAGTACCCAGATTCGATCGGTGCCGGCTTTTACGTAACAGAATCCTCTTGCCGCTGCAAACTGCTGCAAATTTCCGCCTGTGAAAAATGGGTCAGTCTGATAACCGTGGGTAAATAGGCCCGTCAGTAGTGGGCTGGTCTGGGCGAGTAGTATGGCGTGGAGTTGGGCTGTGGGCTGGGTTAATTCGTCGGCGATGTTCGATGCCCCCTTTTTGTAGGTGACTGTGTAGTGAAAATTTGACTCGAGGTAGTCGAGCCTGCGAATTTGTCGTGGGTTGAGGTGGGGTTGTGCGCGGAGGTACTGTAGTGATTTGTGGTCTGTCCGTACTGCCACGTCGGCGCCGGTCAAGTAGCAGCGCCACACTTTGAATGCATGCACGATCGCAAGCATTTCCCGATATTGTATCGGGTGATTCTTCTCGGGCGGATGCAACTTTCGTGATTCGTATGCGATGGGCTGTAAACGGTTGCCGAAATCCTGTAGCAGTACGGCTCCAATGGCGATGTCGCTAGCGTCGGTAACCACTTCGAATGGGCGGTATGGGTCGGCGATGCGCAATACGGGCGGTGAACAGAGAACATTTTCCAGGGTAGAGAAGGCAGCATGCTCTTTCTCCCCCCACGTAAAAACGACCCCCTTCCGCAGTAAGTCCGTCAGCGGGTCAGTTAAGCGTGCCATGTCGGGGACGAACCGACGTACGTAATTAACGAACCCTAAGAAACTCTGCAGCTCCGTGATGTTCGTAGGGGGGTTCCACGCTTGTACCGTGTCCAGTTTCTTCGGGTCGATTTCTACTCCAGCCTCTGAAATAACGTGCCCCAAAAAATCTAGCTTATCCTGGAAGAACTCGCACTTTGAACCCTTGGTCAGTAGTCTGTGTTTGTCTAAAAATGTAAATACTGCTTCTAAATCGGCTAAGTGCTGCCGCTTGTCCCGACTGTAGACTAGAATGTTGTCGAGGTAGATGATCACACATTTATCTAAGAGTGGTCTAAATGCCTCGTTCATGGTCATCTGAAAAGTCGCCGGTGCGTTGGTAAGTCCGAAAGGCATCACTGTGTACTCAAATGATCCGTACCTAGTCCTAAATGCTGTCTTGGTACAGTCCGAAGGTTCGACCCGAATCTGATGGTAACCTCCCCGTAAGTCAATTTTCGAAAAGACCCGTGCTGTTCGCAGTTGATCTATTAGTTCGTCGGCGCGGGGGATGGGGTATCGCGATTTGACTGTAACCCTGTTCAGTGCTCTGTAGTCGATGCGCATGCGAAACCCTCCGTCCTTTTTCGGTGTGAATAGGATCGGTGCGGCGAATGACGACGAGCTCGGTCGGATGAATTCTTTTCTCTAACAGGTAATCTAACTGCTTCCTTAGCTCGTCGAGCTCAGGCTGTGTCAGTCTGAACTGTCGCTGTACGGTTGGCTGTGCCCTGGGTTCTAATTCTATTCGGTGATCATGCGCCCGCTGGGGTGGCAGTCCCTTCGGTAAGTCATCGGGAATGATCCCCGGGAATTGTTTCAGTAGTTCCTGCAGCTCGGGTGGTACTGCCGCCAGTAGTTTCTGAAAATCGCTCGGCTGCTCTGTCAAACATATATTTACTATAGTCGGTCTAGGCTGTAGTGGGGTAGTCCTTAGAGGGTACAACACTTATGTGTTTCCTACTTGTACCCTTCTCATTTCCTAATTCAATCATTCTTTCGTCTATCATTCTCACATGGTATAGAGCTAGTTTCGAGATTCTTTTGAAGGGCCCACCACTGAAATTTCTCCCCTGCCTACTTGCCGCGCGCTTCGCACCTTCCCTTCGAGGCCCGTCACGGCCCCTGCGCCCGCCCTTAGAGCCTGCGCCCGCCCCGTAAGGCCCCTTAAGGCCTCGTTAGGCCCCGTAAGGCCCCTGTAGGCCCCGTTTAGGGCGCGGATTAAGGCCCCGTAAGGCCCCGTTATGCCCCGTAAGGCCCCGTAAGGCCCCGTCAGGCCCCGTCAGAGGCCCCGTACGGCCCCGTCAGGCCCCATTTGGCCCCGTTTAGGGCGCGGATTAAGGCCCCGTAAGGCCCCGTTAGCCCCGTAAGGCCCCGTAAGGCCCCGTCGGGCCCCGTTTGGCCCCGTTTAAGGCCCCGTTAGGCCCCGACAGGCCCCGTTAGAGGCCCCGTACGGCCCCGTCAGGCCCCGTTAGAGGCCCAGTACGGCCCCGTCAGGCCCCATTTGGCCCCGTTTAAGGCCCCGTAAGGCCCGTCAGGCCCCGTTATAGGCCCCGTACGGCCCCGTACGGCCCCGTTATAGGCCCCATCAGGCCCCGTTATAGGCCCCGCACGGCCCCGTTATAGGCCCCGTACGGCCCCGTTATAGGCCCCATCAGGCCCCGTTATAGGCCCCGTTCGGCCCCGTTATAGGCCTCGTCAGGCCCCGTTATAGGCCCCGTTCGGCCCAGTCATGCCCCGTTAGAGGCCCCTTCAGGCCCGGCCGGCCCTGCTGCGGCCCTGTCGCAGCTCTCCCCCGACGCTGCCCCGGCCCTGCTCCTGAACTGCCCCGGCCCTGCTTCTGCACTGCCCCGGCCCTGCTCCTGACCTGCCCCTGAACTGCCCCGGCCCTGGCCCGGCTCTGCCCAGGCCCTGCCCCGGCCCTGCCCCGGCTCTGCCCCGGCCCTGCCCCTGAACTACCCCGGCCCTGCTTCTGCACTGCCCCGGCCCTGCTCCTGAACTGCCCCGGCTCTGCCCTGGCCCTGCCCCGGCCCTGCCCCGGCCCTGCCCCTGAACTGCCCCGGCCCTGGCCCGGCTCTGCCCTGGCCCTGCCCCGGCCCTGCTCCTGAACTGCCCCGGCCCTGCCCCGGCCCTGCTCCTGAACTGCCCCGGCCCTGCCCCGGCCCTGCTCCTGAACTGCCCCGGCCCTGGCCCGGCTCTGCCCTGGCCCTGCCCCGGCCCTGCTCCTGAACTGCCCCGGCCCTGCCCCGGCCCTGCTCCTAAACTGCCCCGGCCCTGCTTCTGCACTGCCCCGGCCCTGCTCCTGAACTGCTCCGGCTCTGCCCCGGCCCTGCCCCGGCCCTGCCCCGGCCCTTCCCCGGCCCTGCCCCTGAACTGCCCCGGCCCTGGCCCGGCTCTGCCCTGGCCCTGCCCCGGCCCTGCTCCTGAACTGCCCCGGCCCTGCCCCGGCCCTGCTCCTGAACTGCCCCGGCCCTGCCCCGGCCCTGCTCCTGGACTGCCCCGGCCCTACCCCGGCCCTGCCCCAGCCTCTCCCCTGGTAAGAGCGCCGCGCTGCCGAGCCACACCGCCCTGCCGAGCTGCGCCGCCCTACCTAGCCTGCTTAGCCGAGTTCCACTGCTGCTACTGCTAGCCTGCTGCTTCTCCTGTCATGGCTAGTCTCAATGTTCTTACCTTTGATGCTGAGGGTCGGGCTGTTGACTTTGAGGTCTGGCTAGATGATCTGCAGCTTTTCCTACAGTGCGATAGCAAGGATGGTCTCTCACTGTTCGATCTCACTTCTGGCGCCTCTACTGCCCCTACTGCTGATGCTGACAGTACTGTTCGCTCGCAGTGGCTCACGCGCGATGCTGCTGCTCGTCTTGCTGTGCGCAACCACCTGCCGTCTACTGAGCGCGCGCACTTTAGTCAGTACAAGAGTGCTAGGGCTCTGTACAACGCTGTAGTTGCACGCTACTCCTCCCCTGCCACTGCTGCGCTCAGCCGCCTCATGCTACCGTACCTTTTCCCTGACCTTGCTGCCTTTGCCACTGTCGCTGACCTAGTTGCTCACCTTCGCACTAGTGACGCCCGCTACCGCGCTGCCCTTCCCACTGAGTTCTGTGCCAAGAACCCCCCCCCCCATGTACATCACCCTTTACTACCTATTCACCCGCCTCCCTGACTCTCTTTCTTCAGTCAGGGACCACTTTCTCTCCCTTTGCCCCACCGAGCTGACTGTCGACTTGCTAGAGGAGCGCCTTGCTGCAGCTGAGAAGAGTATCTTAGCTGTTGGTGCTTCTCGCGGTGACCGTCGCACCCCCTTCTTTGAGGGGTGTTCCCCTGTCCCCCTTCTCCCCTCTGTTGCCTCTGCTGCTGCTGTCGACCTCGTTGGCACTGAGGAGGTCGGCGCTGCGTCTGCCCCTAGTGGGCGACGCCGCACTGGCAAGGGCAAGGGAAGCAGGGGTGGTGGTGGGGGCGGTGGAGGCAGCGGTGGAGGAGGTGGAGGAGGTGGAGGTGGTGGTGGGGGTGGTTCCGGGAGTGGGGGCGTAGGTGGCGGCGGTGGTGGAGGAGGTGGCGGCGGCGGCGGTGGTGGTGGAGGTAGCGGAGGAGGTGGTGCTGGTCGCGGTGCGGCCACGCAGCGTGGAGGCCTTGGTGGCAGCCAGCGTCCGCAGCAGCTGCGCACCCGTGAGACCCCGTCTGTTCAGCAGCTTCGTGAGTGGTACGCTGGACGTGGGAGGTCTGGGGGTGCAGGTCCCTGCGCGTACGTTCTTCGCACCGGCACTCGTAGTGGGGAGGTGTGTGGTCTCCCACACACCACGCAGCGCTGCTTTGGCCGCTTGACTGACGCTTGGCGTACCCAGTTTCCTGACGCTGTTGATCTTCCTCGTTGGCATGATCTGCTTCTGCAGAATGTGCCTATCTTTGATCTAGATTTTGATGCTATCCTTGCTGCCATGTATGCTCTTGCTGATATTACTAAGGGTGACTGTTACCTGCGTGTCCCACCCGACCCGGGCACTGTGGCTGCTGCTTTAGGTGCCTGTGGACTTCCAGGAGTGAGGAGCGGCGCGCTGCCGGCCCTCGACACAAGGAACACAGGTGGGGGCAGGCCCCGGAGGAAGGGGAGGGAGGGACCTGGGGAGTCCAGAGACAAGAGCACGGGAGGCCATACCTCGAAGACGAGGCAGGGAGGGGTGACCAAGGCGGTGGTGCCAGAGGAGAGTCTCGTGCGCCAGAGGACGACACGAGCAGGGGGCAGACGCAGGACTAGACCTGGACGCAGCAGCAAACACCTGACTGGACGCAGCTACCTGACCAGACGCAGGGACCGGAGGAGGCGCAGTAGTCAGTGTGTACAGACTCGACCCTGGCCGACGGGTGAACGTGGCCAGGTGGCGGCCCGTCCGAGAGCAAGTGCAGTGGGTCACACGCTGACCTCCAGGGGTGAACTGGTCAACCCACGCGTCCTGGAGGTCAGCTCCACTCACCAAGTTCGTAGAGAACGAGGGGAGGTGGAGTCCCGACAGCAAGCCCGACGGGGCCGCAGGACACGGTAGAACCGTGGAGGAGTGTGCAAGGACTGGTCCCCCGGAGGGGTCAGCAAGGGAGACAGCAACAGGCCGACGGAGCGGCGTGAGCGTGGTGCTGTCTCTAAAGAAAGAGCGCGAAGCACCAGAGTCAAGTGTGAAGGTGTGAAAGGACTCAGTAGGTGCAGTACCAGAGGGAGGAGACGTACCAGCACCTGGAGCAACAGACGCACTAGCACCTTAAGCAGCAGCCACAGTGCCCGGGTCGGGCGGGAGCCCCTCTCTCCACAGCGGCTTCGTGAGTGGTACTCTCGGCGCTGTCGGGTTGCTGCTGGAGGTGCTGCTGGTGCGGGTGCTGCTGGAGGTGCAGGCGCTGCTGGAGGTGGTGCTGGTGCTGGAGCTGCTGGAGGTGCTGCTGGTGCTGGAGCTGCTGGAGGTGCTGCTGGTGCTGGAGGTGCTACTGGAGCTACTGGAGGTGCTGGCACTGCTGGAGGTGGTGCTGGTGCTGGAGCTGCTGGAGCTGCTGGAGGTGCTGGTGCTGGTGGAGGTGGTGCTGGTGCTGGAGCTACAGGAGGTGCTGCTGGTGCTGGAGCTGCTGGAGGTGCTGCTAGGACTGGAGACCCTGAGGCTGAGGGTACCGGTTCTGTCTCTGCTGTTTTTGGAGGCGCTGTGCGGCCGCGGCCGTACTACGTTCCGCTTCTTCAGCAGGTTCTTGGCTCCCCGCCTTCTCCTGGTCCTCCTCCTCCTTCCCTCAGTCCACCGCCTGTCCCGTCTCAGTCGCAGTTACAGCCGGCCTCTCCGCTGCCTGGTCCTTCTCCTTACTCTGGTCCGACTAGAGGTCTTACGGAGCGTCGTGAGCCTGAGTCGCGTCCTGTGTCGCCTGCGTCTCGTTCTACGTCGCCTGTCCGTTCTGTTCGCGCTGCTCGTGTTTCGCGTCCGCGTCTTCCTCCTGTCCCTGGCACTCACTCTATGACTCTGCGTCCTTCCACTGCTCCACAGCATGTCCCTCTGCCCTCTCCTCCTGCGTCCTCTCTTCCTGACGGTCCGGACCCGGAGTCTGACTCCCTTCGTGCTGCTAGTCCTACTGTCACGCGCTTTCTGGCCACTGCTGTCACTGACCCCCTGTTTGAGTTCTCTGCTGCGTCTGCTCTTGTTGCTGAGCTTGTTGACTTTGCTGCAGCCTGTCGCCTCGACTACGCCGCTAGTCTTGTTGCTGAGTCTGCGTCTGTGTCTGTCTGTCCTCCGTCCGTCGGGGGTGAGTGTGCTCTTGGCACGGACGTTCTTGAGGACAGGCAGGAGGACCTTGAGTGTTTTGCTGCTGCTTCACCTCATCTCGTGTCCATGCTGCTTGCCCCTGAGGGAGACCCGGATGCACTAGACATCCCGACCCCGCGCTCTTACGCAGAGGCGATAGAGGGTCCCTACTCCTCTAAGTGGCAGGCAGCCATGGACGCAGAGATGGCTTCCTGGAAGTCCACAGGCACCTACGTAGACGAGGTTCCCCCACCTGGGGACATCGTCAGTGGCATGTGGATCTTCAGGGTGAAGCGGCCGCCGGGTTCTCCGCCTGCCTTCAAGGCGCGTTACGTTGCACGTGGCTTCAGTCAGCGACAGGGAGTTGACTTCTTTCAGACCTTCTCCCCTACCCCGAAGATGACCACTCTTCGGGTACTGCTGCACGTTGCTGCTCAGCGTGACTACGAGCTCCACTCGCTTGACTTCAGCACAGCCTTCCTACAGGGCAACCTGCACGAGGAGATCTGGCTGCGCCGCCCACCTGGCTTCACTGGGTCGTTTCCTGCTGGTACCCTGTGGAGCCTCCGGCGGCCAGTCTACGGTCTCCGCCAGGCGCCCCGTGAGTGGCACGACACGCTCAGGACGACTCTTGCTGCTCTTGGTTTTGCTCCTTCCACTGCTGACCCTTCTCTGTTTCTACGCACTGACGCTACTCTGCCGCCGTTCTACGTTCTTGTGTACGTAGACGACCTTGTCTTTGCTACTGCTGACACGGAGGCACTCGCCCACGTGAAGTCCGAGCTGCAGAAGAGACACACGTGCACAGACCTGGGTGAGCTCACAAGCTATCTTGGCTTGCGGATCACCCGGGACAGAGCACAGCGCACCATTACCTTGACTCAGTCACACATGGTGCAGTAGGTCCTTCAGCGCTTCGGCTTCACCTACTCCTCGCCACAGTCCACTCCTCTGCCTACCGGTCACTCGCTCTCAGCTCCACCTTCGGACGAGTCCGTAGAGCCGAGTGGCCCGTATCCAGAGCTTGTGGGCTGCCTCATGTACCTGATGACTTGCACACGACCTGACCTCGCATACCCTCTCAGCCTTCTGGCTCGCTACGTGGCTCCCGGCAGGCACCGAAAGGTGCACTGGGATGTTGCGAAGAGGGTGTTGCGATACTTGTGCAGTACATCGGGCATGGGGCTCGTGCTTGGAGGACGGGCTCGAGTTGTCCTCACTGGTCACGCTGACGCCTCCTGGGTTGACGACTTGGCTACGCAGCGGTCGTCACAGGGTTACACCTTCAGCCTTGGCTCCGGTTCTGTATCCTGGCGGTCTACCCGCTCTTCTTCTGTTCTCAACTCCAGTTGTGAGGCTGAGATCTACGCTGGGGCCATGGCTGCACAGGAGCTTCGCTGGCTCACCTACCTGCTGACCGACTTGGGAGAGGCGCCTCGTTCTCCTCCAGTTCTGTACGTCGACAACAAGGCCATGCTGGCCTTGTGTCAGGAGCACAGACTGGAGCACAGAACGAAGCACATTGCTCTGCGCTACTTCCTTGCTCGAGAGTTGCAGCAGCGTGGCCAGCTTCGTCTTGCTTACGTGGCCTCTCAGGCCAACACTGCTGATGTCTTCACCAAGGCACTTCAGCCTTGTGATCATCAGCGTTTCTGTACTGTGTTAGGCCTTGTACCTACTGTGCCTCACTTGTTGACTTCTTGACTCTGCTTGTACTGTACTCTATATACTTATACCTGCATGCTTACACTTGCTAGGTTGTGTTCACTGTACTGTTTACTTTCCTTTATATAACTCTGCATGTGAACTGGCCTTATGGCCCTTTGCTTGTGCTCAGACTGTGTGGTGACCTTGTGATCCACTCTGAGCTTGCTTTGCTTTTCTTGACTGGTCTTGTGACCTCTTGTTCTCCCCCACTTTGCCTATGGGGGTGTGTCAAACTTATATCTGCTATGGTCTATTTAGGCTGTAGTGGGGTAGCTCTTAGTGGGTACAACACTTATGTGTTTCCTATATGTACCCATCTCATTTCTAGTTCATTCATTCTTTCGTCTATCATTCTCACAAATCGCTCGTGTAGTCTTGAACCGATCCGAGCTGCCGCCAAGTGCGCAGCTTCTGACGCGCCGAAATCGAAGCCGCAATCGGCTCGAAACGCGCCCGAAGCCCTGCGCACCACGCATCCCACGTGCTGTACTGGGCTGTCTCGCAGAATGAACTCCAGGTGACGGCTGGGCCCGTGGGCCCTTCTTCTTGCGACGGTGGCTCGTAGGCGCGTGGCGACGTCACGATGACTCGCCACCAGTCCATGGCAGGGCCCCTCAGCAGCGAAACAGCGTAGCGAATCTTCGTTGCGTCCGACTCGACGTAGTTCGCGTCGAAGAAAACGTTCATCGTGAAGACCCACGATTGAACCGTCAGACCCCACGTTGGCTCGGGTCGAAACAGGGCGGACACTGTGGCTTGAGTGGCATTGGTGCCGTGACGGCGTACTCGCTACTTGTCACTGCAAATTCCACGTGCCGATGGGCTTCGCGGGGCTCCCGTGGGCTTGGTGCGGCCCTGTTTCTCTCCATGCCAGGCATTAAGTGAGTGGCGCCCTCACTAGCTACGCCTGAGCGCTGTCCCACGCTGTCGTTCTGTGTCGGTGTGCCTAACGAGATGATGATCGGCTCCTCGAATTGTGCAGGCGCATTTGTTGGTGCTGGTGCATTCACTGTCGATTGCTGGCGAGCGGAGTCGCGTTCCGCCGTGAGTGTGGCGATTTTGAGCACCGAATCTTCAAGTTGGCGCACGAGACAATCGAGTTGCTCCTGCGTCAGTGTCGCGATATTAAGTTCGGCCATGGCGGGGGTGTCGGGCAAGCTCAGCGAGAGCCTCTGTCGTGGCCGTGCGTGCTTACGAGAGAGCTACGAGCGGCGGTGCTTGGTCGCTGAGAGACGTCTACCCCCCCCACAAAATTGAGATAGTGGGGAAGCGAAAGTGTGGGTGCGATCCGAGAGAAGATCGTAGGCTCTGATAACCAAGTGTTACGAGTGCAATTGAGTGAGCGAGCGAGGATTGCACTATCGAGACAAGAATACAATGAGCGAAGGATTGAGCGAAGAATATATAGCGAAGCTATGGTGGTAATGGTAACGTGTGGAGAATGGGGTGCGCGACGGGCCTGGCTAGTGCCGAGGTTGGGGACTGTCGAGGCGGAGGTCCGGAGTGTGGGTTACCAACCGAACCGTGAGGTTGGGTCGCGTCGTGAACAGTGGCGGGAATGGGGTCGAGGCGAATGTCGCGAGTGGTAACGGATTATTGTTGGGTGCTGTTGGCGGGAACAGTGGTACCGTATACGCGTTGAGTAGGGACGCGAAGTAAGGAAAAAGGGTTTTCCTTACAATATCTGAATGTTAGCGCAGGTCGTGCTTGGTCATGGAGCGATTTCTGAAACCTGGTCTGCTCCATGTCAGTGAATGTGAATGCGTGTATCTGTGGATGAAATTCCTTGTGCGTACCAATTAATATGATCGGCACCAGATATGGTCACATGACATGTCAGGTTAAGCTGGCCTATCAAGCTGCTCTGTACGTCTGGGCTTGGTACGGTTAGGTTTGGTTCAGCTAGGTACGGCTAGAAGCTGACAATGTGTGAGGGGGACACACCTGCACGCATGTGATCTGAGCATTCCACAATGTACAATTTTCACTGAAGATGATCCAATCCAAGGACCGTGGTAGAGATAACAGAAGTATCAATTCTACATTTCACAAAAGTGGGCAGATACATTATGTGCAAATCTACCTGGGCATGGCGACATTCAGCCAGCCAAGCACCCATTAGATAAAATAAAAAAGGATGTCAGAAAATATTAAAAAAAAAAGGGAAAACTTAATAGCCAGGCTGAGGCTGTCAAATCTCACAGCTTCAGCGTGAGATCCAAGGAAGCCTGGTTCAAAACGTGGCAGTCAGAAGCCATTGGCATGAGATCCATGGGCACGTTGCTCTCCTTTCCACAAGGACCATTCCCGACAGTGTACTCAGCACCACCAGCAGGCACAGCGAGGTACGCTGGCACAGGAATACAATACGCACTAGCAGCTGCACTGCTGTTCGTGAACCCCTTTTCTTGCACTTGGGATCTGGTCGCTACAGCCGCGCCTCTAGCGCCAGCCTGCCGCAGGCTCCTGAGCTCTTCATCCACCATCATCATCACACTCCGCATATCGCCACCCTTGGCACCGCCAGCAGCATCAGCAGCGCCTGCTGTAGCGTAGGAACTCGCACGCCGAAGCATCTGCGGCACAGCAGGCACCACGGAGCTTGGCTCATCCGAGACACTGCGCCCGACAACAGCAGCAGAAGCAGCAGCACCAGCGGGGAGGGAGGAGAAAGGCCGGGGAGCAGGAGGAGGGGCCATGTTCTTTGCAAGCAGCTCGAAAGCTGCTGCCACGACAACAGCCGGGGGGGACGAGGTCGAGTCCGCCGGCTGTCGTCGGAAAAAGGTGGAGGTGGAGGAAGGGCCCTTGCCGCTCCCTGCTGCTCCTGCTGCCGCCATTGCTGCCCCTGCCGCCGCCCTTTCTGCTGCGGCTTGTCCCATGGCCTGAGAGTGAGGGGACGGTGCCGTCTCGTCGCCATGCTCTTCCAAATCAGCTGCCGTTTCAGGCAGCAAAAATCGCGAATCCTTTGTGTCGGACGGCCCGTTCCCGAACATCCAATCAATGGCCAGGACTCCTGCGGGCAGCGGAGTAGCGGTTGCAGTTGCGCCATTCCCAGCAACGTCAGTCACCGACGAGCCGCCTGTTCCCGCGGCTCCAGTTTCAGGCGGGGAGACTTCCTTCGCGCCTGAAGCCGAGACATGTCGCGACGCGGCTCCTTCCAAGGCGGACTCGTCGAGGCGCGAGGCCGGCGAGAGCTTGCTGAAAAGCGCGTCCTTGGGATCGCCGCCTTCCGCGGCGAGAAGCCCGGCGGCGGCTGCGGCGAGCTTCGCTTCGCTCACTGAGACATTGTTCGGAGACAGATCGGCAAGTGCGGCGTCAATTGCGGAGGGCGCGGCCGAGGGGAGCCCACCAGTGGCGCCGGCGGCGGTGAGTCGCGCCATCCACAGCTGCGCGCGCTGCTCGAGAGCAGGCCCCACGGCGGAGGACGCGGCGAACGCCTCGGCGAACGCGGCGCGGCAGCGCGCTTGCTCGAGCGCGGCCTGAAGAGCGACGGAGAAGTCGGATGTGGCCTGCGGGAGCAGCGCCGCCATCAACGCCGCGGAATCAGGGACTTGCGTCAAGCCGGGGACCAGCGGGGCGCGCATGGGGACGGCGCGGGGGAGAATTCGCTGCATTTTGCGCTGTGGGGCGGAGGTGTTCGCGGAAGCCGCGGTTCCGCCGAGGGAAGTCACGCGGTCGCTATCAGGGCCGGCACTTCCGAACGCCGACTCGCGCAGAGCCGCCCTTGAGGCGGCTTTCTTCGCTTCGGCCTCCGCAGCCGCAGCCGCAGCCGCCGCGGCGCGGTCCTTGTACGAGGGACGCCCGCGCTTCCGCGGCCGCTGCGTCTTGCCGTCGCTCGCAGAAGCGTCGGGTGCGGCGCGCTTGGCGCTGGGCGTAAAATGAGTGAGGAAGGAGGAGTTGGGTAGCGAGGAGTTGAGAAGCGACGAGTTGAGGAGGTTCGCATTGCCGGTCGGCGACGTCGCTGCGACCATCGACTCGAGAAGCTGCATCTGCGCCGCGGACGGCCCGAGCGGGTCAATGGTAGACGAGAGGAAGGAGGAGTTGAGGAGGGGGTTGGAGAGGCGGGATTGCCACGAGAGGGGGGACGACGCGAGCGCGGAGGAGAACGGGAAACCCGCGGAGCAGAGCGACGCGGCCATTCTCGTGAAATGCGGGAAGGAGAGGAGAGGGTCAGCGGGTAAGGTGAGGTCCACGTCGCTCCTTGGCGCTTGGAAGGGGTCTGATGTGAGCCCAGGAAATCTGCACGCGACGTTTTCTAAAGACTGCTGAAAGTACGCCATTGAAGTCGAGGTGGACCGAAGATATGCAGTTGGAGAGAAATGGTGAAACGCGAGAGGTTTGTGTTGCGGCAAGAAACGGTATTTCGATTTCGCCAAGAAAAACTGCGTAACGAACTCGGAGGGCGTCGAAGAAAACCAGCCGCGGGCGAAGGAGAGAACGGATGTACCACAGGGTGAATGAATGGCGAAGCAGCTGGGCTTTTGAAATATCAAGGTAGCGAACTGTATTGGCTGTGTGAAGAGGAATCTGTTCGTATGCTTTCCGTTTCTCTCAGTCTCCTGCACGGGGCCTGAGGTGATGGGGAAAAGGCGGTGGAAGGGGAACGTGGGAGGAACAGCCACAGTTCCTCTGGGTGAGGTACGTTTGAGTACGGTTCACTATGGTCTTTCCACCGCAGGCGTAGTGGTTTGGTAACGAATTTCGGGGTGCAGAGAGGTGCGGTTTAGCATATTGCAACGAAGGGGGAGCTGTGACGAAGGGGAGGGCAAGAAACGAGAGGATCGCTGGGGGAACGCAAAACTACATAGCACGTCTGGGAAATGGGGAGTAGCGAGGTCGAGTTGCGGGGTGGTGGTTTTACGAGCACGAGACGACACACACTGGTTATCATTAGGTCGTTATGATGCAACCCCCACGCGAAAGGGGCTCTTTGTCACTCTCCGCCCCGCTTGCGCTTGAGTTGAAACCACCCGCGCCCCCCTGAGCATGCCTCACCTCGCCAAACCAAATCCTTCATTCCCTCCCCTCCCACCTTGATCCCAATCACATGGTTTGGCGTTGGCGGATGCTGGGCTGCTTGCGTTTGGCATGGCAACACCACCACGAGCCCGTGTAAAAGGGGGACCATCCAGCGGCAGCCTTCTGGAAATCCTTGCGGAGTGGAAGTGGAAGCTGCCCACTGTCCAGCTGGTTCAATCCCTCCCATTCCGCCCCCCCTCCCAAGCCATGCCAAACCGCTTCCTCTGGGGCAGAGCGGTGCCTACTGCGGGGTTTGGTGCAAGTGTTGTTTCCGTGCCTGCGCTCATGCATGAACTCTAGTGAGCCCACGCGCTATCGTCGGCAGCATCGTGCACGCGCGGAAGGAGCACGTGAAAACCCATCATTTCTGCGTCGCTATTTAATGCAGCAGACATTGCAATCCGGAGATGATGATCATTCTGGTTGGATGTGCCCTTTCGTGAACGATTTCATATGGGCCAGAAACGCATCTTTCATGCGCTGGGTGAGAGGAAATATTCGAATTAGGCGACAAAACGCTTTAACGTGTTTCCAGAAAGTTTCACCACCTTCCAAGCCAGGGCTTCTGTTGAAATTCTAAAATGAAGTCGGCGTATGTGTCACTTTCACAGCTTCCATTCTCCTTTCGACGCACTCCGGAACGGAAGCCACAGTAACATGCTTCCAGAAACCTGTTTGTGGTCCACAGCAAACATCATTTTGAGTCTGATATCTTGTGTCCAAGAGCTTGTTTCTCAACCGGGCAGCGGATTCATTATCTTCAACGACCCAATCAAAGGTCGCTCAAGAGGGCAACTGGCAGCGCGAGAAAAAAGGTTGATGACCAGATACCTGCATCCACAGTAATCAGCGCACTGTTGCTTGGAGGTGGGCGTGAGAAATTCAGTGGTCCGGCTCGCAAATCGTCTACTCAGCCAAATGGGCACGTGATGGGGTGGTCGGTAACAGTGAACTACTGGTCATAAAGAAGTGTATCTCGGACCGGACTGTTGAGAAATACCTTCAAAAATCCTGAACCAGCAGAGAACGGATTTGACAGCGGTGTACCTCCTAAGGTGTTTGGAATGCCAAAGGTGTTTGAAATTTGCGTGACACCATAATCTACCCGTAAAGGGCTGGAATTGACTCAACGATGATATCACAAATGCAATGCTGCAGTTTGGAAAACCAATCACAGTAGCTGGACGAAATGGAGTGTGCAAGTAGGCTGCACTCCAGCTAGTGATATCTCAGCAAAGGATCCGTAATCATAATTTAAGATGGGTCGATGTTGGCTACTAGCGAATGGTTGCGGCGCTTTGTGCTGTAGGCCAAACTCAATTCCAACGAACCATGCCGATTGAAATGCTGTGATCATTATGGCTATAGTTCACGACTGAGGATGAATGTCCCCAACTTTCTCCCTAGGAAAGGACAACAATAAATCTCGTCTTGGGAGGGTATATAATTATCATTGATAAAATACCAATAAAAAACTACTTCATGTGGGATTCAGAATGGCTTTATGTTTCATACCCTTTATTGAGTATGATTTCAGTCGGCATCCAATTTGATTCACATATCCTGACACCAGGCAGCAATATATGTTGAATAGTAGGCAAAAGTGAAGACTAGGTTCAAGTGAGGGCCTAGGCTTAGTAGCCTAGGCCAAGGGAGTCGAGGTGCACCACCTATAAAGTTAATATCTACACTACAGCTATAACTACATACAGGTATAAGAATATAATTCTGACATCCCCCCGTAACTGCATGCAGGAATAGCTAAGTGCAGAACACAACCTGCAGGGGTACACCACAGATAGAGAAAACAGTAACATCAGGCAAGGTAACAGATGCAAGTTCACAGAATAAAGACAAGTGGCAGCACTAGAGGGGCAGTGAGGAGGAGGAGTTGGGAGGCGGCAGGTGAGGCTGCTGGCTTCACGGCGGCTGCCTCCTGGAACCTCCCCCATGCTCCCAAACCCCCTCTGCACACTCCTCAACGTCCCTAGTGCCACTCCCCCGGCTCCCCACACCCTCACACCCTCCCCCCCCCAGCGGCAGCTGCAGTAGTGGGAGAGAAAGAGGAGGGGAAGGGGATCACAGACACCCATCACCCCCATACCCGCCACCTCCATACCCTCCCCCCCACGGCTGCACGCGCAGCAGGGAGAAGAAGGAGGGGGGGGGGGGGGGTGGTGGCGGGGAAGAAGCCGCCCCACGGCCACAGAGGGGTGGCGCACAGGGAAGGGCAGGGGCGGCTGCACCGAGGGCAGGCGCGTGAAGGTCAGGGGCGGCTGCACCGAGTGCAGGCGCATGTGAGGCAGGGGCGGCTGCTCCGAGGGCAGGCGCGGGTGAGGCAGGGGCGGCTGCTCCGAGGGCATGCGCGGGTAGGGCAGGGGCGGCTGCACCGAGTGCAGGCGCATTTGAGGCAGGGGCGGCTGCTCCGAGGGCAGGCGCGGGTGAGGCAGGGGCGGCTGCTCCGAGGGCATGCGCGGGTAGGGCAGGGGCGGCTGCACCGAGTGCAGACGCATTTGAGGCAGGGACGGTTGCTCCGAGGGCAGACGCGGGTGAGTCAGGGGCGGCTGCTCGAAGGCAGGCGCGAGGTGAGGCAGAGGCGCCGTCGCGGGCGCCAGAGGCGGGTCCGCAGCGGCCCAGGGCACCGTCGCGGGCGCCAGGGGCGGGTCCGCGGCGGCTCAGGGCACCGTCGCGCGCCACGGGGCGCACGACGGGCAGGCAGGCAGGCAGAGCACCGTCGCGGGCGCCAGGGGCGGATCCGCTGCGGCTCAGGGCAGAAAAAACGTCACACGCCACCCGGGCGCGGGACAGAACGAAAATCGCCACGCGCCCGAGGCGCGCGACCGGAAAAACAGCTGCGGAAGCGTGAGGCTGGCCCACAGGCCAGGACGTAACAGGCTCTAATACCATGTTGAATAGTAGGCAAAAGTGAAGACTAGGTTCAAGTGAGGGCCTAGGCTTAGTAGCCTAGGCCAAGGGAGTTGAGGTGGTTTGTGCCAAGCAGAGAGGAGAATGGGGAAATTGTGTTCACTATAGCACTAGGGTACATATAGCAAACAAAGAGGTGCACCACCTATAAAGTTAATATCTACACTACAGCTAGAACCACATGCAGGTATAAGAATATAATTCTGACAATATATGTATGTATAGATACATATATATGCCCATCACAAATGTTATGGACATCTTACACGGGTGAAATTATTAGTGCATAGAAGAGGGGTGCATATGGGCGAACAATCGGAAGCACAAACGATGGGAGAATCAAGCATGGGTTTGGAAACATTGGTAATAAAATACAAATTATACATGTTTTTTATAGAGTTGTCTTTATCTATAGTGTTTCCTATAGTGATTCCCCTCTCTTTTCTGTTGCGATCAAAAGTTGGTCGTCCCTAGGATCACCACAGGAAGGTTCGCACACGATTGAATTGTCAAAATATTGTATAGCTTATATTGTGTAGGCTATAGTGGGGTAGTCCACAAGGGGTACAACCCAATTAGGGTTAGTACTTGTACCCAACTCTTTGCTAGTTCATTCTTTCTCGTTCGTTAGTTCTGACATGGTTTCACAGCAGGTCCTTCGCTAGGACCGTTTTTTTTTTCCCTTGGGCCCACCACCTGCTGCCCTGCGCGCCGCTCTCGTGTGGCCCTTCTCTCGACCTTAGGCCCCGGCCCGTCGCCCGTAGCCCCTAGGCCCCGGCCCCGTCGCCCGGCGCTCGCGCTCGTCGCCCCTAGGCCCCGGCTCCGTCGCCCGTCGCTCGCGCCCGACACCCCTAGGCCCCGGTCCCGACCCGTCGCCCCTAGGATCTGCCCCCCGGCCCGTCGCTCGCGCCCGCCGCCCCTAGGCCCGTCGGCCCCGCCGCCCGTCGCTCCCCTAGGCCCGCCCTGCCGCCCAACGCTCCTAGGCCTGTCGGCCCCGTCGCCTGTCGCTCCCCCGGCCCGTCGCCCTGCGCCCGTCGCTCCTAGCTCCCGGCCCCAGCCCGTCGCTCGCGCCTGTCGCCCTTAGACCCGTTGGCCCCCGGCCCGTCGCTCGCGCCCGCCGCCCCTAGGCCCGTCGGCCCCGTCGCCCGTCGCTCCCCTAGGCCCGGCCCGTCGCCCAACGCCCCTAGGCCCATCGGCCCCGTCGCCCGTCGCTCCCCTAGGCCCGGCCCCGTCGCCCGACGCCCCTCGCCCCTCGGCCCGCGCTCGACGCCCCTAGGCCCCGGCCCCTAGCCAGTCGCCCCTCGGCCCGTCGCCCCTAGGCCCCGGCCCCGGCCCGTCGCCCCTAGGCCCCGCGACCCGTCGCCGCTAGGCCCCTGGCCCGTCGCCCCTGGCCCCGCGGCCCGTCTCCCCTACGCCCTCGACCCGTCGCTCCTGGCCCCGCGGCCAGTCGCCCCTAGGCCCCGGCCCGTCGCCCCTGGCCCCGACACGTTGCCCCGCGGCCGCCCCTAGGCCCTCGAGCTGCCCCTCCTGCAACCTACTGCATGCCTCCCCTTTTCCCTGCGCTGCCCGGCCTCTGCCCGCCCTGCGTGCTGCGCCACTATGGCTTCTCTCCGAGTTCTAGCGTTCGATCATGAGGGCCGACCGATCCAGTTTGACACGTGGCTAGACGACTTGCAGCTGTACCTACTGAGCGACTCTAGGGGCAGTGTTTCGTTGTTTGACCACACGTCTGGCGCCGCTCCCGCCCCTACCGCCACAGCTGACATTGCGACTTGCTCACAGTGGCTTACTCGTGACGCAGCTGCTCGCTTAGCCATTCGCAACCACCTTCCGTTGGCCGAATGCGCTCACTTCGGACAGCACAGGAAAGCACAGACACTGTACAACGATGTAGTCGCCCGTTACTCCTCGCCTGCCACTGCTGCTCTAGGCCGTCTTCTACTGCCCTACCTGTTTCCCGAGCTATCCGCCTTTGCCACAGTAGAGGACCTAGTTTCCCACCTTCGCACAAGCGACACTCGCTACCGCGCTGCCCTCCCAGCAGAGTTCCTTGCCAAGAACCCGCCCCCGATGTACATCAATCTCTACTTTATAGGCACCCGCCTCCCTAACTCTCTTCGCGCTGTCAAGGACCACTTTCTCGCGCTCGATGTTAAGAAAACAGAAAAGTTAGAAATGAGAAAGAGGGGGTTTCACTAGCAAGCAGTTGAGTACATATAGCAAACCCTAAATTGGGCTGTACTCACTATTGAGTACCCCACTGCAGGCTAGACAAAACATAACATTCTGACACTCGACCCCACAGACCTCACTGTTGACCTACTCGAGCAACACCTCCTTGCAGCTGAGACTAGTGTAGTCGCTGTAGGTGCTGCTCGTGGTACTCCTCGCACGCCCTTCTTTGAGGGGTGTCCCCCCTCCCCCCTTGCCCCCTCCTACACTCTGCTGCTGCTGTTGACGTCCTTGGTGCTGAGGATGTCGGAGCTGCTTCCACTAGTGGGAAGCGCCGCAGCAGCAAGGGCAAGGGTGGCAGGGGTGGTGGGGGTGGCAGCGGGGGTGGTGGTGGGGGCAGCAGTGGAAGTGGTGGAGGCGGTGGAGGTGGTGGCAGCGGTGGGAGTGGTGCCGGGAGTGGGGGCTCTGGTGGCGGTGGTGGAGGCAGTGGTGGGAGTGTCGGTAGTGGCAGCGGTGGGAGCGGTGGCGGGAGGACTGGAGCTCAGCGTGGAGGTTTTGGAGGAGGCCAGAGGCAGCGGGAGCAGCATCGGAGTGAAACCCCGTCGCCCCAGCAGCTCCGTGAGTGGTTGTTTCAGCGTGGGGCGTCTGGGGGTAGTGTGAGCTGCCCGTATGTCATTCGCACGGGTGACCGTGCTGGTCAGACATGCGGGAAGGCACACACACAGCACCGCTGCTTCTCCCGTCTCGACGACGCTTGGCGTGCTGAGTTTGGTGACGAGGTCGACCGCCCCCACTGGGCAGAGCTGCTTAGGTCTGGTGTTGCGATCTTTGACCTAGACTATGATGCTATTCTTTCTGCTATGTATGCTTTGTCTGCTAGTGCTGAGGGTGACTGCTACCGGTGTGTGCCGCCTGACCCAGGTATAGACGCTGCTGCTCTAGGTGCTAGTGAGTCTGTTCTCCCTGGTACTGCGCCTGCTGAGGCCTTGCACACCTTCACGCTGGACTAAGGTGCCTCACGCTGTTTCTTTTGTGACAGCACCACTCTCACTCCTCTCCCTGCACCTGTCCCGGTCCAACTGGCTGACCCCTCCAAGGGCCCGGTCGTTGCCCGTTCCTCCACTGTCCTCCCGTGTCCGGCGGTTCCGTCCGGCTCACTATCAGGTCTTCACCTCCCCTCGTTCTCTACGAACTTGGTGAGTACCG
Source organism: Closterium sp. Naga37s-1 (assembly GCA_947471745.1). Lineage (NCBI taxonomy): Eukaryota > Viridiplantae > Streptophyta > Zygnematophyceae > Desmidiales > Closteriaceae > Closterium > Closterium sp. Naga37s-1. The sequence continues at coordinate 242,247 of CANJKZ010000599.1, forward strand.
CTGCTCTCCAGGATGCGATGGTCACTACCACCACTCCTGGGGGTCAGCGTGTGTCGATCTGCATGTGTACACGGACGGGTCGTCACCTGACCACGTTCACTCGTCAGACTGGGTCGGGTCTGTACACACTGGCTACTGAGCCTCCTCAGGTAGTTGCGTCTGCTCAGGTGTCCGCGTCAGGTCAGGTAGCATCCCCTTGCTCTTGTCGCCTCCTGTCGCACCAGACTCTTCTGTGGCACCACCGCCTGGGTCACCCCTCCCTGCCACGCCTTCGTGGCATGCACTCCCGTCTCCTTGTCTCTGGTCTTCCCAGGTCTCTGCCTCCCCTCCCGCCCTCACCTGCCCCGCCCTGCCTTCCTTGCGTCGAGGGGCGGCAGCGCGCCGCTCCTCACTCCTCCTCGTTTCCCCCGACGACTGCTCCCCTGCAGACTCTCCACATGGACGTGTGGGGCCCAGCCCGCGTTAGTGGACAGGGCCGCGAGCGCTACTTTCTGCTGGTTGTTGACGACTACACGCGGTACACCACGATCTTCCCCTTGCGCAGCAAGGGTCAGGTCATTGATGTCTTGATCCCTTGGATCCGCGCAGTCCGTCTCCAGCTCCGCGAGCGGTTCCGTGCGGACCTTCCTGTCCTGCGTCTGCACTCTGACAGAGGTGGTGAGTTCTCCTCCGACCTCTTGCGGGACTTTTGTCGTGGGGAGGGCATTCTCTAGTCGTTCACGCTTCCGGACTCCCCTCAGCAAAATGGGATTGCTGAGCGCCGCATTGGGTTAGTCATGGAGGTCGCTCGTACCTCCATGATCCATGCGGCTGCTCCCCATTTTCTGTGGCCGTTTGCGGTTCGGTACGCTGCGCATCAGCTCAAACTCTGGCCCCGTGTCTCCTTGCCGGAGACCTCGCCTACACTGCGTTGGACGGGGAAGGCTGGCGATGCGTCAGTGTTCCGGGTCTGGGGTTCTCGTGCCTTTGTTCGCGATATGTCCGCGGACAAGCTCTCCGCCCGCGCTATTCCCTGCGTCTTCCTTGGCTTTACCCCTGACGCGCCTGGCTGGCAGTTTTACCACCCCACCTCGCGCCGTGTCTTCTCCTCTCAAGAGGCGGTTCCCTTTTACCGTCTCTTCCCCTACCGCTCTGCCCCTCCCCCGCCCCCGCCGCTCTTCCTTGCTCCAGGCCCCCCTCTGGTAGACCCCCTCCCGCCCCAGGGTCCTGCTCCCTCAGGTGTGTCTCAGGTAGACCCTCTCCCTGGTACTGCGCCTGTTGAGGTAGCTGTCGGCTCAGGTGCTGCTCGAGGTGCTGCGTCTGGGGGTGCTGCGTCTGGCGGTGCGGAGCCGGGGGTTGTTGAGTCTGAGGGTGCTGGGTCTGAGGGTGCTGAGCCTTGGGGTGAGGAGCCTGGGGGTGCTGAGCCTGCGGGTGTGGAGCCTGGGGGTGCTGAGCTTGAGGGTGTTGAGCCTGGGGGTGCTGAGTCGGAGGGTGCGGAGTCTGGGGGTGCTGAGCCTCAGGGTGCTGCTTCGTCTGGAGGTCCTGCCGGTGCTTCGCCAAGACTGTCTCCGCAGCAGCTGCGTGAGTGGCTTGTTCAGCGCGCACGCCTTCGGAGTGAAGCTACCGGAGCTAGAGGCGCTGGAGCTGCTGGAGCTGGAGGTGCTGGAGTTACTGCTGGAGCTGGTGGTACTGGAGGTACTGCGGCTACTGGTCCTTGAGGTGCTCGTACCGGGAGTACTGGAGCTTCCGGGAATAGTGGTGTTGGGGGAGCTGGAGCTATAGACCTTACGGAGCCTGGAGCTGCTGGAATTGGAGGCTCTGGCGCTGGTGGCGCAGGAGCTGGAGGAGCTGGAGTTGGAGGCACTGGAGCGAGAGGCGCTGGAGCTGGTGGCACTGACGTTGGAGGCACTGGTGAGGGAGGCACTGGAGCTGGAGGAGCTGGAGCTGTTGACCCTGGAGACATTGTGCGGCCGTGACCGTACTTCGTTCCCCTGCTTCAGAAGGTTCTTGGTCTCCCGTCTTCTACTAGCCTTACTCCTCCCCTCCTGTGTCCACCGCCTGACCAGTCGCAGCTGCCGTTACATCCGGCGTCCCCACTGCCTCCTCCTTCTCCTTACACTGAGCAGTCCGGCAGGCTTACAGAGCGTCGTGAGCCCGTCTCGTCCTTTCTCGCCTCTTCGCACTGCTCGTCGCGCTCCTCCTTCGCGTCCTCCTCCTGTCCCCGGCACGCACGCTATGGCACTTCGTCCTTCCTCCGTTCCACTGCGTGTTCCTCTGCCTGCTCCTCCTGAGTCCTCTCTTCCTGCGATCCCTGACCCTGAGTCTGACCGCGCTCGTGCTACCAGTCCCGTTGTCTCTTGTCTCTTGCCACTGCTGTCACTTACCCTTCCTTTGAGTCTGCTGCTGCGTCTGCCCTCGTTGCTGAGCTGCTTGACTTTGCTGCTGCCTGTCGTCTAGACTACGCCACTGCTCTTGTTTCTGAGTCTGTGTCTGCCAGTCCTCCGTCCGTCGGGGGTGAGTGTGCTCTTGGCACGGACGTCCTAGAGGACAGGCAGGAGGACTTTGAGTGTCTTGCAGCTGCTGTACCTCGTTTCGCTTCCATGCTGCTTGCTCGTGAGGGAGACCCGGATGCACCAGACATCCCGACCCCGCGCTCTTACGCAGAGGCGATTACGGGTCCTTACTCCTCTCAGTGGGAGGCCGCCATGGATGCCAAGATGGCATCCTGGAAGTCCACAGGCACCTACATCGATGAGGTTCCCCCACCTGGGGCGAACATAGTCGATGGCATGTGGATTTTCAGGGTGAAGCGGCCGCCGGGTTCTCCGCCTGCCTTCAAGGCGCGTTATGTTGCTCGAGGCTTCAGTGAGCGACAGGGGGTTGACTACTTCCAGACCTTCTCCGCCCACCTGGCTTCACTGGGTCGTTTCTTGCAAGTATCCAGTGGAGCCTCCGGCGGCCAGTCTACGGTCTTTGCTAGGCGCCTCGCGAGTGGCACGACACACTGAGGACTACCCTTGCGGCTCTTGGGTTTGCTCCTTCTACTGGTGACCCGTCGCTGTTTCTGCGCACCGACACCTCGCTGCCGCCGTTCTACGTCCTCGTGTACGTCGACGACCTCGTCTTTGCCACTACTGACACCGAGGCACTGACCCTTGTGAAGTCGGAGCTGCAGAAGAGACACACCTGCACTGACCTGGGTGAACTACGCAGCTATCTTGGCCTGCAGATCACCCGGGACAGAGCACGGCGCACCATCACTCTGACTCAGTCACACATGGTGCACCAGGTCCTTCAGCGCTTCGGCTTCCAGTTCTCCTCGCCACAGCCCACTCCTCTGTCTACCGGCCACTCGCTCTCAGCTCAACCTTCGGACGAGTCCGTAGAGCCGAGTGGTCCATACCCAGAGCTTGTGGGTTGCCTCATGTACCTGATGATGTGCACACGACCTGACCTCGCGTAACCTCTCAGCCTTCTGGCTCGCTACGTGCCTCTCGGTAGGCATCGAAAGGTGCACTGGGATGCTGCGAACAGGGTACTACATTACTTGTGCAGTAAGTCGGGCATGGGGCTCGTGCTTGGAGGACGGGGTCCAGTTGTCCTCACTGGTCACGTAGACGCCTCGTGGGTTGACGACTCAGCTACGCAGCGGTCGACACAGGGTTACACCTTCAGCCTTGGTCCCGGCTCTGTTTCGTGGTAGTCTACCCACTCGTCTTCGGTTCTCAGCTCCAGTTGTGAGGCGGAGATCTACGCAGGGGCCATGGCTGCACAGGAGCTACGCTGGCTCACCTACCTGCTGACTGACTTGGGAGAGCAGCCTCGTTCGCCTCCAGTTCTGTACGTAGACAACAAGGCCATGATTGCCTTGTGTCAGGAGCACAGGCTGGAGCACAGAACGAAGCACATCGCTCTGCGATACTTCCTTGCTCGAGAGTTGCAGCAGCGTGGCCAGCTTCGTCTTGCGTACGTGGCCACTAGGGCCAACACTGCTGATATATTCACCAAGGCACTTCCGCCTGGTGCTCATCAGCGCTTCTCTACTTTGTTAGGCCTTGTGCCTACTTTGCCTCACTTGCTCACTGCTTGACTCTGCTTGTATTGTGGTATATATATATACATGCATGCTTACACTTGCTAGGGTATGATCACTGTATTGTTTGTTCTCTTTATATAACTCTGCATATGAACTGGCCTTGTGGCCCTTTGCTTGTGCTCGGACTGTGTGGTGACTTTGTGATCCACCCCGAGCTTGCTTTACTTTTCTTGACTGGTCTTGTGACCACTTGTTCTCCCCCACTTTGCCTATTGGGGTGTGTTAAAATGTTTTATTGCTTATATTGTGTAGGCTACAAGGGGTACAACCCAATTAGGGTTAGTAATTTTACCCAACTCTTTGCTAGTTCATTCATTCTCGTTCGTTAGTTCTGACATGAATAGTTGTGGTGGGCCTTTGACCTCAATTCAGATTGGATGTAAAATGATTGAGATAATTAAAACATGCAAATGCACGGATATAAGTAATGGAATACGAATCGACCTAGGCTAGCCATGTACTCTAAGGGGTACATTCCCTTATTGCAGTGAGACCCAACCGTGCGACTCCAGATGGTTACGAAACTATCCGGGCAGAATCCTCACCACTTATGCTGCCTGATGCTGTCTGCCTTGGCGGTCCAGATTGTCAATATTACAAACCACAATGAATGAATTATGAACCAGTTGGGTACAAGTACTAACCCTAATTGGGTTGTACCCCTTATGGGCTACCCCACTACAGCCTACACAAATGTATAAGCTATAATGTTCTGACACACCCCCATAGGCAAAGTGGGGAGAACAAGTGGTCACAAGACCAGTCAAGAAAACCAAAGCAAGCTCAGGGTGGATCACAAAGTCACCACACAGTCCGAGCACAAGCAAAGGGCCACAAGGCCAGTTCACATGCAGAGTTATATAAAGAGAACAAACAATACAGTGATCATACCCTAGCAAGTGCAAGCATGCAGGTATATATATAGATCACAGTACAAGCAGAGTCAAACAGTAAGCAAGTGAGGCAAAGTAGGCACAAGGCCTAACATAGTAGCAAAACGTTGATGATCACCAGGCGGAAGTGATTTGGTGAAGACATCAGCAGTGTTGGCTCGAGTGGCCACGTACGCAAGACGAAGCTGGCCACGCTGCTGCAACTTTCGAGCAAGGAAGTATCGCAGAGCGATGTGCTTCGTTCTGTGCTCCAGTCTGTGCTCCTAACACAAGGCAATCATGGCCTTGTTGTCTACGTACAGAACTGGAGGCGAACGAGGCTGCTCTCCCAAGTCGATCAGCAGGTAGGTGAGCCAGCGTAGCTCCTGAGCAGCCATGGCCCCGGCGTAGATCTCAACCTCACAACTGGAGCTGAGAACCGAAGACGAGCGGGTAGACCGCCAAGAAACAGAGCCGGAACTAAGGCTGAAGGTGTAACCCTGTGACGACCGCTGCCTAGCTGAGTCGTCAACCCAGGAGGTGTCTGCGTGACCAGTGAGAACAACTGGACACCGTCCTCCAAGCACAAGCCCCATGCCTGACATACTGCACAGGTAACGCAGTACCCTCTTCGCAGCATCCCAGTGCACCTTTCGGTGCCTACCGGGAGCCACGTAGCGAGCCAGAAGGCTGAGAGGGTACGCGAGGTCAGATCGTGTGCACGTCATCAGGTACATGAGGCAACCCACAAGCTCTGGGTATGGACCACTCGGCTCTACGGACTTGTCCGAAGGTGGAGCTGAGAGCGAGTGGCTGGTAGACAGAGGAGTGGGCTGTGGCGAGGAGAACAGGAAGCCGAAGCGCTGAAGGACCTGGTGCACCATGTGTGACTGAGTCAGTGTGATGGTGCGCCGTGCTCTGTTCCGGGTGATCTGCAGGCCAAGATAGCTGCGTAGTTCACCCAGGTCAGTGCAGGTGTGTCTCTTCTGCAGCTCGGACTTCACAAGAGTCAGTGCCTCAATGTCAGCAGTGGCAAAGACGAGGTCGTCGACGTACACGAGGACGTAGAACGGTGTCAGTGCGCAGAAACAGCGACGGGTCAGCAGTAGAAGGAGCAAACCCAAGAGCCGCAAGTGTATTCCTCAGTGTGTCATGCCACTCGCGAGGCGCCTGGCGGAGAGTGTAGACTGGCCGGCGGAGGCTCCACTGGGTACCCGCAGGAAACGTCTCAGTGAAACCAGGTGGTCGGCGCAGCCAGGTTTCCTCGTGCAGGCAGCCCTGCAGGAAAGCTGTGCTGAAATCCAGAGAGTGCAACTCGTAGTCACGCTGAGCAGTGACGTGCAGCAACATCCGAAGAGTAGTCATCTTCGGGGTGGGGGAGAAGGTCTGGAAGTAGTCAACTCCTTGTCGCTGATTGAAGCCTCGAGCAACGTAACGCGCCTTGAAGGCAGGCGGAGAACCCGGCGGCCGCTTCACCCTGAAAATCCACATGCCATCGACTATGTTCGCCCGAGACGGGGGAACTTCATTGACGTAGGTGCCTGTGGACTTCCAGGATGCCATCTTGGCATCCATAGCTGCCTGCCACTGAGAGGAGTAAGGACCCGTAATCGCCTCTGCGTAAGAGCGCGGGGTCGGGATGTCTGGAGCATCCGGGTCTCCCTCAGGGGCAAGCAGCATGGAAGCGAAACGAGGTACAGCAGCTGAAAGACACTCAAAGTCCTCCTGCCTGTCCTCAAGAACGTCCGTGCCAAGAGCACACTCACCCCCGACGGACGGAGGATTGACAGACACAGACTCAGCAACAAGAGCAGTGGCGTAGTCGAGACGGCAGGCAGCAGCAAAGTCAAGCAGCTCAGCAACGAGAGCAGAGGCAGCAGCAGACTCAAAGGAAGGGTCAGTGACAGCAGTGGCGAGGAGACGAGAGACAGTGGGACTGGCAGCACGAGCGCTGTCAGACGCAGGGTCATGGACCTCAGGAAAAGAGGACTCAGGAGGAGCAGGCAGAGGAACACGCAGTGGAACAGAGGAAGGACGGAGTGCCATAGCGTGCGTGCTGGGGACAGGAGGAGGACGCGAACGAGGAGCGCGACGAGCAGTGTGAACAGGCGAGACAGGACGAGACGTAGGCTCACGACGCTCTGTAAGACTGCCGGACTGCTCAGTGTAAGGAGAGGGAGCAAGCAGCGGGGAGGCTGGCTGTAACGGCGGCTGCGACCGGTCAGGCGGTGGACACAGGAAGGGAGGAGGAAGACCAGTAGAAGACGGGACACCAAGAATCTGCTAAAGCAGGGGAACAAAGTACGGTCGCGGCCGCAAAGTGCCTCCAGCACCTCCAGCGCCAGGGTCAACAGCTCCAGCTCTTGCAGCTCCAGCACCTCCGGCGCCAGTGCCTCCAACTCCAGCTCCGGCAGCTCCAGCGCCTCCTGCGCCAGGGCCACCAACTCCAGCTCCTCCAGCTCCAGCGCACCCAACACCACTAGTCCGTCAGCTCCAGCACCACTGGTACGAGCACCTCCAGGACCAGTAGCCGCAGCACCTCCAATACCGCCAGCTCCAGCAGTAACAGCAGCACCTCCAGCTCCAGTGTCTCCAGCGCCTCCAGCTCCGGGAGCTCCAGTCCGACGGTGTGCGCGCCGAACAAGCCACTCACGCAGCTGCTGCGAAGACAGTTGCGGCGAAGCACCAGCAGGACCTCCAGACGAAGCAGCACTCCGAGGCGCAGCACCCCCAAACTCCGCACCCTCCGACTCAGCACCCCCAGGCTCAACACCCTCAGGCTCAGCACCCCCAGGCTCAACACCCCCAGACCCAGCACCCTCGGACCCCGCACCCCCCAGCTCTGCACCCCCAGACGCAGCACCCCCATACACAGCACTTGGAGCAGAACCTGAGCCGACAGCTACTTGAACAGGCGCAGTACCAGAGAGAGGGTCTACCTGAGACACACCCGAGGGAGCAGGACCCTGGGGCGGGAGGGGGTCTACCGGAGGTGGACCGGGAGCAAGGAAGAGCGGCGGGGGTGGGGGAGGGGCAGAGCGGTAGGGGAAGAGACGGTAGAAGGGAACCGACTCGTCGAACGTGACGTCCTGAGATGGGAGGACACGGCGCGAGGTGGGGTGGTAAAACTGCCAGCCAGGCGCGTCAGGGACAAAGCCAAGGAAGACGCAGGGAATCGCGCGGGCGGAGAGCTTGTCTGCGGACGTATCACGAACAAAGGCACGAGAACCCCAGACCCGGAACACAGATGCATCGCCAACCTTCCCCGTCCAACGCAATGTGGGCGAGGTCTCCGGCAAGGAGACACGGGGCCAGAGGTTGAGCTGATGCGCAGCGTACCGGACCGTAAACGGCCACAGAAAATGGGGAGCGGCCGCATGGATCATGGAGGTACGAGCGACCTCCATGCTAATCCAATGTGGCGCTCAGCATTCCCATTTTGCTGAGGGGAGTCCGGAAGCGTGAACGACTGGAGAATGCCCTCCCCACGACAAAAGTCCCGCAAGAGGTCGGAGGAGAACTCACCACCTCTGTCAGAGTGCAAACGGAGGACAGGAAGGTCCGTACCGAAGCGCTCGCGGAGCTGGAGACGGTCTGTGCGGATCCAAGGGATCAAGACATCAGGGACCTCACCCTTGCTGCACAAGGGGAAGACTGTGGTGTACCGCGTGTAGTCGTCAACGACCAGCAGAAAGTAGTGCTCGCGGCCCTGTCCACTGTCGCGGGCTGGGCCCCACATGTCCATGTGGAGAGTCTGCAGGGGAGCAGTTGTCAGGGGAAACGAGGAGGAGTGAGGAGCGGCGCGCTGCCGCCCCTCGACGCAAGGAAGGCAGGGCGGGGCAGGCGAGGGCGGGAGGGGAGGCAGAGACCTGGGTAGACCAGAGACGAGAAACCGGGAGTGCATGCCACGAAGGCGTGGCAGGGAGGGGTGACCCAGGCGGTGGTGCCACAGAAGAGTCTGGTGCGACAAGAGGCGACACGAGCAAGAGGCGGCTACCTGACCTGACGCGGACACCTGAGCAGACGGAGCGACATGAGGAGGCTCGGTAGCCAGCGTGTACAGACTCGACCCTGGCCGACGAGTGAATGTAGCCAGGTGACGCCCCGTCCGTGTGCACATGCAGATCGACACACGCTGACCCCCAGGAGTGGTGGTAGTGACCATCGCATCCTGGAGGGCAACGGTACTCACCAATTTCGTAGAGAACGAGGGGAGGTGAAGACCTGAGAGCGAGCCAAACGGAACCGCCGGACACAGGAGGACATTGGAGGAACGGGCATCGACCGGGCCCCCAGAGGGGTCAGCCAGTCTGATCGGGACATGTGCAGGGAGAGGAGTGAGAGTGGTGCTGTCACGAAAGAAACAGCGCGAGGCGCCGGAGTCCAACGTAAAGGTGTGCAAGGCCTCAGCAGGCGCAGTATCAGGGGGAGTACTAGACGCACTAGCACCTAGAGCAGCAGCCGCTATACCTGGGTCAGGTGGCACACACCGGTAACAGTCACCCTCAGCACTAAAAGACAAAGCAAACATGGCAGAGATAATATCATCATAGTCTAGATCAAAGATAGCAACTCCCAACCTAAGCAACTCCGCCCAGCGAGGGCGCTCGATGTCGTCACCAAACTCAGCCCGCCAGGCGTCGTCAAGGCGGGAGATGCAGCGGTGCTCAGTGTGAAACTTCCCGCATGTCTGGCCCGCACGGACACCCGTGCGAATGACATATGGGCAGGTCTCA